>CAJNDT010001090.1:531406-1094805 GCA_905221615.1 Symbiodinium sp. CCMP2592 | reverse complement strand
TTTGTTTGTTTTTTTTTTTGTTTTTTTTTTTTTTTTGTTTGTTTTTTTTTTTTGTGTTTTTTTATTGTTGTTTTTTTTTGTATTTTTTTAGTTGTGTTTTTTTTTGTTTGTTTTGTTGTTTTTTGTTTTTGTTTGTAGAAATAGCTTAACGGCTTTTTTTTTTTGTTTTTTCTTTTTTTTGATAATCGGAATCGCCAAACCCCCAAATGAAGTTCAAATCTACAACATGCAATTTTTGAATCCTAGTCATTACTTCATTACCAGGAAAATCGAATTCATACTTCAAGTATGATATAGATTTGAAATTCTTTCGAGAACGAATGTATAGATTCATATGACGTTACCCGTTTTACTAACACTAGACCGGATATTGATATTCTATTGATTATTATTCGAGAATGCCAGTGTATTACCAGCGTAAACACTAAAAAAATACCTAATACCATTATATTTCAATATCAATTCTATAATATAGATACTAATTTCTTGATTTGTAATTATTTGCGTATAGAAATCTTTACAAAATATATATACCACCATCTAAAGATATTTATATATAATACTTCATTCAAATATTATTATTCTGGCAAAACCAAATACCCATATACCGATCTAAGAATAAAATTTTCGTTAGTATATAAATTATCATCTCAAAACAATATCCGAATATAAGACTATAACAACATACAAAATTTCGATATGACAAAAAACTAAATTAAAATACCAACGTACTTTTGAATCTGACCAAACAATATATGAATATAATAGGTATACCAATGAACGACTAAACCAAGAAGATATTATTATTCTTCTACACAAATTAAACTAAGATATATTAAAAAATGAATAATAACAAGAAAGACGTATCAATAAAATATAAGAAAATTATTTTATTATTATTTTTTAAATTTCCGATATATTTAATTTTGACCGACAAATATCGAATAAATCTATAGCCATATTTCTTATATAAACATATTGTAGATTTATTTTTTAGATATAATATTTTTTTTATTATTATTAAATATTTTCCATATCTTTTTCTTTTCATTTCCTTTCTTTTTTAAGATTATTATTTTTTATTAATCATGGAAGGATTATAAGAATTTTAGAAAAAGCCAGAAAATAGAAGAAGCTATCATCAATTGTGTCATCGCTGCTAGAATTCACAATCACTACTTTTTTCTAATTGAAATGAAAATTTTGAAGGTAGCTTCGTAGCGCTTCTCATTAGTTTATTTTCCACCACTTTAGAATTACACGAAAAATTGTAAATAGGAAATCAAAAAAATTAGATTTATCTCGATAAAAATACGTGAAATATATTCTACAAACATTAAGAATCGGCTGGTGTTTTTACTAATCATTTTTGATAAGTATGTATGGAAATATTGTGTCTCCATTAATAGTTGCTCCCATCCTTAATTAACATGACCTGATTTACAGCTGTGCAGCTGGGTCCTTCGACCCCGTCCCAGGTTCGCCACTGCAATTGCTTCATCCTTGACATGACCTGATGATATGTACCTGTTGCAAAGAACAAACCCTGTAGCGACCATTTCCATTTCTAAGATCAATATCTTGCACAAAGAGGCAAGCAGATATTTGCTGCAGCATGGTCCGGTTTGTTGTGCCTTGGAGAATCTGAGAACGAAGTGTCACATAATTGACAACATGTCCTGCCGTTGTGTGGCGGCAACCATGGATCCGACTCATTGCATCCATCGCGAGCATCATTTCCGGAACAAGCTGTTTGCATCTCATCTGCCGCATCGCTCAACCTCCCATAAACGTTGTGGGCGTTGGCTGCCGAATGAATGCATTGGGTCCTGGTGTTCAGGGAGCAAGCAGACATAGACGCCAAGCCTGTGATAGGTATGGTTGTAGTCTGTGACGTCAACCATGGCATTGGTGTGCACAGAAAAACCTGTGGCTTCAAGAGTTCATCAACGTTTCGGCTCCTGGACAAGCAGCGGATAAATCGGATCATCGGATCTCCACCTGCGCAGCAAACATTTTGCATTGCCAGAACCTGCGTGCCAAACCAGGCTAAATTTCGAGCACGGACAAAATTAGCAGCCACACCAAACATGCTGCCAGGAACAATCGCAAGTAGCAGTGTGGTGGTCGTCTCTTCTTGCAATATACTTCTCGAGCAGTGGTAGTGGTTGTAGTAGTAGTAGTAGCAGCAGTAGTAGTAGTGGTGGTAGTTGTCGCGGTAGTAGTGTCGTAGCACGCAATATCGTAGTAGTAGTAGTAGCAGCAGCAGCAGAAGTGCGAGTAGGAGCAGGAAACCTTCATTGCGACCATGGTTCCCTTCATCTAAGCTTGCGTTTCAAGGCTTCGCGTTGAGGGCGCAGTTTTTGGGGTATGTAATGCCATGGAAACCTGCTTCAATTACACGTGTCTGCGCCAGAGGGGCCTTACTTGGAAGCCAATAGCTGGAGGGTTTCAGGTTTCACCTGGCTCTCAGGCGAAATGAGGGTTAGTGGCAATGGTAGGACTTTATGAGAGTTGGAACTCAAACCCGCCCGAAAGCTTGCGGTGTTTGGAACTCCAGGTTTCGCCCTTCTGAAGAGCTTCAGGGCTCATGCACACGCATCACAAGCAGCCACTCGAATGTATATGGTTCGAAAACTCCGACAAGTTTACCCCAATCCTTCTTGTGATCGTTTCGGGTTTATGGGATTTAGCCCGAGTGGCTCTGGTGCAGAACTAATCGGGCAGGATCTTCATGATGAGCTTGACCTCAGGATGAGGAGTGCAAATGCAAGGGAATAGCAGTCGGCACGGTCAGAAACAGGCATTTGGGATCATTAACGGGTGGTTTGCGATTCTCAGCTTGGTGGAACAAGTGAAGATTCAGGCATCGCAGCTTCGACCAGAGAGCGGAGCTTGTAGCAGCTCCGATGCAAAGGGAACAATCAGTGTGAGGGTTAACGATTTTAAGCTATCGCTTGACAGACAAGCCTTCGGGTCTCCAGCATATGGATATTGACTCCAGTGAGGCGATGGTATGAACAAGAGTCCCCAATCCCGTGAACCTCAAAACGATAGGTGCCTTGACTCAGCGATCTGGGCGGCAAAGCCTGCGAATGTCGAGAAGCTTGCACGTGAGAGTGGTGTCTGGATAAGGGCCCATGGGCCTTGAGCCCTACGCGTTGATTCAACCCGCACGTGCTTCATTGTATTATAAGCCCTCGTTTGCAAAGCGGGATTTAAATTCGATAAAGTCAAAACTATCATAGGCCGTGCACATGCGAATGAACGCTCGGTGGGAAAAGAGCAGTGCCATACCAGTCGCAGCAGTAGCAGCACTGGTGGTAATAGTAGGAGTAGTAGTGGTAGTAGTTGTAGTAGTAGTAGTAGTAGTAGTAGTAGTAGTAGTAGTAGTAGTAGTTGTAGTAGTGAATAGGGCTGCGCCTGTAGAACATGTCACACCATGGCACGCGACGTGCTGCACATGGCTACATGACTTGTTAGCTTCCTACGCAGCTGCTTCCGCCAGTTCAAGCGGCGTTCCCTTCGGATCCTCGCTGCCCTAGTTGCGTAGCCACTAGCTTAGAGCCATACGCCTAAGGTAACACGAACATCGGTGCCGTAGCATCGGCACGTGCTTCCGGCTTGCTGGTTCGTTTAGGGTTGTTTGGGGTGAAGCGGCTAAGCCTCCTTAGGAGCTTAGGGACCTTCCAATTGGGTTTACTTCGTGGCAGTGCGCCACAATTACCAATAGTAGGAGTACTAGTAGTAGTAGTAGTAGTAGTAGTAGTAGTAGTAGTAGTAGTAGTAGTAGTAGTAGTAGTAGTAGTAGTGGTAGTGGTAGTGGTAATAGTAGTAGTAGTAGTAGTAGTAGTAGTAGTAGTAGTAGTAGTAGTAGTAGTAGTGGTAGTAGTAGTAGTGGTCGTAGTCGTAGTTCGTAGTTGTAGTAGTAGTAGCAGCAGCAGCAGCAGGAGTAGTAGTAGTAGTAGTAGTAGTCGCAGTCGCAGCCGCCACAAGTGCTCAAGCGGCCGCGCTGAATGAGAGGTTTCGAACAGGCTTGGGGCGCAACTGCTGTGCTAGAGGTTCCTACCGGGCCCTTTTCTGAACAGTAAAGGTTTGTGCCTCCTTCCACGCCATGGTCCTCTCCTTTTTCATACAGGAGCTGCTTTGAGCCGCCAGGTCCCAATTCCTGGGCCCAGACACTGTTTAAAACATTGCAAAACTGGGCAGGCGGTAGGGTTTCCACTTCCGCGCAGTGGAGGGAGTCATTAGGCTTTGGTCTCTTGACGAAAGTAGCGGATGGCGCAATTGCCAGTGCACTCACAAAACTTTGCAACTCTTCGCAAGAATTCGTTCAAGACAGCATGTAGAAGGACAGTACGTAGTGACGGGCCCGTACCATACCGAGGGCAGGTCCTGACACCTACCCTGGTTGACCGTCTGGGGGTACGCCCCCCACCAACTCGAAGAGAGCTTCAGTCACAGACTGCTGACTCCCCTGCATATGGCACAGCCTCCCGCAGGGCCGGACGACTGGAAAGATTTGTTAGAGTAGTCTCGTGGAACGCGGGGCATCTAGGCCAACAGCAATGGGGTGAACTTAAAACGTGGCTAGCAGCTGAAGCCTCCCAACATTGTGACGTGCTCATTCTACAGGAGACGCACTGGACTGAGACCAGTGAATTCAGCGTCTCCGGTTGGTACTGCATCTCCTCAGCCTCGGAGACAACTAAGCCTAGCACCCGGACACAACCGAATGCGAAGCGTCAAACAAGGCAGGAACCAAAAGCGGCACCATCCACGACTCGGGCAGATGGAGTGATGATCCTGTTCTCGCCTAAGTTCGCGGCCAAGAGTCTTCGCTGGAAGGAGTGGAGCCCTGGTAGGGTCCTCGAAGCTCGCGCAGACATAGCAGGAACTAGGCTTGTCATTATCGCTGTATATCAGCACGCTTGGTCCTCGGCTAAGTCCACCCAGTCCAACAACGACGACCGTGCTAAAGTGCTATCTGTCATGACCAAGGTGATCAAGCAGGTACCCAAACGTGACTCCTTAGTAGTGGCAGGGGATTTCAACAATTCCTTGCGCCCGTGCCCTCCTTTGGTGGGTACGCATGTGAAAACGCCTACTGAGGTTCGCCCTGATGAGCCCAACCTAGCAAATTTGCTGCTCAGGTTGCGCTTGGTTGCTCTTAACACCTGGCATTGCGACCACATTGCCACCTTTTCCCAAGGCGGAGTGGAGTCGCAAATAGACTTTATTCTTACTAAGGAATCGACAGCTGGAGGTAAAGCCAAGCGATCCGCTCCTTGGACAGACTGCCCTCTGGGTAGTTGGAAGAAAGGAGGACACTACCCCATCAAGGCAGACACTCCCCTCCAGCATCACTGGTTGCTACCACCTCACAAGGACAGCATGCGACGCTATGACCCCATGGCTCTTCAAACTTCGGTCAAGGAGGATGATGACACAGCCAAGGCCATGCACAGCTGGATAGCTTCCAGAATAGACTCCTGCCAGGACCCCACTGAGTGGAATGCACTGTTGCTGGAAGGTGCGGAACGTTTCTTCCCTAAGATCCCCAAGAGAAGACCTGTCCCGTTGGAGTCCGAAACCCGTCGGATGTGGAGAGCCAGAGACCTCGCCAGGGTTGACAACACAGCTCTCTCAGCACAGCTGATTGAGTCAAATCAAGCAATGGCACAGCCTCCTAGTTCGAACGCGTTGCCCCAGCCAGTTGATGAAATTGAACTGGCGCAGGTAGCACGCCGACAAGCTGTGAAACAAGCCAAGAAAGACAGAGTAGCGAGCTTTATAGCGGAGGTGGACGCGAGCATAGCCGAAGGTGATCAACATGTCTCGTTTCAAACCCTGAAAAAGCTGCAACCTTGGCAGCCGGCGCGCCGAGCTCAGCTTAAAGACACCACAGGTCATCTTCTGGGCCCGGCGCAAGAGCTTGCAACGCTAAGGGAATACGCGACTCAGGTCTTTGCGGCCCACCCCCCGCTAAGGTCTAATCACGGCGAGTTCCCGGTCTTGGAGCCGTCCAAATTGGCGGCTCACATTCATTCCATCAAGCCTAACAAAGCAGTGCCAGAAGGCGCTGCCCCTGCGGCAGCATGGAGGCTCTGCAGCGACATCATTGCGCCGATCCTCTCCAAGCACGTCGCGGCCAAACGGGTCGAGGACAGTCTAGAATCTGACCTCATTGATGCTGATTTGTGCTTAATCCCTAAGCCAGGTAAGCCTTCTGACAAGCCAGCGAACTTGAGGCCTTTGGGCATCCTAAGACCAGATGCTAAGGGTCTGGCGGGGGCGGCCAGGGAGGCGCTCCAGCCGCTGACCCTCTCTTTCCTCAAACACATGCCACAGTTTGCCTATCTCTCAGGTCGAGGGCTCTCTGATGCGCTGGAACGAGTTGTGGGTCATTTGCGAGAGGCTAGATCTCTACTTGAGCAGGCCCACCCGACGCGGCATGCATTGCAACAAGGCGTTCAGCCCCCCTCTTTAGTTGGCGGGTTAACCTTTGCTCTTGACTAAGCCAGGCGTTTGACACAGTCTCTCGTCAAGAGATCATCGACCTCCTTCAACGCGAAGGGGCCGATCAGGACACAGTCCACCTTGTCCAAGCCCTGCATGACGGTTCACGATACGTTCTGCACGCACAGGGCGATTCAACCTCTGTCGAGACCACAGCAGGCATTAAACAAGGCTGTAAACTGGCTCCCACGCTGTTCTCGTTTCTCACAGGCGACCTTTTCCGTTCTCTGGTTGATCTGTTCGGCGCAGAGCAGGTCCTGAAATTCCTGACAGGTTACGCCGACGACCTCACGCTTCATAGGACTATCCGCTCAGACAAAGACCTCAAGGCCATCCATGCGCTCATTGCCGCTCTCCTAGAGGAGGTCAGAAAACATCGACTCAAGGTCAACATCGGCAAGTGCGTCATCTTGGTGAAGCTGGCAGGACGGGAGGCACAAGCCGTGACCAACAAACATGGCTGCTGGATCACTAACCCCAAGGGAGAGCAAGTTAGAGGCTGGCGCATTGGCCCCAACAAGTCCTTCCCCGCCTTCCAGTGGGCTCCCTCCATACAACCACTTCGAACTGCAGACACTGCATCACCGGATAGGGGAGGCAAAGCAGAAGCTACACCAAGTTCGCCAATTTGTCTACAATCGTAGATATGCAAGCACCATGTCGCGACTCAAAGTGTGGCAGAGCACTGTTCTGAGCACACTGACGACCGGCCTATCTGACGTTGGCCTAAGTGAGGAGTCGGCCAAACAGCTACGCAGCTGGCACGCTCACAAGGTGAGATCAGTGCTGAACTTGCCGGCACACACCAGTCGAATCACCACCAAGGATCTCTTCCAACTCTACAGCATTCAGGATCCTGTCCAAGCCTTGCAGTCTAAGCTGAGGAAGCGACTCCGCAAACTGGAGCGACGAGCAGCGCACAGCCCAGACATTACGACCGAACCCTCTGCCCTGCAGGTCATGCGCGACAAGCTGGTCTCCCTGTCACAGCTGCCTGAAGCAGAAGAACATCCGATCACTTCTCACACGTGTATGCTCTGTGAGGCCTCCTTCGAGACGGCAAACGGATTACATTTGCACAAATCGAGGGTACATCCGAACAGCATTGACCGTTTCGTGCCCTCAATCTTCGATAGAAAGCTCCACGCGGTGGATGGGATGCCGCAATGTTCTGCTTGCATGCGCAAATTCCATCAATGGAAAGGCTTGCGCGACCATTTGTTGTCAGGAGCATGTCCGGAACCCCAGAAGCTTCGATCCCTAAACGAGGCCGACAAGCAATCCAGTCACCCTGAAATTCAAACCCTCTCTCAGCTGCGACAGGATATCGCCCAGCTCCAACAACACCGCATCTCGGAGCTTTCACGGACTGAGGCGGCTAAGGTCCTCACACATCGATGCCTCACGTGTGACTTCTGGACGTTCGATCACACCAAGGTCAAGTCACACTTTCGTCAGGCGCACCCTAAGGACTGGTCTCGACTGCACAAGCGTGCAGTCAGTATCTGTCAGGGCTACTCTCCCCAGCTTGCCAAGGGTCATCCGTGCTCCTTTTGCGGCTATAAGGTCTACGATCGCAGACTGCATCCAGAACAGTGCCCCGTGCTCTATCAGGTAAGCACGCAGAGGGCAGCCGGAGGCGGATGAAGGAGCGGTAGCTCTGATCCCCAGGTCCCAAACAAAGTCTCTGGCCCACTTTTTTAAGACCAAGTCGAATGGCACAGCCTCCACTTCGTCGAGCACAGCTCGTCACCCAACGACGGACTCGCATCAGGAGTCTAATTCGCAAGCCGCAGAGCACACTGAGACTCGCCCTACAGGACTGCATAGGCGTGCCCTGACCAACACGTCCAATTCCTGCTATGCAAATGCCCTGTTTCAGGCCTTGCATCAGATCTCGAGCTATGGGTATGACCTCGGCGCTTTTCAGTCGGTCCTGTCCCACCTTGGAGATGAGCGCGCCCCCCGACTTCTGAACCTATTCGGCCTGTTTGAATTTCGCCATGCAATTTCCGGCTGGCGACTAGACGGTAGGCAGCATGATGTTTCAGAACTGCTACTTCATATGCAGAACAAGCCTCTGGGCTCCCTTCAACATACACAGTGGCAGGGTCGTACAGATGGGATTGTTGAAGATTCGGATGTGGGAGTCAGCCCTCTTCTTCTTCCCCTTCCGACTGGCCCTCTGTCCCTCCAAGCCTGCCTGCGCCGTTATTTGCCGCTGGCAGGGGTATCAAGAACACTCACCCATACACCTGGCACGGTCGGGCCATGGTGTCCGTTTGGACCTCAAGTCAAGCGAACACCGAACCCAGTGGCCCTATCAAGTCCTGGCGGGAATCGCCCATTTTGGGGACTCCCTGGCCTCTGGACATTATCGAGCCTTCTGGCCTGAGGACCCTGCGGATGCAAGCTCTCAGGTATGGATCTCCGATGACTACAAGCTCCCGGAGAGGGCCTCGCCAGCCTTGGCTCAGTCAATTTCTAGAAACGTATACATGCTCTTCTTGCAACGAATTCGCTAGCATCATCGCTTCAGGTGATGCATTCCGGCCCTACCTCCACCACTGGGGTCGACGCAGGGCGCCCGTGCGTGAGAAGCCTGTAGTCAATTCTACGTTGGCACAGGCCGCCTCACGTCAAGGCCATGTGCGCCATGAGCGCACGCGGACATGCACATCCCGCAATTTCTTTCCTCTCAATCACCCTTTTTCATTTTCATTCTGTATAGCTTCCCCTCCGATCACTTAGGCCGTCATGACTGCTTCGCCTGCTGCTGTCAAGAGTCCGGAGCATAAACGCTCCCGAAATGGTCCTGAATTTGAGGGCGCTCCGGCGATGGATGTCTCTGAGGAACCCTCTCTAGAGTCCCTCTCGCCAGCGGCAAAGGCCGCCGCGCTGCCGAGGCCACGAGACGAGCACAGCCGGAAATCCATTCCCCGTCAGCGGGGTACAGGGGCGGCTCAGGTGCCCGGGCAAGGCTCTCAGCCTCGCGCCCAAATGGGTGCCATTCAGGCACTTAGCCCTGAAGAGCTCACAAAAGCTTGTTTGGTACATGACGATCAAATGAGTCTCTTGCAACACCAGCTGTCTTTGGTGTACAAGCTGCCCCAAGATCACCACCTTTCGAAGGCTCTATTGGCATCTGTCAAATCGTGGCAAGGAGGATTGAAGCAGCTCCGCCAGGGAGAAGCCCACCCAGAGGGATCGTGTTCGAACGCAGTTTCGATCACCCTGCTGCACGAGCTCACCAAGAACAACCCCCCCGGGCACGTGGATAAAACAGAGTACGGTCGGCTACTGAAAGTGGTTGACTCCATGATCAACATTACCACGGACAAGTCCAAGCTAGCCCAGGACATCGTGCACTGCTCCGCTAGGCCGAACAAGCTCAAAACGCATGTCATCCTAGACTTCCGAGTGGCCATCTACTCGGATCTGATGCCGCACCTCTCCCTGCTTGCCTCCCTCTTTGACTCCTACGACGACTTTGAGCGACTGGGAAGGAAAGCACCGGGCGGTCTAGCCCGCAAGGCTAGAGGCCGTCCCTGAGCCCGCCCTAGGCTTAGCACACAGTGCAGTCCGTCCTTCAGCACAGCTGATGAATCCGCTTAGTCTTGTACGCCTGTAACATTCGGAGCACTGAGTGCCCCGCAGTCGGGACACTACGGAATCCCTGTGCTGATTCTTTCAACAAAGTTCCAGCAGCCCACACAAAACACTGAGTGCTCTGAGCGTGCCATCTACATTTTGTAGCTCTTGTTCTCATCCCTTGTCACAGATAGGGAGCAAAGTGCTGGACGAAACCTGTTCGGTGGGGTCGATCTCCAGCAGCTCACTGTCCAGCCCGGAGGCTGAGTAAAAATCCACGAGGACAGCACCAGGAAGGATGAAGGAGAGGGCGCGGCGGCATGATTCGGTGCAGAAGGCAGTTGCCATCTGCGTAGGCTCTAACTGGACTGCTAGCCTAAAGTGACTACAAAGGAAAGCAACTGTTATGGGCTGCAACCACGATCCTGTTTGCCCCTTTTTTAGATACAGCGCAGGTACGTCGCATGGTCTGTGACCATGAGGAGAGAGGCTGTGCCATATTGCCTAGAGTGGACTTCTCAGAACGAAAGTGGGGATGATGGCAGCCTGATCGTAGTGAATGCTTAGAGCCTCTCTTGCCAGGATGCCAACTTGATCTGGCCGAACCTCAATGAAGACTTCTGCGCCTTTCCTCCGTAAGTGATGGTACGCTCTCCACACCCCAATCCAAGGTTTGCCGTCAAGTAGGCGAGTTATTTCGGTGCACCACGCCCTGCAGACCGCCGCAAGCCGAGTGGCAAGCAGGAGATTCGGGTTGACGATCCCGAGCTGAGCGTGTACTCCTTTGTGATCTAGCTTGATGGTGTTCCCTATGACGGAGTACTGTGAGAAGAGGCTGGCCCTCGCCCATCGGAGGAGAAATTCTTGTAGTCGGGATCGAGCTTCGCGAGCTTCGTCATACAGCAGGTCTAGGTCATTCCAATAGGAGGTGGGGCTGGCCGAGGCGTCATAGAAGTCGAGAATGAGGACCCCAGGTAGAAGATGTATCAGGGCATGGCGCAGGGAGAACCCGTCTAGAAGCAACATCGCGCTTGGGGCCTATTGACAAGAACGAGACGGCAGAAACGGACAGTCCCCTGTTATGTGCTAACTAGCATGAGGAAAAAGCGAAGAGACCGACTTGTGACTGGCATAAACTTTTCTCCTTCATCCTCACAGTCCGTGGCCCTGCTACGCAGCCGTGGGCTGTGCCCTAGTGTAAGCAGCGGGCGCTGTGCGCTTCATGGGGTTTGGGTTCATGCCGCAAATGCTGTTCAGTCCTGGTGCACGTTCTCAGCCTGCAGGGCATCATAGATGTCGAAGAGATGCGCATGCCATGCGTTGAAGTCAGAAGCGCGATAGCCAGCTGCTGGGATAGTGCGAGCCAGAGGAGAGGAGAGAATCTCCACCGGCAAGCGGAAGGCCATGGAGACAGGGAGGATGAAGTTGTCCTTGCCTTCGCAAACCGACACCGAGCCAGACTTGCGCAGGCGCGACATTGCCACCAGAAGTTCAACCGTATTGATGCGGGCTCGCCCAGATATCATGCCGGTCATGAGTTCGTGCCAGGTGCGGTTGACGGCGGCAAGTCGGCGGACCTGAATGAGGCGCGGCTGCTGCACCTCGTAGACGAAGTGCATTTCCTGCGTGTCGGGATCCGTCGTGAGATGAGAAGCGACAATGGTCAGGGCCGGCCAGTGCTCGAAGCACTCCCGGAGTAGTGTCTGTAGCTCCGTGTGAGCCTCTGCCATTCCGTCCCTCGCGGTGGTACCCTGTGTCGAGGGTCTGGATTGGCTGCCCGGTGCAGCTATTGCTTCCCTGTCCAGGTCTGTCAGTGGCAAGTAGAAGTCAAGACTGAGGAACATCGGCGTCAGACACTGGAAGATCCGCTGAACAATGGCGTCTTCCATGAGCGCGAGCAAAGCGTTCAAAGGACAGCGCCTATGATTGTTAGAGCCAAGAAAACCTGAAGGTGCGCCAAGACGATTGCACTGCTGAGCTGGCATGCTCTACACTTGCCTGCTAGCTGTCTTTGGACACCTAGTGTCGGACATAGATTGCAGAGACTGTGGCTCAATGCGAAATGCTGTGCCATGCCTAGGAACTAGTCATCCAGGTGGGCCGATGGGGGACAAAAACCTAGCTCCCGCAAGCGCTGTTGCAGCGTTGCGGAGAAGCGAGAAGTGCCCTTGACCGTGTAGGCCGCCAGAACTACCCTGTTAAAGGTTGCCCAAGGTAGAGTGGCGTGCCACAGTGCATCTGCCCTGAAGAGGAGACAAAGGCCACTGAGCTCAAAACAGCTTCCCTGGGTCAACACTTTGTTATTCGGAGTCTCCTGGTAGTCACAGCCGTCAGGGTCTTCAATCCATATGCCGCCTTGATCACAGACCGAAATTGGAATGAGCAATGTGCCCGCAGCAGCATTGCTCACGTCCCTATGCGGAGGTGAGCGTACATCCACTAATACCTCCAGCGAGGTCCATTCGTGTTCTGGGTGGCAGGCATAGACGAGGGCATTGAGCAGCTGAGTGACGTTGGGATGGGAAACGGTCTCCTTAAGCCAGCCTGGTAGAACTCGATTGAAGGCGCCTACCCGAAATCGCTGGCCTCCTGAAAAATCAGCATCTTGGGAGGGGCACTCGCACTGGTCTTGTGTCTCGAAAGGCAGATGCTGCAGAACCTGGCGAACCGAGGACCAGATGGATAAGCAACGGGAGGTGAGACAGTTGCTTGCGACATGCTCCGCCGTGGACACCTTGTGTGGCAATCCTCCATGTGGGATCGGAGTGACCGAGAAGCTCGCCTCTGCGTCAGGAACAGCCATGGTGATCATGGAATCGAGATACTGTTCAAAGCGCTGCCACTGCAGGGGTGGTAGAGCTTGGTGTGCCCATGCCGTAATGTCGTTAGAGGGCCAGGTTCCCGCCGCAGGCGGCAGGGATATGTGAGCCTCCTCGCAGTACAGCTTCAGCGCCGAGAGCGTGAGGTAATCATCCATGTAGTCTGCGAATATTGCGGGAGGGAATGAGAATTGATGGCATCGTCCATCGCGTCGGCCATGGGCACTAACACTTTGCAATGAGCCACTGTCGCATAGAACCGAGCTCGTTTAAGTGGTAGCATGGCAATGCTGGCAATGAGACTCGGATTTTGCGGGCTCGGGGAGGGGCAGAGTCTGTGACTCAGGTAACGGTGGACTGTGTCCTGGTTCAGCGACGTATAGGCTTGAGCAGCCTCCTGGCAGCGGCTGTGCCATATGCCGCTAGGTTGGACTGTGTCCTCCCATTCAAGCCTAATCCATTTCCGCCCAAATGCCTTGCAGCTCAGTAGCCGGTGTCGAGGGTGCTGGGTCGCTAGAACTTGCAGCAGGTGGAGGAGGCGGAGGCGGAGGGTGCTCGAAGGGGTTCTCCAGCACAAGGTAGCCGTCCTGATTGCTGTACTGTTGGTACGGTAGCACCTCCGTGTACATGGTCCTGACGTGGCTGCCCATTGTCCTATAAGCCTGCAAGCCAGAAAAAATCTAGCATAGGTAGCTGATTCTTCCCAGCTTCCCGAGTCCAAGGTCGTCCGGGTCGGATCCTCTGGCCCAAAGAGTCCTGAGACATTGGACTTCTGCTGCCGGGGGTAGGAGAAGACGGCCGTGGCCAGACGGATAGTGCCGGATTCGTCGTACAGACCGGCCTGGACGGTAATCGAGGAATCAACGGCAGTCTCGTGCCAGCTTCCTCCCGGGAAAGCGGATTCCGGCCATTTGGGCGGAGTGATGCTTGCGAGGCTCTCCCACTCGGCCAGTTCGACTCGCAAGTGTTTGGGGAGCTTTGGGGGCATCGGGAATCCCGACGCGGTGTTGCGCCAGCACTTGTTGCCCACAACCTCTACTGAGATCGTTTTGCTGAGCCGGTAGTAGTCGCCTCGGCGTGTCCTGGTGGGCCGTTCCAGTAGTTCGTGAGGAGGACGGTGAAGCGCCCCTCCCTGGCCGAGGGCCCCAAAGCCTAAGCTAAGAGGGTAGACACTTTCCCCCGCTGTTCCCCCGAAGTCAATCAAGACGTAAGTGGGGGGATCGAAACGAACCATGATATTGCCCATGTGGATGTCCGCGTGCACCAGTTGGCTGGAGTGTACTGCATTTAGGGCTGCCCGGATGTCAGCCACGAGATTGACCACATGGTCTGTGGTCATGGATGGAACATGGGCCGGGAAGAGGCGAGGAAGTAGCAAGGTGGGACCTTGCTGCCAGAAAGCTTCAATAATGGGGTTGATTGGTGGGAGTCGCGCTACCCTGCTGAACTCTCTTTTAGCCATGTACTCCTCCTGCGGCCTCGTAACTTTCTTGAGCACATAGTTCGCAGCGCTGGAATTGAAGACGGCGCTGGCGTATCCTGTAGCGAGACATTTGCCTGAGGGTTCAGGTGAGATGCCTGCCGTCTCCCGGGTATCAACCGGTCGGCGAAGTCCAGGCATATGGCTCCTTCCCAGAGCCTCATGCACTCCTTCCGGATAAGGGGCGCGATACATCCTGGTAGAGCGAGGGTGTATCGGCTGTGCCGAATCCGTGCTGCACTGTGTGCTACTGACCAAAAGTTGGTAGCTTGAGCCCTGTTTCCTGTCAGCAAAGCATCGAAAGAACAGTTCCTAGAGAGCACACTGCAGCCAGCTAAGAAAAAAGAGCTTTTCCTTAGTTGGCTGATGGTGCAGACGGCATATCTAGGTCTGAAACTGTGTTCTACGAGTGATCCTGATCCTCATCTGTGCGTCGAGATTTGGGAGCCGGCGGAGTTGGAGGACGAGCCTTGCCCGAGGGCAGCGTGCTTCTTTCCACAGTCTGTGAACTGGTAGGAGACTCTGATCCAGGATCCGTAGATATCTGCGAGGCCTTTCTCTTGAGAATCTCGTCCAGCTGACGTACTAGATGCAGAAAGCGTGGGACTTGATCTGGACCCGGAAGGTCAGCGAAAGCTGTGAGGTCCATGATGGCTAGGGGCTCGAGCCGAGCTTTGCTGAGGGACACGATTCAAGAGCAGGCACGCCTATGGGTCCAAGGCCACCCGTACGATGGCTTTGCAATACTTGTGCAGAGGTACATAGATGTCGACTTTGACCGACAGGGAGCCCATGTCAAAATCGCGATACTGCACCCAGACTTACTGACGGCCATGTCTATGGCAACTGTCTGTAGTACCTGGTACAAAGCCGTGCTACCCTTGATCCAGTACAAGCCTTTCGTCAACACTTGGCGCACGGCTAGGGCAGCTATGTCTTTCGACATACGCGCTATGGTGCAGTCCTTTGACACACCCCAGAGGTATCTCGCAACCGAGGAGATCACCATCCATATCCAACATCGACACCGCATTGTGACACAGAAGATCCTCAACCCCCTCGCACCCAACGCATTCCCTGACGCAGCAGCCAGGGACGACGAAGTTCACTGGGCTCACTCTGAACACAACTATGGCTTCTTTCCCTGAGAGTGCTTGCAGCCAAATGGCTGTGATCATGAGTTCCGCACTAGGAATATGGCACAGCCTACCTAAAGTGTGGCACAGCCACTCGCTCCGACTTTGTACTATGAGTACTGCTGCTTACTGTCGGGTATGAAATAGGCTGCCCCTGCCGTCGGTGTGCAGCCCAGCCACAACTTTGGTAGCTCAACATCTCTCTTCCATGCGTACTAAGGTCCAGGGAGAAACGACATGGCACCTGCACCTCTTGCTCGCGTGCCCTCGACTGCAGTTGCACTGTGATGTCATTGTGTCAGCGCAGTCACTAGCCTGTCAGCAGATCATGTGCCTCAATTGTCGCATCTGCATACCGCAGCTGTCAGAAGCAACTGCTTGCACTTTAGGCACGCCCTATGATGCCTTCTCAAGAACCCATCAGGCTTGAAGTTCTGCAGTAAGATGTATGCCTCATAGGAACTTCCTATTTCTCCATTGTCTCAGCGAAGAGCACAGCTCACACCTGGCCGCGTGTCACAGACACTCAGGCTCAGTAGCTTTTTTGGCTGTGACCATGGACGCTCCTCCCAGCTTGGGGCCCTTTCTGGTGCTTAGCGACAGCACCTTGCAGCACATGTTAAAGGGACATACGTATGGAGTATTTCCCCTGCTGACGGGACAGGTCTTATCCTGTCCAGGCGCCGCCCTCAATATCTCAGCGAGCAGCGTCCCCTCCATCATGGAGCTCCTTCACTGGCAATTTGGGCTTTTAGGGCCTTCTCGGTTCACAGCCGCGGTCCAGAGCAAGGAGGTGGCCTCCATTTTGGAGAGTCATATCAATGGGCAAGTCAACGTTCGATTCATTCCTCTGTCTCGAAGCCTGCGCCCTGAAAAGCAGGTCAATTATGACTATTTGATAGACGGCAGGGTCCAGTACGGCTTTGCGAACAAAAACCTGCACAATCAGGAAATCATGGACCTGGCGCATCTACCCGGAGTGGGCGGCGTGGAATGGTTGTACAATTCCAAAAACCTCCACTTCAGGCCAGAAGTCGCCGACATTGTCATCCCGGCGCTTGTCACCAGGGCCATCGAGGAAATGCGCAACACACCAGGCTTGCCTATCCTCGTGATAGCTGGATGGAATGCTCGGCAGCAAGACATGCATGTGGAAATGCTGGCAGCTCAGGCATTGTCACAATGTCGCACGGTTCGGGATCTCTCAGAGGTGGCCATGCAATACGGACATGGCTCTTGGGGCATGCGTTTTATGCACCTTCCTGAGTGGGAGGCATCTCCTGTCCCACCTCTCCTTTTCCAGACCTATGTTCACGACGAAAAACCAGAGCCTGCCCAAGTTGCCGCCAAAATGTTCGCAAGCTTCACCCGTAAATTTTGCGATGACGGCGTTCTCCGGGCCACCCTGGTGCAACTTGCCGGCAAGTATGGCTCCAATCTGCTGGATCGCCTCAATCAGACTGCCCATCGGGCAGACGTCTTCCGCTACGTTTACCACTACCAGAACGGAGGTCTCTACGTGGATATTAAATGTGGCTTCGTAGTACCCTGGGATCAGGTACTGCAACTCATGGCGGCAGATTGGAGCACAGCTCACTCTTCCAAGGCAGGTGAAGTGGGTCACAGACCCTCCCCACCTGGCCAACTCCCAAAGGAGTTCATGGTCATGGCCATAGGAGTCAAAGCAGATCACATTTTTCAGGGCATCATCTATGGCAAACCAAGACACCCTCTGATGAGGGAGGCCATACAACACGCATTCAGCCGTCAAGTTTTGACGGCAAAAGCCAACTTGGATTATATGATCTTCTGCAAATTTCTTTGGCAGACCTTGGGCCGGGATCTTGGTCATCCCCCTCAACCTGGCTGGAACGTCTCAGCAAAGTTTGGCCCCGTATACTTGCTGCAGAAATGCTGGGACAGGCGCGTGAAGGGCAAAACCCATGACAACGATGGTCACTTTTTTGTGTCGGCCAACAACACCACGGTTGCCTACACCAGATGCTGGAAGTGGTCAAAGGGATTTCAGGGAGATCCCACCACAAAGGAGCGAACGAACCGCATGCTTCAGAGCCAAGTTCCAGACATTTCTCTGGAAATCCAGGTGGACTCTAGGCCAATAGAGCACAGCTCAACTCAGCCGCCTAGGTCACAGACCACGGCCACTGCCACTGCGGCTCCTCCTCCTCCCACGCAGGAGGAGATTGAAACGTATGTGGCTGACAGCATTCAGTATAACTCCTTTGTGGAGATCATGGCCACAGTCCGCGACACCCACCACTACAACCAGGATCTCACGGAGCAAGACGTGCTGGAACTCATTCGTCGCGGATTAGGGCAAAAGAAAGTTTCAGGATCCATGTGGTTATGCTGTCTACACTGTCGGAAGCACAACCGGCAGGTACAGTTCAGCACAGGCCACGGACTCAAGAATCACTTTGTCACGCAGAAGCACGATCCTGCGTCACGGCCTACAGCACCAGGCGACCAGACAGTCATGACCCCCGGGCCCCCCCCCCCCCAAGCCGTCCCTTCCGCAGGAGATTCCCCTTCCCCCCAGCAGCACCCGTACTAAAGGGTCCGACAAAGCAGTGGGCTTCGAGCCTCCACCTCCCCCCTGCCCCTTTACTTCCACAGCTGCAGAGAAGGCGGCCTACAAGGAGAGTCAGGCGAAGGCACCCAAAGCGGCCCCAGCGGTCCCAGTCAAAGCCCCACCGGCCATGGTGTCAGCAGCTTGCTGCTGCGGTTTCCCCTCCGTCTGCAACCCCGGGTGCCCCCTGCAATCCCTGCTTCTTCGGCCCCCCCCCATCCCCCCAAACCTGCCTCCCCTCCTCCCGCTCAGGCAGCACAAGCCTGTCTTCGCTCCATTACCCCCCCTCCCTGTTCTCGCCCCCCGTCTGCCTACGAGCCCCCGGTGCGAAACGCTGAACGTGTTGGTTATATCCGACAGCCAGCCCCGCCTACAGCTGTCACATACTCGAGGTTGGAATTGGCACAGCTGCTGAGCTCCCAGTCCCACCAGGACTGGATTCGAGCACTGGCTTCCATCAACATCTTGGTGCAAGCAGGTTAAGACTCAAACAGGCCTCACGTGGGACATCGCCATGTCCGTGCGGCGCGTCCTAACCAGTGATGGAAGAGTCACCATTGCCACAGGCTCAGGCGACGCGTACCGAGAGTTGGATGCTCCAACAAAGGTGCATGGCCTTATCCATGCTTGTTTCAACAAGCTGTGGGACGAGAAGGACTTCCAGCGACACTTTCCCACGCGGATTGAGTTCAACATGATCGCAACTACTATGGTGGCGGTCTACAACGAAACTGCCAAATCCGCTGGTCTCTCAGCTCGCATGTTTCGGGTCAAACCCAACAAAGACGCCTACTCCATTATGAAGATGCGGATTCAGCATGACAAGGGGATAGAGGAGGATAAGCGCATGGCTAAACTGGCTGCAGCCGCTGCGCCCCACAAGCGCCCGCAAGTGCACGAGGCCGACACCGAGGGCAAACGCCAGCGTGATGCCCCTTCATCCTCGTCCTCGAGTCAGTGGGCCAGGCCGGCACGTTCCTCTCAAGAGGACGACTGGGACTGGTGGCAACAGTGGTCCTGGCACGGTTACCAGCAGCTTTCACAGCAGTGGCAGTACGGTCACCGCCAATGATCCTAGGGCTATGTCACAGACTCCCCAAATCCCGTATGGCACAGCCTCTGGGAATTCGAAGCTCTTCCGACGCTTCTGTAAATCCTTTCGGAAGCTGCAGTGCAGAAAGACCACCGGTGCAAAAAGTGCAGGTTTTTGCACTATGACTGAGCTGATCTGCACTGTCAGCCTTCATGGCTGGACTCACTCGGCTCTGCAGGTACACGTTCGTGATCCTTACGGCCTTCTGTCAACAGCATGAGTAATCCGTGTGGGACGCCACGAGACGGATACTCCAGGTGTCGGCTTCGTCTGAGGTACGGCCTAATTGCTGAGACAGGTGCACAGATGGACGCGTCTGTTCAAAATAAGGTGTCGGAGGAGGAAGCCTAGTAGACTTTGTAACCTAGTTGTATGTGCAGATTGAGAGGCTTTTGCGATGATTGCTAACAGCAGTTTCACGAGTGCACGAGACCAAAGCGCCCGCAAAGCGCAGAGCACGCTCGCGCAGCGTTCAATTGAAAAATAGTCGCAGTCGCAGGAGTAGCAGGAGTAGCAGCAGCAGCAGCCGCTGCAGCAGCAGCAGGAGCAGGACTAGCAGTAGTAGTCGTAGTAAGTGGTAGCCGCAGTAGCAGTAGCAGTCCTACGACGAAGCGCTAGCAGCCGTAGTAGTACTGCGTCAACAAAGTTTTTAAAGACGTGCAGCCTGGTCACACATGTTCACCCATCGGGTGTGCCAAGACACAATCTCAGGATGTCCTTGACGGCAGGAAACAATCCTATTTCAGTTGCCACTGGCAGCACCATGCCTCGCCTTTGTCACATCTAGGCGCGAATTGCCTGCCGCTGATACCTACAGTTGCTTGCTTTCCGTCGGCCTTGTCGTAACGCAGCGAGCTGGAGGCAAATTGAAGAGCAGCAGGGTTTTGCTTGACGGCTGCCAAAACGATGTCCTTGTCATCTTGCCTGCCAACGAGACTACAAAGCAACGAGCTAGGCAACTTCTTCGAACACCCCACTCAAATTGCATTCGCCGCAAACTTTGTAGAAACCAGGCATCGCGTAGTAAACCTGCAGTGAAAAACACAGTTGTCTGTGCTATGCTGCTCAGTGGCAGTGCTGGCACTGCTGACAGCAGCATGCCGTCTCGCGCCACCGCCACGGAGGCAAGTTCTCGTCTGGCCTACGACGCCAAAGCCATTCAATGCCTATGACTTCTGCTTTTACGGACAAGGGCCCAAAGTGATCCTGCGTTTTGGGTTCCCAAACCTGCCACATTTCACAAACCCATCGCTGCCGGACCTTCTGCTCAGCTGGCAAGAAAGGAAAGATCTCGGGAGTCCTTGACATGGCAAAGCTTGAACCCCTGTAAAGGTTTTGGAGTCAAGGGTCGGCCTTTACAAGCTTTATTTTCCGAGTCTGTTGTGTTTTGCAACAGTTTCAGAGGAAGCAAGGCCTGAAAGCGTAGGAAAGCGAGAATCAAGGCAGTGCCAGAGTTTCAGCAGCGGAGATATCCGGTCGTTGAGCTAGAAGTGTGTCATGCGTGTCCGCCAGGATTGCGCTGGTTCTGCAGCAAACAAAACCAAAAGCTGATCCACAAGATCCTGCTAGTGGCTTAGTTTTGGAGCTGCTCTGCAGGGGCTTCTGACGACTCTGCTGACGAGGCGTCGTCGTCACAGCTCGCCGCACCAAGCCCACTTCATTTCGCCGCGCAGGGGCTGCGAAGCGCAGCGCAGCTCCGCTTTGCTGCACGGCCGCACCCACGACCTGTTGCATTCCGAAAACTCAGCCACAAACGCTAAACCCATAAGAACCCATCAGGAAGAATTCAGGAGGAATTGCGAGGGAGGCGTCCAAGCTCGGATCTTCAGACTGTGTTCCTGGCAAAAGAAACAGCGAAACTTTACCAAGCTCTAGTTTGATGTTCGGGTGCTTACAACCCCTGTCGATCCCAAAAGAAACTGATCGAGTCATACGTTTTATCAGAAGTACTCGGATCTCCAGGTTAACCAAGCTGTGCCTCCCGATCTGTCTGCAGCACGGGGGACGTGTACCTCGCAAAAACCATGGTGTCAGTGAGATTGACAGGTGGACTTCTGACCCGGGGTTAATGTGTTTAAGGGCTTGAAGGTTTCGGAGCAACCGAGCACAACGAAAGGAAAGCTGTGCGGTTATATTTCCTGTCTCACGGTGCCGAAATTAATCACAGGCATCTGGAAAGCCGGAAACGTGGAGCGCACTGGAGCAAGCCTCCCTTCTGTCGCACGGCCTGCTGGCTGGCGGGCTATGGCATCCGAAACTCCTGTTAGTGTTTTTGGGTCTGAGATGTCGAGAGAACTCTATGCTCCGATCTTCAGATCAAAGGCACAAATCGCCCAGTAGCATTGGAGCCTTAATGATTTGAGGGTTTTGGGGTTACCGGGATTGCTGAAACATCTACTCTAAACTCAAACAAGAACTAAAGTTTTCCGAACTCGAAAGTGCCGCATCCAACACCACTGGGACCTTTTTTAAGCTTTATCTCTCGCCTGAGGAACTGAAGCCTAAGTCGTAAGTATTAGGGTGCCCAAGGGCACGAGAGCCTAGTCTCCTCAGGCTGCCTCGAGTGTGATCTCTCGGTCGTAGCGCATGGGAAGCGAAAGCAGTGGGTAAGCATCGCCTGGGTCGAGAGGGTTCTGGGTATCCAGGATGTGGGGTCTAAAGACTTTCGCGAAAGGCGGGGCCAAGGGATAAGGACACCGTATGACATGGCACCTCACAACCCAAACCCAAAATACTCAATCCAAGCTGCTGACGATGGCAGGTGACTACGAACTTCCGGGCTGCAGCACTTAGGGCCAACGGAGTAGGACTTTTTCAAGGGGTCCGGTCATGTCAAAGCTCCAAATCCCCAACCCATGAGACAATTCTTGAGTCGAGATGTGACCCTAAACTCCTAAAGGCCCTAACCCCCAGTGGGTTTGAGGAGGGCATGCCACCAAGCAGCAGTTTTTCTGCACCGCTGCAAGCGCCATAACTCTGTCATCCTGACTGAGGGCTTTCGCTGCCACACTGGTACAAACAGGAGTTTTACTAGGTTTTAAAGTTCGTGCACAAGGCTTTACTGTGTTAGGCCTTGGCCTTGAGGGCTTGAGGCTTAAGGTCATTTTGGGAACATGTCGCAGGTGTTTCGGCGTAATCGCTGAGCAGTCAGGCGTTTTCGTCGCTGTTGGGGCTCTACCGGGCTGCACTGATGCAATGAAAACAGCAATGCACACGTCCCGGAACACCAGCCACGGAGATAGCTTTCGCCCAGCACTGATCCCAAACTCATCAATCTCCCTTGCGCGTATGAACTTGCCGTCGGTGTAATCTGAGCTGGAACCGGACCCCCGATGTTTTAGTGCTGGACCGGAGCAATAGATGCGAGACCGCTGCAACCGCAAGGCAAAGCCCTGCGGAACCAATGTTTCGATTTACCCGGGCCCGGGTCAACTTCCAGATTCCAGACGTCCCCAAAAGCCCGCGGCCTCAAGCACAAGTAACCTTAGACAAAGCCAAGAACCCAAATACTGAACCCTATGTGCGGCCTCCACACTTGGGGGATGAGCGTGGTCTTCAAGATTCTCCTGAGCTCGGGCGTGGGCGAAACCTGCTCCGAAGTCCACAGCACTAAACCCCTGCAGCCTTCAAAAATCCTAAATCGCGGAGCTGTGAGCCCGAAAATCCCACAGCCTTGAACTCGAACTGCAGGGATTATCACAAGCCTGGCGAGTCCTCTAAATGCAACAACATGGAGTTGTCGGTATGAAGTATTCAACCTGCAAGCCCCAACATCCTAAACACTCACGCACGATCCATGATCCGATAGGGCTTCGGGTTGAGGGAGCTCAGCCCGGTGTCCTCTGCCCGGCTGGAAGTCGCTGCCGTCGCCTCCTTTCCCCGCTTGGAGTGTGCAGAGTACAAGGGTAGACAGCTTCTGCACCCACAGACAACACTCTAAGTATTCAAGAAAACAGCAACACCTTTAATGAATATAAACCGGCACAGAATATGTTTCGCATATACACATGCATACCTGCGCATAAATGTATGGCAACCAGGCACTTCCACAAGATGTCTCGGTGTCCGCGGGGTGGCGGCGGCGATCTTATTGGTTCAGACTGGGTTTCGCTTTCTTTTGCTCCTGGCTTTTGGGGGTTTGCGGGAGTAATGGCTCCGCTGGGCCTGCCAGTATTTGGGAGTTTCCGAAAATAGGGGACCCTACATTTGGGAGTTTCACGAAAACAAGGGACCCTAATATAGCACCCTGAAAAGTAAATCTTCATTATGAGGACCCCAAAATGAGGTACCCTCAATTTTCAGAAACTCCCACTTCTCACCATCTGGACAGCAACTATGCTCTGCCAGGTTCATAACTTTCACACGTAGCTGCAAGTCGGAAGCAGTTGCTGAAGCTTCCACCTGCTTGACGTTACAGGTTCTGTTTGTCTACGGTTCCAACTAGAAGACCGCTAAGGAAGAACTAAATTCATAAACTCAAACCACACCCGGAAACAACAGCAACCCTTCATGTCAAAACTGTGCATCATGCCAGCCTCAAACCAGAAGCTGCGCAGAATACCGCCGCCATATCTCAAGCAAGCTCTTGTGGTAGTGATAGAAGCAGTTTTAGTAGTCGCAGTCCTAGTAGTAGTCGTACTAGCAGCGGCAGCAATTGTTGTGGTACCACCAATCGTCACAAGAGGTAGGGAGGACGAGGGGGGAACGAGCAAAAGCACAAAGACAGAGCAGTACCATACACACAGCGACGAAGCCATCACCATGAGCATATTGAATGACTAGTACCAGAATACTCAAAGCCTTGATCATAGCCAGAATAATCTTATCAATATTGAAGCGGCAAGGACTACACGAACAACCCAAGTTTGATCCAACTTGAGGGACCTGCGTGTCTGCAGGAGCTTGGCTTCTGGCTCGGAGGCCTGTCAAACAGCCCCAGGCCGGAAGGATATGTGTGAAGCTTCATGGATCGACACAAATGGGGGGTTGACCTTTTTGGTTGCCCTAAATCATAGGTGCCGTATTATAATAAGGACACAAAGAGGGACCTTAATTTTGACAACCACCCAAATGGGGTTTACGGGCTCGGGGCTTATGAGCGCTTTTTACTGGCGCTTCCATCTCGTCACGACATCCTACGCCCCTATGGGCCAACCACCAAAAGACCTAAACGTGTCAGGCTGGTCTGGTGTCAACCTTCTCATCACAAAGGGGAAACTATGCCGTACCTAGTTCTTCCAAAAACCTGACAAGCATAACTACCAAGAGCATCGGTGCCGCTCTGCTGCTTTAAGAATAGGATGCCGTGGAAGACAATCTTTACATCGTGCAATCGGGTCCAAGCATTCTCAACATCCTAAAGCAAAGCTCCTCCCCCAGCGACGAAGTCTTGTTTCGTTAAACGTTCTTGAAATTTCGGAGTACCTATACTTGTGTTTTCAAGATCAACAGCTACACTTAGGGCTTATATTGGGCTTCAGACCTTCTGCAACTGCCACCCCCCAAGCACAGGCACTGTGCAAGTCAATACTTGCGAGACCAGACATGTCGAGGGAGTATGGAGCTTCCGATGTTGTGCCAGTTGCGATGATGCCAGCCCCAAACTCAGAGATCTAAACTGCGTGGTTGTTCACGGGCCTGCGAAATTTTCTCTGCATAGGTATCTGTGTAAGACGATGCGGGAAATTACAAAGCACATCCTAAACTGTTTTCGTCCGTACACGATCTAACTTGAATATGTCCTATCCAATTATGTACTTGCTTCCTTTGAAGTCGAGCTGGTCGACCCAGTGACTGTGGCAGACAGGGTTCTCAGATCCCCATGCTTTTGAGACTCAGTTCTGACAGTCGTCCGCCAGCGCTTCACATCCAGAGTCTGGTACCTTATTTGATGATTATAGTAATAATAATAGATATAAAAATAGTAGTAATAATAGTAATAATAAGAGTAATACTAATTATACTAACTTATTACTGGAGCCGGTTGCACCGACGTCGAGCCGCTCGCACCTAGAGCTCTCCCCAGGATTGTGGTCTAGGGTGTACGGCTCTGCTTTGAGGTTCATGGTTCATAAGGGTGGTTGTCAAAATTAGGGTCCTTTTTTGGGTCCCTATTTTAGTACCGCACCTGGTATTTAGGGTACCCAAAAAGGTACCCTAGTTAGGACAACTACCCATAAGGATATGTGGTGTAAGGCTTGGAGTTGGTTGTAAAGGAAGGGTGGAGGGTGCAGTCCGCTTCAAGTACTTGTGAGCCTACTTCAATCCACGCATGTTCCGAAAGCCCCATGCCCTCAACCCACACTTGAGAGTCTTAATCAGGAAACTGCCCCAAGCCCAGACCCGCACTCACGTCCTAGAATCTCCAATCCCAGAAGTCCTACGCCCCAAGCTTTCAGCCACAAGCTCGAAAACTACGTTCACTTCGGCCTGAGAGAGACCCGGCAATATCCTCCACGAGGCTCCCGACGCCGAAGCCTGGCATTTTAAGGAGTTCCAGGTTTTCTTTGCTTCCGGGGCGCAGCTTCAGCTGTGGCCTGATACCACGAATTCGGGCCCAGCTTGGCTCCGTCCTTTCCCGAATCCCAATCCCTGGACTCTACAGCCTGGAGCCTGGACGGCCTCTGAGACCCTACCTCGACTCGATGCCCCTAGACTGCGCGTAGTATGGATATCGAAGCCTTATTGCTCACATATATATATATATGTATATATGACAGAGAAATGAAAGTAAACAGCAACCTCAATAAACCCTACGATTCAGCTTAGTGGTAAACCGCGTGCTACCTTCCACAACGAACCCAATAATGGCATTGGCCTCAACAAGCATGTTTAAACCTGAAGTACTGCTAGCAGACATAGCATGAGTGCTTAACAATACCCATACTAACCGTCATAGCATTATTCACTAAGTATATATATATATATATGTATATTCTGGAACTCTTTACATCTTAATTCTGCACGGCATTGAAAAAAGCCCTAGAAAACTCAACCCAACAGAGTAAAGTAAGGGCTCTTGCATTCCTGGAATATCCGAAAAAACTCCTATTGGTTCCTTCATGGGTTTCATAGACCTTTCCGGCTTCAGAAGAGTTGGAAAGACTGTTCTTTTCAATTGGTTTGAGGTCTGATGTGATACATTGTGATATCATGGCATGAAGAAGTGTTGAGGGTTCTATTGTTGCATCATTACATGAAGTACGGCCCTCATAACATAACTCCAAATATGCAGCCGTGAATTATCAAAACTAGCCCTATGTACAATGTTTCAGTCAATGACCTAGTTCATACACGGACTACCACTTGGTATGATTGCCAACCATTCAGAACTCTTTGTAAAACCTCGGCTCTTCGTCAATCATGGGTCTACAGTGTCCTCAGCTCGAACCTCCATATTCGAAATCCAAAGCTCTAAAAGCACCCTAGGCCATCTGATACACGCAAAGCTTCCGGAAAGCACTTGCGAAGGGGTTTGTTGTCCGAGTTAAAAAGTGCTTGAATTGCAGGTGAATCCTCACGGTGCACGCTCCGTAGGCCACGGTGTGTTGTATTGGGAATAAGAACCTCCACCCAAAACCTTGTTAAGTTGCCTAGTGGTCCCGAAAAGGACGATACAAGGTACTACCGGAAAAATAGAACCCCCCAAACCTTGAAAGTGCCTGTGGATTCACCACAGAGCCGCGCAGCCCACGCTTTGAATCATCTGATACTTTCAGCCCTTAACCCTGGAGACCGTAATGGTTGCCTTAATACCTCAAACCCTAAGCCCTCAAGTGCCTTCCAAGGTCAGGCTTCCGTGTAGACTGTTTAAGGCAAAGGAAATCCTAAACTCCAGACCCGCCCCGAACCCTGGCTTTACACTCTTCAAAGGTAGCCGAGGATACTACGCAAACCTCCGCTTGATTCGTAGGCTGTTGGTTGAGAGTTGGTATGGGCATTTGCAAGTAGAGTAGTTCCTTACTTAAGCAGGTAAAGTCTCAGCAGGAAGTAATTGACTCGCAGCCCTACCCCCAGCAAGTCGGGAAAATTGAAGCAGGGTCATTGCGGTTATGGCTTGAGGAGACTCTGAAGCTCGCGGGAACAGGGATTCTTGGGTTCAAGGTGGAAAGTAGGCCAGAGGCTTGGGTTTACTAGTATTTTCTGCTGCCACTTGAAGTTCAGAACTGGTATGCAGTGTCGCCTTCCTCCTTTTTACAGCCAGGCCGAGCCGAGCGTAAAGAGGTTTTGAAAGCACTTCTTCAGGCTTTCAGCGGCGGATTGCTGCTTGTTGCAGCCGACACCTTCCACACACCGCAAAGTCAAAGTTTCGAGCGCCAAGCATGTTCGCCTCACCATACACTCTAGTGCTGCTGCTACTGCTGCTGCTACAATAACTACCACTAGCAATACCACTACGACAAGACAACAAAGAGGACTCCCACAGTGAGTTTGCCACTGCTACTTCAACTGCTGCTGCTTCTGCTGCTGCTATAGTAACTAGTGCCGCTGCTACTACTACAGCTGCGACCGCTAGTCCTAGTACTGGTACTAATGTTAGTACTACCACAGCAACAACTACAACAACTGCAACTACTGCAACTGCTACTAGTGCTTTTGGTTCTACTTTTACTTCTACTTCTACTAATGCTACTGCTGCTACTGTACTGCTACTACTACTGCTACCACCACCACTACCTGTTCCGAATTCTACCCTGTCAACTGCCACTGCTACGAGTCCTACGAGCACTAGAAATGCTACCAATCTTATTACTACTAAACTAAACGACTGCTACAGTGGCTATTACAGCTGCTCCGCTTCTACTTCTACTGCTGCTGCAGGCGGCGACTATCACCGCCCCCTACCGTTACCTGCTAAACCGGTAGTGCTGCTGCAACTGCTGCTACTTCTCATGCCCCGTCTGCATCTAACGACCATCTACGGCAACTGAAGACTTGCGGACTATTGTTCCCTACTCATGTCCGTTTGGCGTGGATCTGACTTCCGGGTTTGACGGTGCTCACCCACCTTGCCAACAGTCTAGGATCAGAAAAGCATCTGCCAACCTGCAGCCTGTCCAGGATTGGAGGGCCCTTGCTGCCTCCTCCAGCTTTGCCGCAAACAAAGAACACGATAAAACGCGTCGTGCTTCGCACGGGCGCGATGGCTTGAAATGCGCTTGGCCTAGTCTTGTTGACAAGACATCCCGGGCCACATCCTGCTGCTGACTTTGCAGGACAGCTTGGAAACCACACCCTGTGTGAACCACTCAATTGCAAAGAACCAGAAGTTGTCATGTAATTTGTCGGGCTTAGAGGCAGGTATCGACATGACTCTATAGCGCAGACATGGTTCACAGCGGGAACTTTAAAGTAGTTCTCAAGACATTAGATTTGCTCAAAATTTTCCGTCTGTCTCGCAGATCATCCGAGTTGCCGACCGATGGTTGGGAAGTCTTCTTGCACCCAACGTCCGTGAAATGAGAAAAAACGGGCCGTAAGCGTCGTTAGTTACAATGCTGAAATGGTATACCGTGAAGAGCACTATTTGGGTCGATAATGTTGATACTGCTAGCCCTCCTGCCCCTGCTCCTGCTGTTGCTGTTGTCGTTTCCTGTCTGGTCGTGGTTGTGATTCTTGTCTTCGATTTTTCTGGTTCTCTTGGTCTTGATTGCCATTCCTCGGGCTTGAAGAGGGTTTGAAAGTACATGTTGGGTAGTACAATGTGGCTCGTATTTTACGGTGGTGTGTACCCAAGGAGTGTAGGAAGGTGTCAGTGGTGGACCAGACAGGTGCACTTCACGGACGCGTAGTCGTTTGCAAACCTGCCTACCTGCAAGCTCGGAGAGGAAAACAAACGGAGGATGGCCAGCAAATGCACAAAGAAATGACGGCCAGTCAAAACAGCTAGCAGCTGCATCAGCACCATGATGCGAGGCTGTAAACTACAGTATGACACCCTTACAACCTGAATCCCGCGGAGCCCATAGAAGAAGAATGGGTGCTTCGTGAGCTCCGCCGGAATCAGAGAGCAGGGTCACCCGAGGACACAGATCAGAGGGGGGCTCTGGGCTCCTGGGTATCTCGAAGTGCCATGGAGGGTCAGACCGGTGGTACCAGAGTTTCATCAACTCCAGTTTAAGAAAAGCTTGGTCAAGGGCATCCATGGGACTGTGAGCCGTAGGCTTTGGAACTATGGGCTCTCTGGATGGGTGGTACGAAGTACGGCATGATAAAGAAAACACATGTAAATAAACGCATAAACGGATGCATATATATATATACATATACATGTTTTGATTGGCTCGCAGGATCCTGATTTTAACAACCCTTACCGAGGCAGCCGTAACTGCTCAGACATCATGTTTATGAGGCAAGAAAAGGAAGTATCTTTCAAGTTGGATCCCGAGCGAGCTGCTTTGATGCCACTAGGATCTTAACCCCCCGACTGGAGGCCCATGCATGCCCTCACTCCGTTTCTAAAAGGACCGCTGATGCACGGACCGCATGTAGGGAACCGCTCCGCGGCACCATCTGCGCCAGAGCCAGCCTGGTGTTTGCGTCTGCGCCCGCGCATCGGCCGATCCGCCTCGCGCAGCTAAACTAAGCAGAGGCAGGTAAAGTTCCAGCTATGACCAAACCAGTGCTCTGCTGAGTGTGGTTCTATGTGGTCTATGATCGCTACAAGCACAGTCTATGCCGCCAGCCTCTTTAAGAGTTAACACCATCTTGCTGAATCCGACAAGGACGTGTTGCAGAAAGTAGGTCATTCAAGTGTAAACCCATACACTAGGATCCTTGTGACGGGGGCTTTTTGAAGGTGCCCTGATTCTTGGAACCATGTCTGCAACCCTTCAAGAGAGCAGGGATCCAATGCGAACGTGGCGTTGGGGTATGCAGTTGCCAGGTTGGCACAAGTATGTAAGGAGTATAAAATGGCATTATGCTGACTATTGAGACTGCTGTGTTTGTCTTGCCTGCACTGGCTACCCGGGGCCCTAGCTATCTTGACTTGAGGGTGAAGGACTGTGCTTACTTCCTTTAGGTTTAGTTCATTTGCAACTTTAAAGTACCCATGAACCGCCAAGCCAGTTCTAGAAGAGAAAAAGGACATGCACACTATGAACACAGAAGCGCCCAAATCTCTCAACGTCGGATCTCTGGTTCATGAAGCAAGCTGTGTATATTATGCATTACGTTGCACATTATATCGTTTCTTGGGCGGAAGAACTGTGCGAAAGGATTTTGTCGCGTTTTTGGGAGTCGCCCACCGCAATGAAACACCGGATATTTTGAACCCTGAGCGCCTTCATTCAACACCAGGCCAGGACCTAAGCCCGAAACTGGTTGAAACTACGAAGCCCACAGTCGCCGACATCAGGGCTCACTGAAACTTGTACTATAGGGGCCTAAATAATTACCAATACTATTGTGGGGGTTCCTTGTTATAGCCCTATTCTAATTATTAAGGCCCCTATATTACAGCCTTTCGAAAATCTGGACTAAATTCTGCCCATTAGAGAGAACTGAGGAGCGGAGAGTTTTACCACTTGCAGAGTATGCAACCCAGTTGAGCACTCTTATAGCACGTGTTAACGCAACCACTGCTAGAACCCTTTCAATGATTCACAACGAGTGCAGAACTCGTTTACGGTCCTTATGGCATTCTGGTTTACCCTATTAAGATCCTTTTCATGTCCATATATTTTACTGTATGTTTATTTTTTTGTGCGTGTACGTATATGAACCAATCAAATATCTTAATATGAGTAGTCATACAGCATGCATATTGTGTTATATTAAGGTATATTGTATGCAAATATTTATTGTACTAGATTATACGGTGTTGCTTACAGTTGTTTTGGTTTAGGCTTTCCTTCAAGGGTTATTGTAAAGGCTTCGGGTTTGGAGGCTACGATTAGGTTTTGGGTTTAGAGTTACCCTTCGGGTCGCGGGTTTAGGGTTACTGTAACGGTGAAATTGAGGGGCTTCAGTATTCCCAATAGTGCGTTGGGGAGGCATATTGGCAACATATCTATAGGGACTGTAAGGGAATTTTATCATTGGTTGTTCAGGCCAGATAATGTTAGTCCCCGATTAATGCAGCTGTGTTTTCAAGGGCCTTATACAATGATCAGAGGATGCTGTTAGCGTTCAGACTGCTGACTGGGTTCGCTATAGGGCTTGATAAAGGCTTTAATATATATATATATATACACACATATAGACAGTATACACACATGAAAACATAGTATACCCGAATATCGTACAGTCGAATATTGTCTAAGAGGGTGGTTGCCAAAATTGTGGTCCGTTTTTGGGGTCCCTATACACCACGCCCACCCAAACAAAGACCCCTATTTTTTTGACAGCCATCCAAACAAGAAAATAAGGTAAAAGACAACCCTAGGCCCAAAACCCTAGGCCTTAAACTAGGCCTTGAACCCTAAACCTGAAACCCTCGGCCCTAAAGGCCCTCAACCCTAAAGCCCAAACCCCTTCCGGGCCTCGGAAGACCCGGACCTTCTGCTCCAGGTCTGCGGAGGACGCGGACACGGCCTCATGGGAGGTTTAGGGTTTAGGGTGGTTCTCTACATTAGGGTCCCCTTTAGGCCCCTTTTTGTATGAGTTTGGGGACCTAAAAGTGGGAGCCTAGTTGAGAGAACCAACCTCATGGCTTTCGAAGTCTCTGGAACTCTCAAGAGCGAAGCAACTTGCTTAGCGAGGTCAAGGTCTTGTCTGGAAGGAGAAGCAGGATTTTAGCGGGGTGCAGGGTCTCGAGTTTGGAGTCTTCTGAGGTTTCAGGGCTTAGGGATTTTCGCTCGGTTGTTGTACCTTCTTGTAAGGCTTTGGCAGTTTCCAAGGCTTCAGGATATACCTTGCCATGCACAAACAGCCATTGCCCGACGGAACGTCGGTGAGCGTAGCGTTTGCATCTAGGGGCCTCAACTGTACTACTGTACTACAATAGAGCTTCAAGTCTGCTGAGGTATTCCTATACTTACAGGGACCCTAGGGTTCATACTTACACGGACCCTAAGGTTTTTGTGACTGATTGCTGAGCCCTCTACATTAGGAAGGTATCAAGCGCTCACGAAGGAATGCAAAACAGGGATCTACGCCAAGCCCTAATGTCCAGCCAGTGACTTGTATTCTACTCCTCCGACAAGGACGGCAAAAACCAAACTTTGGATATTGCCTGAATGTATGTATATGCGTGTATCTACCACCAGGTACACACACACGTATATATATATATATATACGTATGTTCATGCATGTATATATATATATATATCTATATATATATATATATATGTGTACACACATGTATACATGTGTGTGCGTGTCCGAACTTAATTAGCGTTGACACTCGACCAATCGTCAACCACCAAGGCTGCACACAACAAAAGCCAAGTCAATCAGGGGATGTTGCACCTCAGACCCAAGACCGAAATCTGAAACCCTGAACGCTCAACGACAAGGGCCTGAGACCCCACAACGAACCGTAAACCCTAACAGTCCGTGACGGAAGATAAACCCTCGGACCTACAGGAAAGCACAATGATGATGGGCAATCACTACGAAGTAGATTCTGTAAACCTTGATAAGACATGGAAGATACCCTCTCAACACACATAATTGCTGGCAAACCCTAGGACCCTCACATGATGACTTGCACCAATATAGGATGAAAGCCTGAATAGGAGATGAAACGCTAAATCCGAAGAGAAGATAATGGGCACTAAATCCCCCAAGCAAAACACCAGTTGCCACCACAGGTGGTGAAAAGCCTCGACTAAAACAGCCCTCTAAACTGAACCCTGAAATCCTAAGGCCGGGAAGACCCGTGTAGACTTGACTGCGAAAACTCTTATAACTCTCTATATGTTCCATGCAAAGCTTGCAAGCTAAGCCAAGCAGCCTTCAAGAAGCCCTTCATGCGGCTGTTGTGATGGTCATGCAGAATTCGATTTGGTGGACGGCTGTGGTCGGTGCCATCTGCCAATGATTGCGAGAAGAAGGAGTGACGTGAGTCGGCTCCGACATCTTCAGCGTCAAAATCCACCATTTCCCCGAGTGTGAGTGGCATGCAAGTACTTGAGCGAGAATCTAGAGGCGACTGCTTCCCATCTTCGGCGATGAGATCCGGCTCTGGAATGCCAAGCTCCTCGTCCAAGGCATGTTCCTCTGGCTGCACGGCTAACCTGGCTTCGTGTTGAAGCAACTTAGCCCAAGTTACCAAAGCCAGAAGAAGGATAGCAGACTACAAGATGCCTACTATACTATGCATGATATTTTGAGCTAAAAAAGAGCCTAAATCAATACCGATGCTATGTCGGGGTTCCTTATTTTCACTATATATACTGGGACCCCAAACCCGATTCAAATTATCAAGGCCCATGTGTTAGATTCCTCATGCAGGCCCAGCAGCACGCTGTGAAGCATGTCCATGCCAAGCCTTTCAGGCTTGCAAGGCTCCGGCAGCTTTGCCAGGGCCTCAAAGACGGGGATGACTGCTGGCATGGTGCGAAATCGCCAGGTCCCCTCTGAGCCAAAAGGCTGTGCCGTTTAGGGGCTTAGGGATCAAGAGTTTAGGGTCCGGAGCTTAGGGTGTAAGGGCTCAGAGCCTGGGGTTTAAGGGTTTCTTCTACACATGTTAGACCCAACCAAGGGTTTAGGGTTTAGAGTTTAAGGCTTAAGGGTTTGAGGGTGTAGAGCACTGGAAGGGGCGATGGCGGCAGATATTTAGCACAAAGAAGTTCTAGGCCCTTGCGCAGCTCAACTAGCATCGGGCAGCTGTCCACAGAACACCTAAAGAACGCGGCAGGAACGCTCCTTGCAACTTTGCTACCTAATGAAAAAAAGAAATCAACGAATAAATGAACAAGAAATACATATATATATATATATATATTCGGAAGCTCCCGTGTCTGTTGGTAAGAGACGAGGGAAGTGAATCTGACGGACGGCGTACAGTTTGGGTAGGAAGGCTTATAGGGTTTAGGGTTCTGGGTTTCATTATTAAGCTTGCGAAGACTGATACATCGCTAATCGAGAAGCTGACATGCCGGTGGCCGTTCCTTTCTGAACGCAGGCAAGATTTCCTTCCTACTTTTTAGCGGACACTCAGTTCACGTGATTCACGGTGCTCGTCACCAAGTCGAGGGGCATACGCATACACTTATACCTGTGCAAACACACATATGCACACATATACATGCGTGTATATACGGACAGAGGTGCAGTTACTCATATCTGTATATATCTATGTGTGCATCTAAACGAGTCAGTAAATAAATATTCATATCTATATGTAGATGGAGATACATACACATACATATGGGTAGTTGTCAAAATTATGGTCCCTCTTTGGGTACCCTAAATAATAGGTGCCGTACTATACTAGGGACCCAAAAAGGGACCATAGTCTTGACAACCACCCATATGAAGTCTAAGTCAGATCCGTGGCGCCTTCAAGCTGCAGGCAGAAGCTAGACTGGAGAGTCTGGCTTCGAAGGCGCGAGACGCAGCAAATCGGATCTCTCCACCCCTCTGAGACCATGACATCGTCTGAACTGTACTCCGTTTTGGAAGGGAAGTCGGCGCATTTTGCGAACACAGACGCAGAATGCAAAACTACCCCAAAACCAATTTAAAGACAAAAAGACAGAATGTGAAACTCCAAACACGCTGAAGCGTAAATGAATCCAAAATCCAGAATCTTACGGGTTCCTACACCCGAAAAAGCTGGAATCCCCTCACATCCTGAACTGCAAGCCTCCTGCTATAGGTGGCTGAACTATTGGATTGGGGTATATTATACTGTAACAGCAATAAGGAGCACCAAACTAGTATGTGTAATTATTCAGGCTCCCATGTTGCCGCCTCGAGCAAAGGTGAGCTCAAGAGGGCGGTGTCGCTCCAGGGCCAGCAGCAGCAAGGCATGCGGCCTCACTGGTTCCCCATTTGTGGGTTCATTTTTGTTTCTATCGTTCTTGTTATATGTGTATATATATATGTAAATATAAATAGTACCGATATAGATATAGACATACATATACATATATGTATATGCATATGTAAATGTATGCTTTTGTCTATATCTACATACCCTTATATGTATATGTGTATATATATATGTGCATGTAGATGTATATATGTAAATATATGCATATGTATGTATAAGTACATATTTTCAACTACAGATAAATGGCTCTACCTTCGGAATCTGAATATCGGCAAGGCGCAAAAGTCCAACGTCCATTCCCTGGAGCTGCACCAGCTGGTCTCCTGCAGCCAAAACGACGTCGGAACCATAGTACCCTAAATAGTAGGATCCTTCTTATAAGGACCCCAAAATAAGGTACCCCCTATTCTCGGAAACTCCCATCTATGAGGAGTGTGATTTGTGTATCAGATCCAACTCTACAGCAACAACAACAGCAGCAACACCACCACTGGCACAACCTCCATCGCTACCGCTACCACTATGACACCTCCTACTACTACTACTACTACAACTATAACTACCACTACTACTGCTACTACTACCGCTGCAACTACCGCTACCACTACCAAGACGAGGACGAGGACGACGACGACGACGACTACTACTACTACTCCTTCTTCTACTACCACTGCTTCTATTTCTACTGCGACCACGTTCCTGAACCCCTTTAGGGTTTAGCTTGTACCGAGCCACTAGCCTTACTGGAACTACCCCAACGTCGGGGACTTGTGGTAGTTCCCTCTTACGCAACATGCAGGATACTGTTTTATCAGCAGGCAACTCAGTAAACCTAAACCCTAAACCTAACACCCGGAGTGGTTTAGCTTCTTGGGCTTCAGGCTCCTACGGTTGATGATATAAATCCTGCATGACCCATAATAAGGAATATACCATAATTCCCATAGTTTAGGGTCAAGGTAATGCAGGATTTATATCATCAACCGTAGGGTTAGGGATCCAGGCCTCGTGGGGCTTTACTTGGGATTGCCAGTACCAAGCATGCTAGACCTCCACATCCCCAGACCCTTGCAACCCTATCCTCTAGCAGCCCTCAAACCCCCTAACCCCGCTCATAGACAACGCGGCAGAATGGGATATGGTTACATTAATAGAGGGCATTTCAAATTGGAATCGGGCTGTGGGGACTATTCGTTTGGAAATGCTGTTTAAATGGAGCCACCAGAATAAAGTTGTCAACCATTGAAGCCCCATATTTTTCGCAAGATGGAGCCACCCGATCAAAATTGGTAATCAGTCGAGCCCTTGTATTTTTCGCAAGACGAGGAAAGGAGCCTCCCCAGGATTGTCCCTCCACCGGCCTTGCTGGAGACCGACTTGATCAGCCCAAGATCCCTCTTCGCAGCGGTAGACGAAGTGGCCTACGGGGTTCTGGGCGTCGGGGTGTCTGGGCTTCAGAAGTGCTTGCTCTTTCACCTCTCTTCTTCAACAACCGGGCCCCAAAAAGTTCAAACTTTCTAAGCTAGAGCTAAGATATAAGGCCAAAAAGTTTAAAGTTCCACCGTTCACTATTTAAGTCATTGCTTAGGGATCTACACTGGCAGAATACCTCCTTTCTCTCACTCGATTCTTTTTCTCTACAGGAGTTCTTTCAGTTCGATGCCTTGAGCGCTACAGGGTTTCAGGGTCCGTATATAAAAATGCTTCGAACTTCAGTAATCAGAATTATGATAGGGGTATTACCCCCCATAAGGAATATATGTTTTATATTTTTGGGGGGCTCTTAAGCAAATAGTAGGTAATCAGAATTATGATAGGGGTCTCAATATTTAACGCCCGTAAAGAAACGGGATTCACGGATCCAGGGGTTTACGGTAATGTAGGACTCTAAAGCAACTCAACCAGGCTGTCAGCCCACTACAGCTCTTCGAAGCCTTATACACAAACTCATGAGAGTTTAGGATGTTTCGGGCGCCGGGTTTAAGCCTTCTGGAGTTTTGGCTTCCGGTTGAAGTTAGAGTTCTTGATGTAGGGTTTAGGGGGTTAGGTTTGGGAATACTGCGCTTCTCTGTCGGGGCTTCTCCTTTCAAAATCCTCTCAGGTTGGGGTAGCATGGATACGTTTCACTTATGACTCTGAGCTGCCTTGAAAGTATGTTCGAAGTAGGGTTTGCAGTGTCTGCAAAACCACAAGCTACCGAAACTAGAGATGGGTTCCGAGAGTGGCCGAATAGCACAAGACTGCGGCTACCTTAGCCATTGCAGCCGTACGTACGGCTACTGTGTCTGAACCTGCAACCAGGGTCTTGGACCGCGTACTTAGGGTTTCGGACTTGGGGCGTAGTCTGCAGCCGCGGCAGCCCCAAACGCAACAAGCCCAAAACCCGAAAACGTCCTCCCCAAATCCCAAAGCCCTCTTTCCCTAAACCAATCCTGGAAACCTGATGCCCTAAATCCTGGATGCACCCCAATTGCGGTGCAGTAAGCCAAGGATTTCTATGAGTCTCCATGGAGCAGAGAGTGCAGCTCGTAGGATTTGGGGCTTAGTTCTTGCGAGGTTCAGGATTTCGAGCTTATCTCTCCAGGTATTAGGAATGAGTCCAGTCCTGGAGCCACCTTTTGCAACAAACTCTGAATCCTAAACTGGCCCTAGCACCTACTTACAAGTAATTATGGTCCTATCTTGAATTGGCGGATCCTTACATTCAGGGTCAAGAATTCAGGACAAAGACGGCGTGGGTTCATGACTGTTGTGACTATTCTTCGTATCATTGGAAGATTCTCACTGTTATCGTTGTGATTCCCACTATTTGGGACCCGGAACTTCACCAAACTCTTCAAAAAACCTAAGAAGCCCCGTACTTTACTTTGTGCTACCAGGAAGGCTGAACCCAAGGTCCCCCCACAAGGGATCGGCCTTTCGGGCTCAGGCTTTAGGGTTCTACAATGGGCTTACAGGGGAGTCTATAAAGGTTTCTACATAATTTTGGACTACGATACTTCCTACCTGCTAGGTTGCAAGGTTGGGGGTGTCTTCGTGGATGTAGGCAAATACAACAGCCAAAGCCGAAGCTCGAAACCCTAAACCTTTGCCTGGGGGGGCAGTAAGACGGAAACCCAGATGTCCATATGCAGCTTCGACTGTAAGGAAAAGCATTCCTTGGCTGCACAGGTTCTAGAGCATTGCTGGCAACCAGCACGACCTTGACGTCGACGACGACTACTCCTTCTATCGGTATCAACAGAATTTTACCGTGAGTAAGTACAGTGTTTGTATTATTATGCACATACGTGTGCAGATGTATCGTATCTGGATCTTCGGTTCATGCACGGCTATCTTTTGCCGTGTCCTGTTCGATTTGCAGGAACCCGACGACCGTTCTGCTTCGGGGTCTAAGTTTGTGAGAAGATTCAGGCGGTGGCTGTTCAAGTCTCGATCCTCTCGAGGTCCGCCACTTCAACACACCGTTGGAACTGTGGCTTAGCAACGTCCGGGCAAGTAGGTTTTCTTTGGCAACACAAAACGTCCAAGATCTTCTTGTCAGGCCTCTGGTCACGCAGGCTATGCCCTGGCCCTAGGGGCCAGATCTGATGGTTTTGGCATGGCGGCACCTGTTGGCAGAAAACACTTGAGGCAGTCCTTGCAGTGAAAGCCTGCTCAGGTCCCTTTCTACTCCTCCCAACATCGTTGCTTTGATCCCGTTCAAGGACCAGAACCCCTAATATATCCGAACATCTATCACAAATTCATGAACTTGTCTTAGGAACTATCCCGCCCACAGTCAAAACGAACAAGGTCAAAACGAGAATACCATTGAAAGCACTGAAGTCTGCACTGCCCGCCATTGACCTGAAGAGTTGAATCCGACAAAGACGCAATGTTGCTTAGAGGATCATGGGACTTGGTAAGTAGGGTTATGGGTACCCTAATTGGGGTTATAAGTAATTTCAAGTATAGCTACCCTAATTATAACCTTAGTTACTAAGTCCCATGACCCTTTAAATGCAGACTCCTGCACGCACTGCAACTAGACTTGCTTGCCCCTGCCCAAGCAGAGAGCAACACCGACACGTCTACAATCTACGCAACCCCACGACACCCGACACCCCGAATACGTCGCGCAGAGAGACTTCAATCTGCCTTTCTTCATGATCTTCTTTTACGAACGTTTATAAAACTTCTGAATCCTGGTTCACGATCTCGAGTTCATAATTTCTGGAGTCTCTCGTACTTGACTAGGAGTTAGGATAAGGGGGATTATTGGGGGATATAGACCCTCTCAATAAGGTCCCTTTTCAGAGTTCCAGACGTTGGGTGAAGAAGGGTCCCTTACCTTTAAGGGGTCTCCCCAATGCTACCTAACCTAAACACTCCTAAACCTATTAACCCTACACCCTAAACCCTTTCAGGGGTCTCCCTAATACTACCCAGTCTAAATAAACCTCTCCCAAACCGAGAAACCCAACACCCCAAACCCTTTCAGGGGTCTCCCTGGTACTACCTGGCCTAAACCCTCTCAAACCTATCAACCCTGCACCCTAGGCCCTTTAAGGGGTCCCCCTACTTAAGGGATCATGGGACTTAGTAAGTAGGGTTATAAGTACCCTAATTGGGGTTATAAGTAATTATAAGTATAGTTACCCTAATTATAACCTTAGTTACTAAGTCCCATGATCCTTTAAGTAGCACTACCTAAGATTGCCTATGAATCCAAGTGGCGGCTTCCCTCCTCATGGGAGCTGGCGGCCTCTTGTGGCCCAAGGCTTCGGGAGATCGTGGGGTTTCTCTAGGGGCTTAGGGTTTAAGGGTTTTAGGTTTAGGGTTTAGGGGTTTTAGGTTTAGAGGTTTAGGTTTAGGGGTTTAGGGTTTAAGGGCTTTAGGTTTAGGGTTTCGGGGTTTTAGGTTTAGGGTTTAGGGGTTTTAGTTTAGGGTTTGGGGGTTTAGGGAGTTCTGGGGGGAACTGAAGACAGCTCTACATGTGGTTTAGATAGTTTGGAGGTGCCAAGACAGCAATCGGAATTTGCGCTTCAGTCTCTGGGAACAGCTGCTTGAGAGCGAAGTTTACTGCAACAGGGACCTTACAACTAGTTCATTGCTGGGATAGGATCGGATAGGATTAAAAATCTACATTTTTATTACGTATTGGGTTTAAGTACCCCTAAAAACGTAAAATGTTACCCAACTATGACAAAGACAAGGGAGTCCTAACAGGGCAACAAGACCCCCTCCCACCCGCCCCGGTAAGCTCTCGCCTGGTTGAGCAAACCTCACGAAATCCGAAACCGTCTTCGATGATCAGTGGACTGAGCTTTGGGGTGCGGTTTCGGGTTGAGGTTTCTTAGTTCTTGGCATTGGGGTTGTTCTAACTACCTTTCCTTAGAGGCTGGGTGTACCGACCCTTTACGTCAAGTTAGCACGAGCACCTCGCTGGCCGACTCCTCGCGCATCGATGCCATGGTGTCTGCAACGGCCTCTTCTGTCGGTTAAGGGTGCCGAGAAACTCCCAAATCCCTTAATTAAGGAATATACCTTAAATCATATTAGGGTCTCTATTATAATTTAAGGTATATTCCTTCATTAAGGGGCTTTGGAGTCTCTGGGTGTTGGGCTTTCCGCAACTGTCAGAGCCGTAATTTTCGAGTTCAGCGACAGCGGTGGTTTCCGTTCCAAGTGTGAGGTCACCTGGCTGGGATATCAAAAGAACCCGAATATGTCCTTCTTCACCAAGTGCTGGAGTAACCGTTTTTATGCAAACAGGAACTGGTCAAAAACTGTTTAAATGCTTGTCCTGTTTGGAGGCCTCCTTAAACCACAGGCAGATCGAATAGGTTGCCTTCTCTCCCCAATGCTTGCAACGGCTCTCTCACAATGCCGCAGGTTGGGAAGCCTGCTGGGACTTCAGCGGCTTTGCCGTGCCGCAGGCCAAAACGAGCACGGAACTGTGGCAGGAGCACGGCCACGTTGAGGAGGCTCTCAGGCGCTCGTCGCGCTTACTGCTGTCGTCTGGAGTCGCCTCCCTTGAAAGGAGCTTCGAGATCTTTCTGAACAGAGCTGCTCTCGCCAGAGTGTCGTGTATTTTGGGAAGCGACTTCTCTTCCCACCACAATCCGGTGTGTTTCCGGGTACGGAAACTGTGCTGCTGCCAAGGTGCCGTGAACATATTCTACTTTCAAAAAACGCACTCCCACCAGCATGTTTTGGGGTGCGATTCGTGTCACTGCAATAGTGTCGTGCGATCTTGCGGTGCTCATGCTGCTCCCGCTTTTGGACTCGTGCGTGGTCTTGTTGACATGAGCAGCGCTGAGACTGCTCGATGCTCTTTCGCTGTTTGGACTTTCTGGCATGGTCGGCCAAACATACGCATCACAAAAGGTTTAAAGCTCTGCCATCAGAACTGTGAGTCATTTAGTCTTCGCAGAAACCCGTCAGTCGCACCGCGGCCTCAGGTACGTAAAACCGACGATCTATCCCCTAAAATCCCTACCCCGCAAGCGCTACATCATAAACCCTAGCAGCAGTAACAAAACCGAAATTCCACCCAAGTCCTAGTACAGTACCGGTAACATAATACCCTTAAGATAGTACCCTTAATATAGTATCCTCAATATAGTATCCTTATATAGTATCCTTATTGTAATACCCTAATACAGTACCCTAAATCCGAGGACCTCAATCTCCCACTTGAGGAATGGGATCATGGGAGGTGGTGAGTCAGTTCTGTTTTGGGGTTCTGAGCCTGAACGGTTTAGGGCTTAGTTTTTTTCCGTCTGCAGAAGCGTCCGAAACCCCAAAGTTGAGGGTTTAGGGGGTTTAGGGTTTAGGGCTTTTCGGAGCCCTAATTCAAGAAATCCTAATCCCCAACCCTCAAAACCTTGAAGCATAAACCCTCCACCTAAGCCCTGACCCGTAAGCCCTTACGTGGCAATGCCGACTAGGATCCCGAAGCCACTGCTGCAGGCGCTCGTCGGAGACCTGGGAATCCAGGGCAAAGGAACTGCCTCTGGGATTTATGAGTTTCCGAAAATAGTACCCTAAATAATTAGTAGGATCCTTATTATAAGGATCCCAAACTAAGGTACCCCTCATTTTCGGATATCATCCAAAGCCTTCAGAGGTCTGCTGAAGGAGCCCGACTCCCTATCACAGCCTCTTGAAATCTATCACGCCCCTTTCTTAGTGAGTTGCTGGTTCGGTACTAGGATGCCCAGTAACCTAGGAATACAAAGAGCTCCCTTTTTGGTATTGGGTAACTGTATAAAGAACCTAGGACTACAAAAAAGGGAATAAGGGTACTACTGGGCATCCTAGGGTAGCTGCGGTAGGTAACATGCCAACCTTGTCGGGTATCATGGGGAACTGAAGGCTAATTTCTTGGTGTTATATAGGGATTATACAGGGGCTGTACTACCCAAAAAAGGTTCAAGGTAACTTGCTCTACTGCTAGGTATGGCTTTCTACCAGGATAGAAGAAATCCATGAGTTGGGCCAGGCAACAGTTAGGACCACAAACCGTTTAGGTCTAAGTACAGTATACTACGTACGGATTCTGTTACAGCGTTCAGGGATGCCGGATTACGTACCTCAGCATCATTGTGGCATCTTGCATTGAGGCCTGCTGCAGCCTAAACCCTACGAAGCCCTCCGACCCGCTGCTTGAGGGCGTCCTTTCTAGGGACACCGGTTACTGGGCTTTGAAGTAACCACTGGGAACAAAGTATAGACTTTTGTTTCATAGTTGGTTCCTTTTAAGCAACAGGTCGCAAAAAGTTATTAAAGTATGGTACTCCAAAGCCCAGGCTAGGTATTCCAACTGCGAGAGTGCTGAGGAAACGAGGTTCTCGGATCCCAAGACTCAAGAAACTGATTCAATTCGACCCCGCTAAACCCTAAAAATCAAACCCATAATAGATCCTGGAGGTCAAGTTTAGTTTGAGCCTGAAGCCTGTCCAAAACCCTGAAAGACCCCACCACCTCTAGGAAGCCTCAAAGAGGAATCTTTAACGGAAAACCTCAATGAAGCTTTAGATAACTTGGTGTTCTTCTGGTTGGCCCTTAAAAACTGCAGCTTTTTGGGCTTCTGTATGAAGCATAAACAGGAGGCTGAAAGTTTAACTTTTAGGAGGGGCTCAGAAGTCAGCCAAGAAAAGTCCTTCTTCATAGCCGTTCTGCCCCAGAGGACTCATCCTCCAAGCAAAACGACTCCCGGCAGGGTCATTCAACCCAGAGACTCCAATAACCCCTAATTAAGGAATATAAATTAAATTATGTTACGATACGCAATATGATTTAAGGTTTATTCCTTAATTCAGGGATATTGGAGTCTCTTGGTGGATCCCTTTCATGGTTCACTACCCAGTTTTCTGTTTGCTAGTACTGTGGGGTCTGCAATAGGGTTCTGGGTACGTCGGGGAGCTTCCGAAGATAAGGGGTACCTTATCTTGGGGGCACTATAACAAGGATCCTACAATTTAGGCTACTACCTTAGAGGTCCCCTATATTCGGAAACCCCCGACGTGTTGCATTCAGCAGCTCCTCTTTCCGGTGCTGAGCTCCACGCATCGAGCTCCTCCGAAGCAGCGTCCTCCTCAGTCTTTGAAGACTGGTTCCTGTTAAGGGGTTTACTATACCCCTCTTAGAACCATAATAAACATAATATTTTGAATATTCTCTTGGGTTTTATATAAACAAGAACAAAAAATAATTCCTACGGAGACTATAGTGTAATTCAAATTACCATAATAGGGATCTATGGTATCAAAAAGTCTTCCTTACGATGGTAACTTGAATTAAACCCCTTAACAATAACTCAGAAGGCTCCGTGCTCGCTTGTCGAATTCTCAAGGAAGGTCGTTTCGGACGGGAATTCTTCCAAATCCGTCCGGCCTCCTTTGAGACCCTGAAGTTAGACTGAAGAAATCCGCTGGGATGGCTACTTCGGAACTTCTCCAGATTCGGGACGGTTTAGGGATGACTATACATAGCCATAGCAAATCTCAACCTGCACTTCTCTGAGTGATTGATCATTCGAAGCAACCTCAGCAGCGTCGTGCAGAATACATCCAGCAAAGGCTCGCTTGCATCGGTATCTGCTACAGGAAGCAGAGCTTCGCGGCCCTGTGCGGCTATTGGGATGATTCTTCTTCTCAGTATTATTAATATTTATGTTTAGTATTGTTTGTATTATTGTTATGCTGGGACACTTATGCTGGGACACTTGGATCCTACGCGTCGAAGTGGTTGGAGTGCGGGGTGGGATCTCCAGCGTTTGCGACTTAGGGTTCGAGGCTTCAGTAGTCTGCACATCTGCTGCCCGTTGCCGGTTGCAACTTCTGCCGGTGCGATGTGTACACTCTGAGCCATGCCCGTGCCACTTTCCAAAGCCATCGTCATCAACATCAACTTAACCATCATCATCGGCATTCCTCTTTCTTGATGCGAGGCCAAAAGGGGGGTTTAAGATTCTGGGAGTAGGGGTTCCTTCATATGAACCCTACTATGGGAACCCTTGATTCCGACTAAACCCCCCCCATAGGCTAAAATCCCTTTTGGCCTCCTATGATTTCTCCTCGTTGCCGTCCCACCTAAACCCTCAAGGCGGTCACCAAACTTCTGCTTTGCTGAAGTCAAGGCGCATCCATGGCCTCCTGGTGAAGCAGCCAGCTGTTCCTGGGTTCTTGTTACGGGATTTGTTCTAAGTTACCATAAGAAGTTGTTAATTACGGGGTTTATTCTAAGTTGCCATAAGAAGGAAGCCAGATTATTTTATATAGATCTTGTCATGGTAACTGAAATAAAGCTCCCTAAAAAGAACCCAGGCTCTCCACGTCGTGTTGCTCTGGCATCGGAAGTGCTAAGGCCAACGCTGTCCCGGAAGCACTTGGGCCAGGCTCCGGGCTGCCAAGCAAACCTCGCAGAGTTTCTTCTCCAAGACTTTCATCTTCCTTCTTGCCTTCCTTGCCTTCCTTGCCTTCCTCGCCCTCTTCCCTTTCCTCTTCTTCTTGCTTGCCTTCCTTGCCCTCTTGCCTCTCCTCCTTCTCGACGCCAGTTTCAGTGTTCTCTCTCCTCGACGGCTCGGAAGCAGCTGCTGCCGTGCCGTCGAGCAAAGCCAACTCTGGGCACTCGGTTGCAGCTTCCGGCTCCGAGGCCCTCGCAGCCTTTCCCTCTTCCACCGACTCTGGAGCCGGATCTTCGGTCTGTGTGGATTGGGAGACTTGAGCACCAGCGCTCACGGGAGCTTTGCACTCCAGCTCTTCTCGAGATCCCTCCTCCACAGCTCCCTGCAAGACAACCTCCTGCTCCCCTGAGACAACCTCCTCTAAAACAGCCCCTTGCGTCGAGTCGCCCTTGGGGCCAGGACTTGGCATGCTGTGCTCCTCGGGCTCATCCTTCGTCTGCTCCCTCAGCCGCAATTTCTCATGAGCCTCTTCCAGCTGCATCCTCATTCTTTCCTCGGCTCTTAGAGCTTTGAGGGCTCGGTTGTTGCAGTTTCAGGGCTTGCGATAGGCTTTCGGAGTTCCGTTAGAGTCCCGGTGCTTTAATGGGAAGAATTCCAGCAGGACCACGAACACAAGGAACCGACCCAAGAAGTTGCAGAGATCCGACATACCCGGAACCTTAGGCAAAAAGGACCAAGACCCTGAACTCTGAACTCAGGAGCGCTGACGTCCTAGAACCCCAAAATCCTGGCAGCAAAGCCTCCTACCGTAACCTTAAACCCTCGACCCCAAAGCGAATCAAAATCTTGACTTGCCGAGCATCAATCTCCTCCCTCGGTGCTTCGTCGTCTGCGGTACACGCCGCATGCCGTGTGAGCGGCACCTTTCGCGCGGTAAGCCTGCGTGGATCTTGCAAGCGTGGAGGTCATCTGACACTCTCGCAAACCTCTTCTCCGAACGGCCTGAAGACACACAAACCTAGAACACCCAAGTTTGAACGTGTTGCCATGCAAAAAACAATTACATCTACTGCTTCCATCTCTGCTTTGCCAACAGGTCGCTCCCCTTCCCCGGCAAAGCAATGCGGACAGCGACGTGATTACAGGCTTACAGGGCTGGCTTGTATACGAGATTCCTGAGTGGCCCCTTAATGATGAGGGTACCTTTTTTATCGTTTGGTTTCATAGGGGAACCCAAACAGAAAAAGTGCAAAAGGGTGCTAGTCAGGAACCTAGTTCTTGAAGCTCCCTCTTACTCGGTGGGACATCCTGAGATCATCAATGTCTTCTTCGGAGCTCCTTCTGCTCCGTATGACCCCGTTGTTGTCTGGAGAGAAAACTCCGAGGAACGCGGCCTGAATAATCTGGCCGCCCTTTGGAATTATAAAATAGAGATACTCTTGTATTAACATGCTTTAAACCACCCATTTTGCTTAAGCTCTGAACCCATCCGGTAAGACCAGTTGATGAAAATCTTTGTTAAAGCTTGAACCTAGCTCCTAATCCTAACTAAAGGTCTCCTAACCAAAGGTGCTGAAGCCCGTAGCGGGAAGACAAACAACGGAAAAAGCAAAAACTGCTCACTAAGCCCGGCTATTATGCCAATACTGTATACGATAGGTTTTAGGGGGCTCACTTCAAAGCCTCTGACGAAAAATGCCTAAATGCGAAGCCCTGAACCTTAAACCCTAAAAGCCTTAACGGCCCACACAAAAGCCCCTGAGTGTAATGTGCTATAGCATGATATGATAGGACTACTCCATTTTATGATTCCATAGTTGCCCCCAGAGAGAGAGAGAGAGAGAGAGAGAGAGAGGTTTTCTGAAGCCATGTTCCGAGAAAAACCTGTGCAATATGATATTACATGATATGATAGAATCCATCATATGATAGAACTACGACGGCAATGTAGGCGCTTTAATAGTTAGAATGGGGCTTTGGGGGCTGTTTGATATATTTACAGTACAATGTATAAATACACACCCAAGCCCTAGTCTAATTACTAAGGCCCCTATAGTATGTGATTACATACTTGTTTTTGGGCATGCCATACTATACCTAATGAGGAACCCTAGGAATAGTAGTGGAAGCTACTAAGACCCCTACTTAGTTGCTGAGTTCATAAGCCCCCAAAGTGTACACTTTCAGTTTCGTAGTGGGTAATATTATCCCAAAAGGTGTAAAGTGTATCCACTCAGCTACTAAGATATGGGTGGTTGTCAAAATTATGGTCCCTTTTCGGGTACTAGGTGCCGTACTATATTAGGGACCCAAAAAGGGACCATAATTTTGACAACCACCCATATTCTAGGATACCCAGTAACCTAAGAATAAAAAGGCCTCTCTTTTTGGTATTGGGTAACTTTATAAGGAACCTAGGACTACAAAAAGGGAATAAGGGTACTACTGGGCATCCTAGTTTATTGCCCCCAAAGAGCTCTGCTCCGTTGGCTGCTCCGTAGCGCAGGGGGAGTCCCTCCAGGCGACGAAGGGACGCGACGAGGCTCCTTGGTTCCCTAAGGGTCCATGTGCCCGAATAGTATATACGTTGGGCCCAATGTATATATAACTTTAAAGGGTTCTAGAAAGATGCTCATTACAAATATCAATTCCAATCCTACTTCTAATACTAATTTTTCGCTTGTTGTTTTTTTTTGCTAATTTTTGATGTTTATTTTGAAAAACTTGGGTTTTTTTCTGGAAGGTTCTGTAAGATCTCCGAAGGGGTGTTGTTTGAGGGCTTTTTGTTTTCTGAGCGCTTCTGGCGTTCGGGTTCACATGTTCTGGGAGTCAGTGATTGTTGTGTTACACGGGGATCCTTACACAACCCCTATGGAAACCACCCACCCAGAGAGCCTGAATTGCTCCGCGGTGAAAGATAAGGCCCGGCCTCTCTGATGAAAACCCGTGCCAACATCCCTTTCAAGATTCTCCTTCCCAGACCCCCTTTGGAGGATCCAAAAAGTAGATCCCTTACCTATAAAGTACCCTTAGTAGTATAGGGCCCCAATTAAGAGATCTACTTTCTGGATCCTCCCGGGGGTCTGGGTTGCTAGTGTAGTCTGTGGAAGAAAGTTTCTCGTTAGATGGGATGAAGGTGAACTCGGGATCCTAAGTTGCATCTACTCTGTATCCACCTCTTGAGACCCTTGAGTTTCATGGATACTTCGCTATCATATCTATCAAATCATGCAGTATGTCAGTATGGGTAGTAGAAGGGTGGCTGATGCTGAAACAGTTCCTGGCATTCATCATATAGCAGTAAGAAGCCATTTTCCACGCCTGTTATCTTCACTTCGAAGGTATCGGAAGCAGGAGGGTACCACGCTGAGCGGCAGTGTGTGATCCGTCTCCGCCAGCGACACGTCTTTCTGCAACGTCTCAAGCCTCATGCACAGAGTTCTAAAATCCCCAGTTGCCTAGAGAGGTTTCGTGAGGTAACGGACACCGGCACCCAAAGCCTCATCGACACCCTTCACCCTCTATCGTCCTCGAAGGTCCTTCTGGGCGTTAACGAAGATTCAATGTACTTGGGCGTAGGGCTCTTTCCCATTGTTGCAACCCGACACATGGTTCCTCTTCTGAACACAGAACAAAGACCTAAACCACAGCTGTTGTAGCATGCCTTACCACTGACAAGCTTGTTCCTCGGTGACCACGCCTTCTGAAAGGCTCACAACTATTGTTAAGGATCACACCGGCTCCAAACTCCAAACTCTCATGCTAAACTGTCCAACGCGATACTGCTACGATTTGCAAGTTTTTGCGTAGCTCAACCTTTGTTTCTGAGAGCCTGGTGCTACGATGGTAAGCCCCCCGAATCCCACCACCACAACCCCCCGATCCCGAAGACTCCATGAAACCAGTACTGATCATAACACGATTCAGCATCATAATCTTCATGACAATATCCATACGAATACTAATTCTATACCATCCTTAGAACCATAATAAAATACTATTCTTGATGTTCTCTTGGGTTTGTATGAACAAAATAAAAAACAATTCCTAAGCATACTATACTACTCCAAACAAAAGGTCAAGAGCCAAAAACTACACCCTCGGCCCCGGACCGTGCCCGTGCCACAAGAAGCCCAAAACAGTCCGAGGCACTTCTGCAGCCGGGCTCCCCCCCAAGATACCCTAAACAGAGCCCCACTACCTAGACCCCCCCACTACCCTCTATTATACCCCCAAATACCCGCTATTGCAGGACCAAAAAGGCTCCATCAAAGGGCCATTGGGGGGCCCTGGTATGACCCTTGAAACCCAAACCCAAGCCGGCAAGACTCGCGAAGATACCCTAAATAGAGCCCCATTATGGCCCTTAATGGTGGGTATCTACAAACCCAAACTATGCTGAACTTAGAACCCTAGCACAAATTATCCAAAAAATTCAATTATTTCTAAAGGACCCCAAAGCAGAGCCGTCCTGGATAAAGCCGCCAAAGGCGCTCCCGGATACCCTTCTTCTATAGCCCCCATGACGGGCCTTAATAATTAGAAGAGGGTTTTTGAGGGGAAAGATATGGGAGTTTCCGAGAATTCGGTGTACCGTACTTTGGGGTCCTTACAATATGGATCGTACTATATGGGGTCCTTACAATATGGATCGTACTATTTAGGGTGCCATATTAGGGGTCCCCTAATTTCGGAAACTCCCATATTACCCAAAGCAAAGCAGTCCGAGGTGCTTCTGGAGCTTCTCCGCCAAGCCTCGGCCTACGAAAGCTGCCGCCTCGGCGTTCGCCTCCAAGTTGGCCTCAGATTTTACTGGGTTTCAGTTTTGGGGCCCTTAAACTTACTCCCCCAATAAACTAAACCCTAAACCCTAAACCCCTTTAAATTAAGCAACCTGGAAATCAAAAAAGGTTCCCTATACTTACCCCTACTAAACTATAAGAGGCTACAACGTTTGAAGGTTGGGTATTGGGGATCCAAGTAAAACTATCTACGAAGAGGTGCCTCTAGAAGAACCATAGGAATTTTCCTTTGACCTTTCCCAAAGTGCCACCTAGCTTACCTTGAACTACGGGTTCCGAAAATGCTTCATGAAAAGGGGTTCATAAGGGTTCCCGTAACCGGATCCATAAGGGTTCTAGGGTTTAGTTTTCGAACTACAATAATCTGCATTTTTCGTGGGTTCTTGTTACACCGAATATAGAATATAGAATGAGTACAAATATATATATGTATATATATATATGTATATATATATATATGTATATATATATATATATGTATGTATGTATGTATAGTATGAATAAGTAAGGACCACGCACAGAGTTGGTATTGGTAGTCCAAGGTAAACCCTGAACCTTAACCCAAAGAGGTCCAGGAAGACCGCTCGCTTAGGTGTTTGGGGCGTGAAAAAAACAGAACAGGGATTTGGGATACTGCTGATGATATAAATCCTGCATTACCTGAAGGACCCCAAACTCTGGGAATAATGGTATATTCCTCTTTATGGTTAATGCAGGATTTATATCATCAACCGTATATTACTCGTTATAGTGCTTTAAACAGCACAATAGGTAAGTGTTCAAGCCCTTGCACTGGGCCTCTGAGATCAATGTTTTGGGCTGGTAGGGTTTACGGGTTCAAGACTTCAGGATTCTATAAGACCGCCTAGTTGAGAGGGGAATTTCAACATGAACATGCTCTCCAAAGGTCTGTTCGGGTTTTTTCGGAGCTTGATGAGGGCGCATATGGATTGTGGAAGGTCATAGGGTGCATACCCCGTAAGTCGTGGTTTGTTGTTGCGCAATGTTGAACCAGCATTACCTAACGCGCTTCGATTCTATGCTGGCATTCACCTCGAATTCAATTCCCTGAACCCTGAACGTTAAATCCTCGCATCCGAAACCTGAAGCCATTGTGCACAAGAGGCAATACGGAAGTCCCGGGCGGCAACCTTACGCAAGAATGAGGGTTGAGGGCTTCAGTGTTCTTGGGTTTAGGGTTTTATGGGACACTTTTACCCGTTGGACAATCCGGTGTTGACGATATGTGGTAGTGCAGTTTAAAGTTTTCAAGGGCTTTACGAGTTTAGGCTTTGCGGGCGGAAGGTCCATTCTTTCCTTAAAGCCACTTTGTGACATCGATATCCGCAAGTAGCTAGAGTCTCGAAATTTGCTGGAACGTCTGTATGCAAGGCTTACCAAGACCTGCTAGGCTTCCGGCAAAGCGTCCTACAAGTCTTTGTAAGGGGAGTTGCTCAAGAGTCAACTTGTTCAGCACTTTACTCTTGGACTACAGGGCTCATCTCGCCTTGAAGGATCTATGATGGGTTTACAAAAGCTTGGACCCTCTTCTCTGGGTTCAGGGCCTGACACGGGGGCAGGGGGGGGGTTAGCGAAGCTTCCTGACATCCTCTAGCCCCGAGACAAAGCTCGATCGAACACGGGCCCTACAGTAAACAGATTTCCTTCCAAAATTGAGGCATATCTGTTGTTTGATCAACCGTTGATGCGCCTGATACCGTAATCCCCTGCTGCCAGCCCAAGCGAGGTTTAGGGTTCAGGGGAACCCACGTCCCTGTCCGAACCGCGGAATCTAAAGAACATGTTAGGCTAGCCAGCGCATAGAGCAGCAATGCACCCTTTCGAGTGTTCCACTCTTCCAATTGCAGCAGAAACCATAAATCTCAAACCCCCAAACTCCCCAGACCCCCTTTGGAGGATCTAGAAAGTAGATCCCCTTATTTAGGGCCCTATGCTACTAAGGGTACTTTATCGGAACCCCCATTAAGGGATCTACTTTTTGGATCCTCCAAACAAGGTCGGGGTCCTCGTTTTGGGAAACCTTCTCTTGGGTTCATGAGCTTAGGGTGTTGGGGTGTCGAGTTTCGGGGTTCATTCAGGGTTCGATGATCAAGAGCTTGCGCTTCGAGGTCAGTAGAGCTTGGACATACCTAAACTGATGGATTGAAATTCAGCGTCCCTGCAACTTGTGCTTACTTTGCACCTTCAAGCCGTGCACAAAGCGTTGTTGCCACGGATTTGGGGACCATTCAGCCTACTCGGAGGGTCGGGGGACTTAGTAAGTAGGGTTATAAGTAGACTTATAAGTACCCTAAAAGGGATCCTAATTGGGGTTGTGGTACTTATAAGTCTCAAAAATATCTAGTTATTAAGTCCCCCGACCCTCCAAGTAGTATTGATCACCTAATGCACAAACCCCATTTACCAAGTCACAGTGCCATGATCCTTCTCAATATGTCCTACAACTCCAAACAGATCTTAACCGCCAACCCTAAACCCTAAACCCTAGCACCAACCGCTAAACTCCTTACAGAACCCTGGTAGAGCCCCGTGTAGAGCACAGGATCTTTCAAAACTTTTTGTTCTAATTAAGGCCTCCTATTACAGCGTCGTAGGAACCCTTATAGTAACCCCTAAAGGAACCCTTAAGCCTGAAAGTATAAGGCCCTATATGATCCCTTTTCGTAACCTTTAAACGAGCACTTGAAAGTAACCCCAAGGAGTGCTTGGAGGGTCGGGGGACTTAGTAAGTAGCTATTTTATAAACTTATATGTACCATAACCCCAATTAGGATCCTTGTTGGGGTGCTCATAAGTCTACTTATTAGCTACTTACTGAGTCCCCCGACCCTCCAAGCAAGCCCAGAGCTTCCACAATCCCTTAATTAAGGAATATTCCTTAAATCATATTAGGGATCCTACTCTCATTTAAGGTATATTCCTTAATTAAGGGCTTTTGGAGGCTCTGGGAGGAGTGTGGAGTAGGGTTATAAGTACCCTAATTGGGCCATCCTAATTATAACCCTAGTTACTAAGTCCCATGACCCTCTAAGTAACCATAAAACCCCTCTTATAGAGCCCCTATAGATCCCTTTAAAGGACCCCTTTAAGGCACCCTAGTTACTAAGTCCCATGACCCTTTAAGCAAGGAGTGCGGAGTTTGTGTGCAAGGCGCACCTTCTGCCGCAGGGAGCGGACGATGCTCGCGAGGTCGGGTGTACGCGCCTGTGATGGAGACCCAGACCCCCTTTGAAGAAATCCAAAAAGTAGATCCCTAGTAGGGGTTCCTTTAGGTTTCTCCAAGGGTTCCTGTAAGGGTTCCTTTAAGGGTTCCTTTAAGAATTCCTTTAAGAGTTCAGTAGGGATTTAGGGTTTAGGGTTCCTGTAAGGGTCCAGGCTTGATGGAGACCCAGACCCTCTTTGGGGGGGATCCAAAAAGGAAATCCCTAACTTGGGGGTTCCTATAAGGGTTCCTTTAAGGGTCCCTTTAAGGGATCTATAGGGTTTTAGGGTTTAGGGTTTAGGGTAGATCCCTTAATGGGGGTTCCTATAAACTACCCTTAGTAGTATAGGGCCCCACATTAGGGGAAAGTAGATCCTCCAAAGGGGGACCGGGGATGGGAACCCAACAGAAAAGTCAGGTTTCAGGTTCGGCGGCCGTATCGGTTTGGGTACTGCCCCCACTCTGTAGCAGTAGGATAGATCAGATTTATAACATAGCTATGTAAAGCCCTTATTATGGCCCCTAAGATGGTTGGGGTTCAGGGCTTCTGGATGAGGAACGATAGAGCTATAACTGCATGTAGCGACATTGCCGCATCTCTACTCCAAAACTAGCCCCTACCCCCTTACAAAGTAAGCAAACCTATCTTTTCGGATGTTCTGGAAAGCAGAAGCGCGAAAACACAAGGAACACACAACGTGCCGAACAGCAGTAAGGTCATGACTAACCTGCTGGTAGAAAGAGCCAAAAAAATTTTGCAGCGTCTTGTCTACTGTGGAGCAACGATGGAACTCCTACACAGAAAGAGCTGCGTAATGCGAGCATCTGCGGCCAAACTCTATATCTCTCAAGCCCATGTATCGATCGTCAAGTCTATCTCTTTTGGAACGATCGGCATTCTTTGGATTTGGAAGGCCAAAGGAATATTTTACTATTGTTGGTCCTGCAAATCACACCATGAAGCCCTTTCAGGGCACCTGACCCCTAAGGCAAACCAACGTCGTGGATTCATGTTTGGACGCCTATGGAGAAACCTTCCCAAACTCTACACTCAAACAAGAACCGCAACTGCGAATCGCTAGACCCAATCCCTGATTCCTGCCTCCACTTGCGCCAGCGCTGACTCAGCAGCACGGAGTTCAGCATCACGGCGGCCAAGGATGAAGCGCAGTGCCACCCCCGGACTGAAGGAACGCAGGGTCTAGCACAGCTTGGGGTTTCAGTATCAAGGGGCTTCGGGTTGCCGATGCTACCATCGACAGCCCACAGAAGCGAAAGAGTGCAATCATAAACAGACAAGAAACAACCATGACGACAGTGTCACAGGAGCACTTTTAGTTACTGTCTAACAACTAAAGCCAGCTTGTTGCATAGCGACACACCCAAACTGTAGACATAGGCCGACAACAGAATGCATGAGCCCTACAGACTAGTTTGTACATACCTCTAAACTTGAAATCTCTGAAGCCTGAACTCCCAAAAGCTGAACTCACAATCCTGAAAGACCTGTAAACAAGCAATCCCGAGAACCCAGACCAACGGTGACACAAGTAAGCATAAGGTTTAACGTTGAAGGCTTATCGCGACAGAGGCTTGTCGAGGACAAAGGAGAACGCATTGGCCAACGCAGTCACTTGCGACAAGGTCAAGTGAAAATCAGTCGTTTGGAATGTCTTCAAGGATGAGTCCAAGCTCTGCTTGCAGAGGCTCTTTTCGGGATCCAAAAAAGCACATAAGCAAAAATAACGTAGGGATATCCCCATAAAATGCTTATGCTTATGTGCGTTTTGGGTCCCTAAGCTTTGTTTCGCCGGCAAATGGGGACAGCAACCATGCAGGGGCCCGTCGGCATGTATGCGTGATGGAAGTCGGCTGGGTCGACTGCAAGTGGCAAAAGAGGGACCGAATTTTTGGGATCGGGTTTCACTCGGCTGGCCTCTGGGTAATATAGGGGCCTAAACTTGCATTTTTTTTGGGAGTTCCTCATTATAGCTATAGTATATTATTCAGGCCCCTAAAATACTTCTGGGCCACTCTCTTCATCTGGTCTGCTGCCGAGACTTCATCGGTTGCTCCTTCTGCTTCTTCTCCTTTTTCCATACCCCAGACATAGGATCGTATCTTCATCTGCTCGTACGGGGCTCTAGCCAAACCAAGCCAAAACTCGAAGTAGGAACCTTTTTGCTAATCTCCCCCTCCCCCAAAAGAGGACACACGTATGCTCCTATCAATAGTCCTAAGAAGCACCACTACACTCACCGAGCCCAATAGCCAATATAAAACAGCCCTGAGGGAGATTCATGGAACTCCTGTTGTGCGGGTAAGAAGAGCCTATGAAACCTTATGAAACCTGAAAACACGTCCTGAAAACCATACAAAATCCTAAAACCCTAAACCCTGAAGCCCATAAACCCTAAAGCGCCAATCCCTAAACCCATCCCGAAAAGATCCGCTCACTTCAGGCCTTGGATCTGCGAGCAGCTTCCGCACCTGACGGCCACGCTGCAAAGCCTCCGGGACGGTCCTAAACTAGGGCCCCTGAATAGTAACAATAATGAGAATTAACCTGAATAGTAATAATAATGATAATTAACAATAGTAATAAAAAGTTCACCCTTTCTGATACTATGTGGTTTTGAGGAAAGGAACTCAAAAATAGACGAAGGGCAACAGAGTACTACTCAGGAACCTAGTATAGAGTCTTTGGCTTAGTAAGGGTTTAGGGTTTAGGGGTTCTGTGAGGGTCCCTTTTAACGTCACGATAAAGGTTTCTGTACGGGGATATGGTTCAGGGCTTTGGGGACGTGGCGGATGTAGGTAACAAGCCGAATTAGAGTTTGGTTCTTACACTATTGGACAGTCTTCTCATCCTCTCTCTCTCTCGCACTCTCTCTCTCTCTCTCTGTGCCTCTGTGTTTCACAGTCTCTCTCTCTCTCTCTCTTTATGGTTCATCTTCTTGTTATTACTATTTGCTATCATTGTTACTTCTTGTTGTTGATTTTACTATTATGCTTGTTATGAATATGGGAGTTTCCGAAAATAGGGGACCCTAATATAATACCCCAAATAGTAGGATCCTTATTATAAGGACCCCCAAATAAGGTACCCCTAATTTTCGGAAACTCCCATATAGCTGCTACTCCGATTATGACAGCCTCCAGTTTTGAACTCAAGAGCAGCCGGGCCCCCCGCCTGGATTCGCAGGGCCTGTGTTACATCGGGGCTTTAGGGCCTCGGGGTTGGGGCCTTTAAGGTTGAGGGCCTTTAGGGCTTCTAGGCTTTGGGCTTTAGGGGCTAGGGTTTAGGGGCTTTTGGGCTTTAGGGTTTCTCGCGTTTTGGGGGGGCTTTCGGTTTTGCGGTTTCGGCTCACGACCTTCTGGGGAATGAGGTCAAGAAGTTGCAGTTTCGGCATGGGGGAGTGGGTGTAAGCTTTCTCTTCGAGTCGAAGTGGAGTGGATTAAGGACGGCTTTACGGGTAAAGCTAACCCCTCCCACAGACTGCTAAACATGTCAGCCCAGATGCAATGCGTTCAAGCACGCCCATGTGCAGATAGCTTTCTCAAGGAAGCTGGTCACAATAATGGGAGCAAGTCTGTTCTGCTGCATGTTCATTCACGGACCAGGCTGAACAAGTGTAAACTCGTAATCTGGACCAACGAGAGATCCACAAAAGGTGTGAAGCTCTACCACCTTCTGTTTGCATTCGTGATTCTCGGGTACCTTTTTGTTGAAGGCTTGTCCAACGAATGAATCTCAGCCAGGGACCACCCGAAAGGCTACACAAAACATAGGGGTTTACGCTTCAGGGGCACCATAAGCGGGGTCCCTGCAAACCTCCACTGCGCGACACTTATGTTCATGCGCTTCTGCGCCTGTGAAGGGGTGCAAGGCTTCACGGCTTGGCGCTTCAATGCTTCGTGACTTGAGAGCTACATCTTGGAGGCTTCAAGCAAAAAGGACATCTCGGCAGAGACTGGCAAAAGGACGACAAGCTGAGGCCAAGGTCAAATCTGTGGGTTCCTGATAGTGTGAACGTGTCTTTGACATTTCCTTGGGGAGACTCTCTTTCGCCCTATCGATTTGGCTTGGTCTGTGTACAGTCCTTGAACTGCTCCCTGAGCCCTTAAGCCTGAACCCTTGGGCCCTTTTGAGCCCTTAACCAAAGAAGCCGCGAACGCTTGAACACTCGGCCCCAAGATCTCTCCCCATAGCTGGGCTCACGGCACTTGCAAGTTCTCGGTCGGCCTGTCGTTCGTGGCTTTAAGGTTTCCGGCATTCGGGGGTTTAGGGATCCCTTTGCCAGGTTTTTGGGGTTTAGGTTGCTCTTTGCTATCTTTCATAGAGCGGTTTTGAATCTGACTGTGTTGACTTTTGGCTTAATGTTGTCGTGTTTATGGTCAAGCTGAAGAAGCTTCTTTGCCCTCACAGGTCCGGAAAATCCATAGCTTAGTTAGATCTTCTTAAACTGCTTGCAGAAGGATTAAGTCAGACGATGACCCTACATCTAAAGTCTTGACGTGTGATCCGCACCAGCGTCACAGAATCAGGGTTTGCTTCATCATGCACCCCAAAATCTTGCATCCGACTGTCTCATCCAGCATGCCCACAAGCCCCTTAGCCTAGCAAACCCAAAAGCTGGCGACCAGTGAGCCCCTGAGCCCAAGAAAACTAGAGCCACAAAAAGACACCGCTTGTTTGGTGGAGTCCCTTCAAGAAGCGTACACACATGCACCAAAACAAACCCAGACCACAGGAAAGCCCCACAAACAACTTTTAAAGCCTAGGGCTTGCAAAGGGATCTTCTAAAACAAAGTCCTACAAAAACCCACAACACCGGTCACCTTCAGCCCTCATGGAAACCCTAATACAAGCTTGAGAAACCTATACATCCCCTAACCCCCTAAACCCAAACTCTCTAGACCAACAGTTACTTGGAGGTTATCAGTAAGAAGACTATGACTATAGTTACAACCCATATGGGAGTTTCCGAAAATGGGGGACCCGATTATAGTATCCTAAACCGTAGGATCCCCATTATAAGGACCCCATGAGAAGGTACCCCTAATTTTCGGAAACTCCTCACTTATCACTACACATGAACCTTGGAGGGTCGGGGGGACTTAGATAATAAGTCGATTTACAATCAGGGACCCACTTTTATGGTTATATTCCTACCTTATTGGGCTTCAAAAGAAGGGGGTTTATATGGGATATCCCTAACCGTATCTTTGCTTATGTGCTTTGTTTTGGGCCCTATTATGAGTACCATAAGCCCAGCAAGGATTCCTTTTTGGGTCTATAAGTCTACGTATTACCTACTTACTAAGTCCAACGACCCTCCAAGGTCTATGGGTAGTAATAAGTGAGGCTATACGTCACCGAATATCGGTTTATTGTAACAATAGTTACCCCAACCCCTAAAGACACTAAACCCAAAAATCCCCAAACACTAAACCCTAAGTCAAACAGTCCTAAACCCTAAAAGCCCTGAACCCTAAAACCTCCCAGGACACTGCAAGACCTCCAACTCCCACCCTATTTTCGGAAACCCCCCCAAGTACTTAAAGGATCATGGGACTTAGTAACTAGGGTTATAGTTAGGGTAACTATACTTATAATTACTTATAACCCCAATTAGGGTACTTATAACCCCACTTTCTAAGTCCCATGATCCTCCAAGTAGGAACCCAGGCAGCCTCCTCGGCATTTTCGAAGCTGAGAGCACCGGCTGCGGAGGCGGCGTCACGGAGGCGAAGGGAACCGACTCCTACCTACGCAAATAGCTTATCTTTGGTTAGCAGGGAATGGAGGAATGAGGTATAATTATAACTACTATTACTACCATACTTCCATTCCTACTAACCAAAGGTAAGATAGAAACCCAGACGGTGGGGTTGATGGACTGAGGATGTTTGGGTTGCCATTTGGGAGTTTCCGGAAATAGGGCACCCTAAATATGGTACCCTAAATAGTTATCAGGATCCTTTATCCCAAAATAGGGTACCCCTAATTTTCGGAAACTACCGTTTTTGGTTTGGGTGTTATGCCCAGAGACTCCCAAACCCATGAATTAAGGAATATACTTTAAGTCATAATAGGATCCCCAATATGATATTTAAGGTATATTCCTTAACTCAAGGATTTTGGAGGTTCTGGGGGTTTTGATTCTGGGTTATGGTTTTCGGGATCCTTAACGGGTGGGCTCTATAAGGGATCTCTAGGGGTTCAGGGTTTCGGGTTGAGGGTTTTACGGTTTAGGGTTTTGGGCTTTTGAAGGATGTTCTGTTTCTCTCTTCTCCAATAACTAGGCCCAAACAAAGTTCAAACTTTTTAAGCTAGACCAAATATATGAAGCCAAAAAGTTTAAAGTTCTCCAATAGGCTAAGTTTGGGGTTGGGCTTGGGGCTCGAGGCTCTGCGAGTTAGGGGGCTTTGGAGCTTCGGGTTCCTTGATGAAGTGCTCCTCATATGGGAGTTTCCGAAAGGTAGGGTTACCTCACTATTTTGGGATCCCTATAATAAGCATCCTACTATCTAGGTTACTATTTTGGGGTCCCCTACTTTCGGAAACTCCGAGAAACTGAGGGTTTGCTTGGGCTTTCATGAGCCTTTGACCTGGCCCTGCAAGCGGATAGAGTTCCGTGTCCCTTGATTTTACTTTTGTTGAGGGCCACTACCTACTTGTCGGGTATCATGGGGACTACCCAAAAAAGGTTAAAGGTTACCTCCTCTACTACCAGGACATCTTGTTTCCAACCAGTACTCACCGCAGAGGCAAGGCAAGGGCTTGTTCCGTTTTGCAACAGAAAAGAGGATTTCAGGATTAAAGGGTGCAGTTTTGTTGAAGATGACGTACAGACTTTAAGGGTTTTGGATCTAAGACTCAAGTTTGGAGGTTCGCTTTGTCTGGTTTTGGGGCTTGGGGTTTAGGTTTCGGGTTCGCGGGATTCAGGGTTAGGGTTGCGAGCACGGTCACGGTCTCTTTGTCATAATGTAGCAGCATCGTTGAGCTGAAGCTAAAATCGTCAACACACGAAGCAAAAACAACCATAGCCATTTTGCAGCTGTAGCAAAGGCCGCAGCGTCGACGAGAAGCCGTCGCAGCAGCAACAAGCAGCAGCAACAGCACCAGCAGGAGAAACAGCAAAAGAAACGATGCGACGACGACGGTGGCGATGACGTCTTGACGACCATCACAGCGGCAACATAATACGCCTTCCCATTACCCGGCCTTCACCAAACGTGTGGGGATCTCTGTCAGAAGTTCTAACCTCAATGACTGAATGGATGGAATCCGGAGCTTTCGAGGGATTGAGGGTTGGGGGCCATCCGGGGCTTAGCAGTTTCTGGATTAGGACGGCCCTAACTTAGACCCCTGATTAGCAACCCCACTCCATCAGGCAGGAGTGGGCCCAAAGACCGAGAATCTGTCGATCTCCTCTCCTGTGTGGGACGAAAGGGGCATGATTGCACGAAATTGATGTTGTTGTCAGAGCTCTGGTTGACTTTGTGATTGCTTCGTAGAATGAAGATGCCTCATCGGTCGAGGCCATGTTGGGACGAAGTTGGTGACGCCGTGAAGCAGTGAAGTTGATGAAGACGACGATGATGCTGGAAAGTGCATAGACCGTGGACATGGAGATGAAACTGTTCCGGTGGTCGTTGCTGCTGTTAGGCCATGCGCGTTACCCTTACTGTGAGTTTAAGCTCCTGGTGCAGTCGACGTCATTACTGCTATCGGCTTCCATTCAAAACTGCGGAGCTCCCTACGTGCCACAGCCGTGGAAGTTTGTCGACTGCGCAATGCTGCATGCTTTGGTGTCTAGTATATCTTCGCAGCCCGGGGGTACACCCATTCTTTGGATCTAAGCCCGCCACTATGAGTCATACTTCGTAACCTAGATTGTACAGACCCACCCAACACGCTGAAGCCATCCCACTCTGGGATCCTGGCACCGGCTGGTCGTCCACGCTGACGAGGTGATCCTCAGCTAGGGAATGTCCAACACACACACACACCACAGGGAGCGGCCGTGTGGGACATCGTCGTAGCTATAGTCAATGCTTCTGCTTCTTGCGACGATTGCGGAAGCCCACATAATCAGCCGTTTGTGCTGCATTTTAGTCGGGTTCAAGGGCCTTATCGAACCTCAGCCGAGTCGGGCTCGTTCAACGGGCATGGAAACATGACGGAACAGCTCCTGCTTCAGGTTTCAGTTCCCGATGCTAACATTGGTCCCGGTATCGGCACTTGCGGCAGCAGTAGGAGCAGAAGAAGGAGTAGGAGTAGGAGTAGGAGTAGGAGTAGGAGTAGGAGTAGGAGTAGGAGTAGGAGGAGTAGGAGTAGGAGTAGGAGTAGGAGTAGGAGTAGTAGTAGTAGTAGTGGTAGTAGTAGTAGTAGTAGTAGTAGTAGTAGTAGTAGTAGTAGTAGTAGTAGTAGTAGTAGTAGTAGTAAGAGTAGTAGTAGTAGTAGTAGTAGTAGTAGTAGTAGTAGTAGTAGTAGTAGTAGTAGTAGTAGTAGTAGTAGTAGTAGTAGTAGAAGTACTAGTACCAGTACTCGTACTAGTACTAGGACTGGGAGTAGGAGCAGTAGTAGTGGTAGCAGCAGCCGCAGTAGCAGGAGCAGAAGTAGATGTAGCGGCAAAGTAGTGTTGCAGTAAGAGTAGTAGCAACGGTCATAGCACCGGCAAGTAGTAATAGACATGAAGTAGCAATAGTCAGAAGCCGCCGCAATCGTCGCTGTGGAAGTGGCAGGCAGCTTCCCAGACTACTGGCAGGATCGGAGGAGATGATCCCCTAATTTGGGACCCTGTGCTACGACAGAGTATGGTTTAGGAATCCCTATTAAGGCTATTCTAATATTCCAAAATCAATCAGAACATACTATAATGTACCAGACTGTACTATTACATGCTAGTATATACTAACTTCGTAACATGTACTTTAAGGGATTTACTTGCCAAGCAGCTCCCGGTCTGACTCCGCTCCTTGGTGCGCGGGTCTGTGTAGATGCGGGGCCGTAGCTTTTGAGGGGCTCGAGCTACAATGAAGGTTTACAGGGTTTATATGGGTGGCTGTCAAAATTAGGATCCCTTTTTGGGTCCTGAATATGATACGGCACCGATTATTTAGGGTACCCAAAAAGGGACCATAATTTTGACAACTAACCATATGCTTCAAAGAGAATGGCTTAGGGGTTTAGGCTTGGATCTGCAGTTTTTCGATTGGGTTAAACGCTGCAGAGGGTGCAGACCAAGATAAGTGACGTTCAACGGGAACATGGGAAATTACACTTCACTGCTACGAATGCTTGCAGATAGTAAATATCCGCCAGTCACTGCTGTTGTCTCTTGCCACACGCTTGTGCCCAAAAATTGAGCGTCTTATGGAGCTTGTATGGGCTTTTAAGGTTATTGTGCAGTGCAGAGCATTGGGGTCGCAGGGCTTGGGGGGCTGGCGAGCGTCGAGTAAACGATTTGCAAAGCATCAGGGACACCCAACACGATGCATGAGCGTGTTGGAGTAAATGGCAGTTTTAGAGAAAAGGGGTGTAGTCCTCAATAAACTATTTGAAGGAGTCTGGTGCCCGATGAGAGCTTTCACGAGACCCCTAACCCTAAACCCCAAGCCCTAAACTGTGAGAATTCCTATAAGGACTTTCTCTGGCCTAGGTGGTGACTGGGGGTTGCTTGTAGTAGAAACGCTCGATAAGTGCACTTTCTTGCGGCTAAACCCTAAACCCTACAAGACAGCCTGAAAGTGTATTATCCGTGTTACAGCCTACTTGCGCTGAAGCAATTCACCGAGCCCTGCAATTACAGAACCCAAGCAAGCCCCCAACGCCCAGAGACGTTGATCAAGATTTCAGGTACATTCATCGACTCAAGGCGCATTCTTTACTCAGACTCTTTCTTTTCTCGACTCTCAATCCTACAAGTCTACATTCTAGTCTCTTTACCCATTAAGTCCATAAGCTCTCTGTTCCTTCGTAAGAGTCTTTTGGAATCTGTTCATCCTCAGCCCTCAGCTCACAGGCTGTTAAAGGAGGGATCTGGGAGCTTCTTGGAAGTCTCCGCGTGACATAGAGCTCAGCTAAGCAAGCATTAGGATAGGGATATCCCAAATAAACCCACCCTGGTGAAGCCCAAAATGCCCAGACCCAAGAGTAACCTAGGACTAAAAAGGGTGCCCTTTTTGGTTTAAAGGGGCCTATAAGGGACCTGAACCCAAAACGAGGGAGTAAGGGCCTACCCTAGATCATAGATGCTTATGCTTATACTCTTTTTGGGTCCCTAAGCGTACTTAAAGGGTCATGGGACTTAGTAACTAGGGTTATAATTGAGGTAACTATACTTATAACTACTTATAACCCCAATTAGGGCACTTATAACCCTACTTACTATATCCCATGATCCTCCAAGTAGGGTTTAGGGGCTTAGGGGGTTTGTGGGGTTTGAGGGGTTTATGGGGTTTAGGGTTGAAGGGTTTAGGAATTAGCCCTTTCTTGGGTTTAGGGATTAGCCCTTACTATATCCCATGATCCTCCAAGTAGGGCAGGCGGAGCACTCGTCGGCCCAGCTTCCAAGCTTCACGGCAAGAGCCCGGCAAGGTCCCTTGGCTGCGGTTTAGGGTTTAGGGTTTTTTTTTCTTTGGGGTTTAGGGGTTTAGGGGTTCGGGGGTTAGGAGTTCGGGGGTTTAGTTTTTTTTTTGAGGGCTCTTGGAAAAGGGGTGTAGGGATTAAGTTTCAGGGTTTCGGGCTTAGGGTCGCGGGCTTAAGGTTTGGGTCAGGGCTGGGGTTCGAAGGACAGGGCTGGTGTTGAAGGGTTTGGTGTGGCATGCTTGCTTCGGGTTTAGGGTTTAGGGTTAGGGTTCAGGGCTAGGGTTTACGGTTAGGGTTTAGGGTTAGGGTTTAGGGTTTAGGGTTAGGGTTCAGGGTTAGGGTTTAGGGTTAGGGTTTAGGGTTTAGGGTTTATGGCTAGGGTTTAGGGCTACTTGGAGGTGCATGGGACTTCGCCTGGGGTCACCGGACTCAATTAGTAGATGAAACTCGGCGTTAATGGCAATTGAGCTGCATGGCTATACCCTTACCTATAGCCCCCATCCTCTTAGAATATAAACGAGAAATCTGGTTCGCTGAGAAAGAGCACAGCGCGACCGTAAGGAGAATCAAGGACAGCCTTGTCACAATGTGCTCTGATCCTTTAAGCAGCTTTGGGGGAACTAAGCCGGTGGAAAGGCGAAAAGTGAACGAGCCAATCTGAGGCTGAATAGTTCAATCATTGTGGACTCGGGCGCCACATATTCCATGTCACTCCCGATGGAAAGACCGGTTGCTCAGAGGGAGCCTGTCTGTGTACAGTTTTTAGCAGAAGTGGGACAAACAGATGTCTATACTGAACTTAGAACCCTAGCAAACATTATAATGTTAGCTGTTTGAAAGGAATTATAATAACCAAAAATTAAAAACTATTTCTTCTTACTCCTAAGAAGTCATCGAATGTGGCACACAGCAAGCTCGTGTTCAGCACTGAAAGCATTGCGGCGGAAGACGCCTCGGGCTCTTCGTCAACGGAAACACAGCCGGTTCATGCAGCAGGCGAGGCGGGCAGGTAATAATAATTATAATAATCATAATAATAGTACGTATAATAACAATAATAATAGTAGTAGTAATAATAATAAGAGTAGCAATAATTGTAGTAGTGATGATAGTAGGCAAGGAAACACCAGGGAGCCAGGCATCTCACACAGGCCTAGCCCTCTGTAGCCCTGTATTCACGTGAACATGTTCGGCGGGACTGTTCTTCAGGTTTGTTGAACAGCAAAGTTGAGGGAACTCCGCAGAGGCTCCAAAGAGAGACGGGTTGGTATACATGGGGTAAGCACTGACTTTATATTCAACTGGGAACAGAACAAGCCTGGCTAGGATCCCCCTCAGTCTACTCAAAACTCCGCCGATTAATGTAGGAACCTGATTAAGAAACCTTGGGCCTTTATTAGGGTTGCACATATGAATCTTACTATTGTGGGGTTCTAGGCCCAGGGTTTCTTAACCAGGTTCCTACATTACCTCCTCACTACGTCCCCGTGCTTGAAAGTCCGAAGCCCAGCATGCGGCTGCGGGGCGCCGGGGTCGGTGACGTGCAGGCGGAGGCCCCACTCTGAACCTTAGGGTTTAGACGCTTCTAGGGGTTACTTGAAGGTTTATGGGTACTTATAAGCAAAGTAGAATACTATACTTATAATCCTTATTAGGGCACTTAGAACCCCACTTCTAACTACCCATGAACCTCCAAGTACTGTCCCCCAATGCAAAAACAGTCTATGATAGCGTTGCCATTCAGGGCCTTATACATCTACAATGCATTGGTGGGTCAAGTGTTGTTGAGTGGGGGCAGTATCCAGTGAATACTGTAGGGGCCTTCAAAGTAGGATTTGGGGGTACATTATACTGTAACACTATAACTATAATACGGATCCCCCCAAAACCCTATTCTAATTATGCCTGACCCTACGTTACTTCAAGGTTCGTAAGCGAGGGAAGGGAAAGGCTCAGGATTTGGGGTCCAGGTGGGTGCCGCAAATGAAAACAGTGCCATGCTGATAGCGGGCAATAAACTGCACTACTTTAAGACATGGGGAAATACGTTCCATGACACATATTAAAGAATACACAAGTCTTGTACATGGGAGTTCCCGAAAATAGGGGACCCCAATAGAGTACCCTAAATAGTAGGATCCTAATAATAAGGACCCAAATAAGGTACCCCTAATTTTCGGAAGATCCCACATGGTAGAGCCTGAAAGTACTTGCACCGTCCCATGCGAGCCGACGACTTTTTCCATAGCCCGCATGCTGACTGCGCCCGTTCAAGAGTTCAGAAAAGCCAGCATGCCATGGACCTCACAACGATCGGGACACACAGGTTTTCTGCTCCGATAAGGGTCACTTTGGCTGGGTGGACGGTGCCAAGCCACCACATTGAGCCTCGAACTCAAGCAAAGCCTCAATGAAGTAATCCCGGCCTCTTGCCCAGTACTCCTGTCCAGCGCGAGCCTTGAGGACGTGTTCCATGGCCTCTTCGGTGCTCATCGAGAGCGAGATGAGTGCAGCAACCAAGGCCGCTGTGGAGCGGTTAATGCCAGCATAGCAGTGGAAGAGGATTTGGACCTGCTCCTTTGATTCCGAAGTATTCTGCTGCAAGGCTTCAATGACTCCTGCCCAGATCTTCAGAAACTGCTCCTCGCAGGGGTATGGGAAGCAAAGCCACAAGCAGGGGTACAGATGTACAGATGCCTTACGCACGAAAGGTCGCAGACTCACGAACAAACGCAGTGCCTGCAACAAGTTATGTATGTATGTATGTATATATATATATACGTAGTCTAACACACTTTTAAATCATTAGGCGTGAGATGATATGCTTGAAACTGTCGTAAGCCTAACCCCTAAACCACAATCCAACTTAAGCTCCAAACTCAACATTCTCATTGTTCTAACCACGACAAGGAAACCTAGGGAATATTGTCAGCAAGTGTTCGGCCCCCCTTGTTCTGGAGCTTTGCTTCAGGAGCGAGGCTTCTACTTTGCTGGGCTTTCGCCCATCGGCCCGGGCTGTTGGAGATTGGGACTTAAAGGATCAGGGGACCAAGTAACTAGGGTTATAAACAAGGTAACTATACTTATAACCACTTATAACTCCAATTAAAAGGGTCCTTCTCCTACTTGTGGGGTATCATGGGGAACTAAAGGTTAACCTTTTTGGATACATAGGGATTATATAGGGAACTACAGGTTAAAGGCTCCCTACTCTACTACCAGGTTCTGCTTTTCTATAATCTACGCGACTAAGTCCCCTCACAAGAAATCTATCGGAGTCAATCCTCAATCCTAAACCATCAAGCCGTCATGTCAGTTTCAGGTGCCGCGTACCTGAAACTGAAGTGCCCTATACCCTACTTGGAGGGTCGGGGGACTTAGTAAGTAGGTAGTAAGTAGACTTATAAGTCCCCTAAAAGGGACCCTAATTGGGGTTATGGTACTTATAAGTCCCTAAAACAACCAGTTACTAAGTCCCCCGACCCTCCAAGTAAGCACCAAACTCTAAACCCGAAACAGTCCTTCGAGTCGGGGGACTTACGGTTGATGATATAAATCCTGCATGACCCATTATAAGGAATATACATAATTCCCATAGTCTCGGGTCCTTAAGGTACTGCAGGATTTTTTATCTTCAACCGTAGTAAGCAGTCATTTCATACACAAGTAAGTATCATAACCAAGTCCTTCTTCTGCACCCACTTTGGCGTTCCCGGCTCCACGTTTGTGGTGTCAAAGCCACCGAACCGGAAGTTTGTTACGTTCCTGGAGGTCATTTCATTGGGCTCTCTGGGGTGTTTTAGGGGTTGCGGTACCGAATTTTTGTCCAATGTGGTGTACTTGTAGTTGTGAAGCCTAAGGAATCATGTTACTTATTATTTCCCTTTTGCCCATTCCGGGCCTCTCGCGAAAGAAGGCCAACCAGTCTTCCGGTTCGCCATTCCGTCGCACGTCATCTGCATTCATCGTAAACACAACGTCCAGCTTGTATCTGAGGACTTGGAGGGTCGGGGGACTTAGTAAGTAGTTAATAAGTAGAGTTATATAAGTACCCTAAAAGGGATCCAACTTGGGGTTATGGTACTTAGTTACTAAGTCCCCCGACCCTCCAAGGAGAGAGCTTAGGGTCTACGCGTGCGCGCTTCGGAGGGATCTTCTTTCGCAGCAGGCAAGCTGTAAGCATTAACAACAGACATGAAAACAGCTCGACACCAATCACATTGCACCTGATCAGCCAAGCTCACCCGACGGAACCGAAGAGACCTTCAGACGATTTTCGATGTTTTTTTTGGTCCCTCCCACTGCCTTTCGTCAAACTTGAGCGCTGAAGTAATGCTTCCCAAATAGAAGCGATACTTCTTGTTTGAGAACACCTCGAATCTTACATCTTTTGGCTTTTTCAGGCGTCGAGGGCTTAGGGCTCGGGGAATTGGGTTCAGGTGGGCCGGTCTGGGGCTAATGTAGGGGCTGTAATAATCCGAAGAGGGTTTTGGCGCATATTATACTACAATTATGACAAGGAACCGCCAAAATAGTAAAGGTAATCATTCTAAGGCCTCTATATTGGGCGATTTACGGCTCGTCTGGGGTGGGCAGACCTTTCTCGCCCTTTCTCTCGTTCCGAGTTTCCCACCAACAGCCAGTCCCACAAAACGTTACCATACCCTATGAGGAAAAGCGGAGAGAGTGTCCGAAACCATAGAATCCTAGAAAATGCCTAAACCCAAGAATGATAGAAAAGGTCCTAAGTCCTAAACACTAGAGTGCCCAAGAAAGGGCCCTAATTCCTAAACCCTTCAACCCTAATCCCTAAACCCAAGAAAGGGCTAATTCCTAAACCCTTCAACCCTAAACCCCCTAAACCCCATAAACCCCTCAAGCCCCACAAACCCCCTAAGCCCCTAAACCCTACTTGGAGGATCATGGGATATAGTAAGTAGGGTTATAAGTACCCTAATTGGGGTTATAAGTAATTATAAGTATAGTTACCCTAATTACAACCCTAGCTACTAAGTCCCATGACCCTTTAAGTAGACCCTAAACAATTAGAGCCCTATAGATCCCTTTAAGGAGCCCTATAGATCCCTTTAAGGAACCTATAGATCCCTTTAAGGAACCCTATAGATCCCTTTAAGGAGCCCTATAGATCCCTTTAAGGAACCTATAGATCCCTTTAAGGAACCCTATAGATCCCGTTAAGGAGCCCCTATAGATCCCTTTAAGTAGTTCCTGAAATCTTCAATCAGCCGGACCAGGACACCTCGACCATGTCTAATGGCCATTCCGCGATGGAGTCTTCCTTAGTTCTCCAGTATCCTAGGGGTTTAAGGTTTAGGGGTTATGGGGTTTAGTTTAGGGGTTTACGGGGTTTAGGATTTAAGGGTTTAGGGTTTATGCTAACCTTTGGGATTATGTAGGCCTTAGAGTAGACCCGAAAGGTTAAAGGTTACCTGTCCCATGACCAAGCTTCGTACCGCAGCCCCTTGGAGGCTTTGTGGATACGCCAGTCCTGCTCGTTCCACTCCCGCCTCTGTGCGTCCGCGGTTCTATGGCAAAGCAGCAGGCTACTTGGAGGGTCGGGGGACTTAGTAAGTAGGTAGTAAGTAGAGTTATATAAGTCCCCTAAAAGGGACCCTAATTGGGGTTATGGTACTTATAAGTCCCTAAAACAACCAGTTACTAAGTCCCCCGACCCTCCAAGTAATTCCTGAACCCTGAACCCTACTCCCGACACCTTGTTTATCAAGCTTTGCAGAAGATGCCCCTCATCTGCATGCACAGCTTAGTTTAGGGTTTAGGGTTTAGGGTTCAAAGGTCGTCTTGGAAACAAGGATCACAGAAGCATCTGCAACACAATCCTGTAGGGTTACACAAGTCAGAAAGCGGGATTCCGAAGCAGAGCCCAGCAGAGATCCTTAAGCCCGGACCCCATAGCCCTATTGGGGTTGCTTATATGGGCGGTTGTCAAAATCAGGGTCCCTTTTTGGGTACCCTGAATAATAGGTGCCGTACTATGTGAAGGATCCAAGAAAGGGACCTTAGTTTTGACAACCACCCATATGAATCCTAGTATTTTGGGGCTATAGGCCCAGGGTTTCTTAATCAGGCTCCTACATTAACCCTAAGCTTCGAAGACTTTGACAAGCCCTGAAGAAGTTGTTTTGGATACACGCAAGTATGTTCATACGTAAGGTAAAGTAGTTAGAGAAATACAGTGTCGGAGCCCAAACCGGGGGTCTGTACAAAGTTGTGCGCAACAAGCCGTGAACCTCCGAGTAAGCCCGAAACCCCATAGATTGGACGCCTAAACTCAGCTGGGTCCCAAAACACTCGCTCCGTGCAAACTACATTCCTTGTCGAGCTGAGTCCGGATGCATAGTTTCGTTTCGAAGGCATCGCCCGGCGATGTGCGTCGGTTTGTTTAAGTAGTATCGCCAGAAGAATGCTCGGAACGCAGCAATATAGTAGTAATAGTAGCAATAGTAGTAATAGTAGTAGTCCCAAGAAGCGCGATCTGCACTTCACCAAGAATGATATTTAGGGGATCCTTGCGTCTCCGTGCTTCCGGCAACCCCCAACCCTGCATCCCTAAACTCAACACCTGAACCCTCAAACCACTAAACCCCAAAGCCTAAAACTACCATAATCCTGTAAGTATAATAAAGAACCTGCGCAGAACCCCCAAACTAGTATCAGTTTTGGCAACTGTTAAGGCCCCTTTTTTCGAACCTCCCAAAAACGCCCCCCCCAACCCCCCCCGCCCCCCGGACACGTCCCGGCCTGTAAGCCCTTGCCATCCGCTCCTTGAGCCCTCGCAACCGCTCCTGGAGCTCCGCTGCCTCCGGCCTGGTCTGAAAGGGTTTTTTTGGGTTTTAAGGGCTTTATAGATCCCTTAATGGGGTTCCTATAAGGGTTCCTTTAAGGGTCCCTGTAAGGGATCTATAGGGTTTTAGGGTTTAGGGTTTAGGGTAGATCCCTGAATGGGGGTTCCTATAAAGTACCCTTAGTAGTATAGGGCCCCAAATTAGGGGATCTACTTTCTAGATCCTTTAGGGTTTAGGGTTAAGGGTTCAGGGGATCTTAAAGGGGTTCAGGGTTTAAGGGCTTCTGAAAGGGTTTACTTGGACAGGAGACTTCTTAACTAGTTAGTTCACAGACTTATAAGCACCATAACCCCAATTAAGACAGCCTTTTAAGGCACTTATAAGTCTACTTATTACCTACTTACTAACTCCCCCGACCCTCCAAGTAGGGGTGTAAGGGGAGTCCTCTAGGGGTACCTTATTTGGGGGTCCTTCCAAGAAGGATCCGACTATTTAGGGTACTATATTAGGGTCCCTTATTTGCGGAAACTCCCGAAGGGTTCTGGGGAGGTCGAAAGGTTCGCCTGGGCCGTTTAGTTTTAGGATTTAAGGCGTCTTTCGGAGATAGTACGTGGGTTACCATAGGGATCTATGGTTCTCTGGCTGCAAGGCCTTAACTCGGGATTCGGGGTTTAAGGGTTTGGGTTTCGCGGTTTAGGGTTTTACACTTCCTTTGGCTTACTCCCCCAATAACCATAGAAATGAAAGGTCAAACTTTCCGATTCCTACCAAACTCTAAGAGCCTTTACAGTTTAAAGGTTGGGTATATTGGGGATCTTATGTGGGAGCCTTGATAATTAGAATAAGGTTTTGGGGCCCATTATACTGACTATAATAAGGAACACCCCCAAAAGTGGTATAGGTAATTATTGAGGCCTCTATAGTTGGCTACTGCCCCCACTCAGTAACAGTTGGTTGATATTCATCATATAGCTATATTAGGACCCTAATTAAAAGTAGCCCTATGACAGACTGTTACTGTATGGGGGCAGTACCCAACCCTATATAGGGACCCCAAAAAGCACATAAGCATAAGCATTTTATGGGGATATCCCTACCTTATTGGCCTTCATTATAAGGGGCTTTCCTAAACCCCTAAACCCTAAACCTTATATGGGATATCCCTATCCTTATTTTTGAAAATGTGCTTTTTTGGGGGCCCTACTATAGTAAGTTAGCAAGGCTTCGGAAGCCTAAGGGTCCCTGTGACAACCTCGAGGCTTCCTACGTATGATGATATAAATCCTGGGGCTCCTTTAAAGGGATCTATAAGCCTTGATCTATAGGGTTTTAGGGTATAGGGATGTAAATCCTGCATTATCTTAAGGACCCGAAACTATGGAAATTGTGGTATATTCCCTTATTATGGGTCATGCAGGATTTATATCATCAACCGTAGAAAGCTTCCCCAGGGCCTGGGGCTCCATCAGGGCTTCTTGGGCTTTGAAGTAACTAGGATCCCATTTAGGGTACTTATAAGTCTACTTACTACCTACTTACTAAGTCCCCCGACCCTCCAAGAAGTAACCAGGGAGAAACAAGTACAGCCTTTTTTGTCATAATTGGTTCCCTTTAAGTACCGGGCCCCCAAAGAAGTGTTTAACGTATGGTACTCCAAAGCCCAGTTTCACGTGCAAGGCGCAGGATGCTTTACTACGACACAGGAAGGTAGGGGCCTTAATGATTAGAAGAGGGCTTCGGAATAGATTTTCGCTTGGTTTCGGTAAGGAGCCTCAAGGAATGCAATTCGCAATAGTCCGGACCCCTATGTTACGCATGTTCCTGAATTAAACTAGGACACCCAGTAACCTAAGAATAAAAAGGCCTCTCTTTTCGGTATTGGGTAACTTTATAAGGAACCTAGGACTACAAAAAAGGAATAAGGGTACTACTGGGCATCCTAGTTCCTGAATTAAAGCGTTCTGGAGTCTCTGGGCCTTTCGACAGGTTCAGGTCCCAGAGAGCCCAATACCCCTTAATTAAGGAATATATAGCTTAAATCATAATATGAAGCCCCTTATAATTTAAGGTATATTCCTTAATTCAGGGGTATTGGGTTCTCTGGGGTCTAGTATGTTTGAGGATTTTTTGATGCGTTTAGAGAGTAGGGGTTGAGGAGATTGGGGATTTGGGAGTGAGGGGTTCTGCTTTTTAGGGTTTGTAGGAACCCGGGTTCTCGGTCCTTGGTGTGGTCCGGTAAGAAACTGTACCTTTTTGGCTTCCTTTCGCAGGAAGGTACTCAAAGCCAGTCAAAGATTGCTTCTCAGGAGTAAGTTGTGCCTCAATGAAACACTAGATTCATGTTACTGTCTTCCAAATACTTAATCCCCCAATAAGCCACAAAAATGAAAGGCTGAACTTTTCGATTCCTACTAGATTATAAGAACCCAAAAAGTTTAAAGGTTGGGTATTGGGGATCACAGAATATTCTGAGCACTGGTCTCCATGAGGGCCGGGTGACGCCGACATGAAGAGCAGAGAAGCTGGCCTTTGCCCAGACTCTGGCCCATTGCCCTCGTCTTGAGCCCAAATCCCTGCAACTCGAGGACCTACTTGATCTTACTCCCCCGATAAGCCACAAAAATCAAATGGTGAACTTTGCGGTTCCTACTAAACTATAAGAGCCCTATAAATTTAAAGGTTGGGTATTGGGGATCTAAGTGATTGAAGCGTCCGTGAGGGCTTCATTGGAATAGCCATGAAGCGGAAAGATGTATCTCTCTTGAGACTCTTGTAACAGGTAATGTAGTCACCTGATTAAGAAACCCTGGGTCCACAACCCCAAAATAGCAGGATTCACAATCAGGAACCCCAATAAAGGCCCACGGTTTCTTCATCAGGTTCCAACATTAGACCCGAAATCATGAAAACGGCTCGAAGTTCTTGGAGCCTTAAGAGCAAGCCGTTCAAGGTTCAGGTGTGGAGGGGTTTAGACGGGCTTCAGGGCCTGCATTCGCTGCCACCCTACGCAGGTCCCCAAATAGAGCCCCCCCGAAAAGCACATAAGCAAATCGTGGGATAGGGTTATCCCATGTAAACCGACTTATACTGACGCCCAGCAAGGTCGGGATATCCCGGTAACATGCCTAGACCCAAGAGTAACCTAAAAATAACAAGGGCGCCCTCTTTGGTTTGAAGGGCTTATAAGGGACTTGAACCCTAAGAAAAGGGAGTAAGGGCCTACCGCTTATGCGCTTTTTGGGTCCCTAAGCAAACCGCGCCGTGAGCGACGGGTGCAGCAGAGGAAACACAGTGCCATGCTGGTAATGGGCAACATCCTGCACTACCTGAAGTATCCTCAAACCATGTGCAATTTTATAAGGCCCCTTGTTTAGGGCAATTGCGGTAGATGACTTAGCATGAATACTGCGCAAACCTTGCACATCAACAGTAGATCTCTTGGTAGGGCCACGACTGGAATCGAACCCCGCAGCAACCCCAGTCGATGCAAGTTCTTACCAAGTCCCGTCTGCAACATTTTCCCGAGTCCGCATGCTGACTGCGCCGAAACTTCAGAAAAAGCCAGCATGCATGGACATCATGGGCATCACTCAGGAACGCCTCGACCCACAGCGAGTCGTCGACGTAACTAGCCGGGACACACCCGTCTCATGCTTCAGTTTGGGTCACTTTGGCTGGGGTGCTGGTGCCAGGCCACCACATTGAGCCTCAAACTCAAGCAAAGCCTCGATGAAGTAATCCCGGCGCCTCCAGTACTCTTGTCCAGCGCGCGCCGTGAGGACATGTTCGATGGCCTGCTCGGTGGTCATCGACAGCGAGAGGAGTGCAGCAACCAAGGCCGCTGTAGAGCGGTTAACACCACCATAGCAGTGGAAGAGGATCTGAACCTGATCGCCCGATTCCGAGGTGGTCTGCCGCAGGGATTCAACCACTGCCGCCCAGATCTTGAGAAACTCCTCCTTGCAGGTGCATGGAAGGCCAAGCCACAAGTAGGGGCACATATGCCTTACACACTAAAGTCACTCAAGATCGCAGGACTCAGGCAAATACCAGCAACAAGCCCCAATAGTAGTGACAAAAATAACAAAATGTCACCAATGATACTACTACTACTACTACTACTACTACTACTACTACTACTACTACTAGTAATAACAATGATACCAATACTTATCAATATCCCAAACCCGAGAGTCCTGACCCCCAAAGCCTTTAGCTTGTAAATCGAAAGTCTCGGCCACTAAAGCCTGGAAATATACACCCGAAATTATCCCAAAACCCGCGAACACCTGTTTCACAGTTTCGGCATATCCCAGATCCGCACATGTGGCTTTTTGGGAGTCTCAAAAAACCAGGAACCCAACGACAGAAATTATGCCGCAGTTGAATGGGCTTTAATTATGACTAGGTTTGTTTTTGGGGTTTGCTAGCCCTGATCCTTGAAATTCGGGTTCTTGTGGATATGGGGGCCTTACTAAGTGGAAGCGTTTTCTGATGATTTTTTCGGACGAGGGTTCTACCCAGACCCCCTTTTGAAGGATCCAAAAAGTAGATCCCTTAATGGGGGTTCCAATAAAGTACCCTTCGTAGTATAGGGCCCCAAATTAGGGGATCTACTTTCTAGATCCTCCAAACGGGGACTGGGTACATAGTATATTTACAGTCAGGAACACTCAGGAATGATATCAGGGGTACTCTGCTAGCGCCATTATTTGAGAAGGGAGGCTTCTAAGTTGCATGACGTTTGCCCATTGGCCCTACTTTTTCAGATCTGGGTTCTTCCTCTTTACTTAATAACTCTACTATAGAGGCGATAATAATTAGAATAGGGTTCCTTTAAAGGGTTAAGGGTACTAAAATATAGGGCCTTAATAATTAGAATAGGGTTTGGGGCCCATTATACTAGAATTACAATAAGGGACCCGGTTAAAATAGTATTGGCAATTATTAAGGCCCCTATATCATGCAACCGGCCTGAACCAAGTCCCGTCACAAGTCTTTCGTGAATCCAACACCCTGAACCATTGAACCTTCAAGCCAACAAGAAATGCTAAATCCCAGAGCCTGAACCTATACTCCCTTTAGAACCTCAATAAAAATACTATTGTAAATGTTCTCTTGGGTTTTATGCGAACAAACATTTAGAAAAATAATTCTTAAGGAGACTACAGTGAACCCCAAACTCCTGAGCCCGAAACCCTAAAGCTTACGAACCACCCAACGTCCTTCTTCTGCGCCCACTTAGCCGTTCCCGGCTCCACATTTGTGGTGTCAAAGCCGCCGAACCGGAAGTTCGTCACATTCCTGGAGGTCATTTACTGGGGTTCTGGGTCAAGGGTCCCGAGAGTTCAGGCATTTCAGGGCCAGAAGACGGATTGCAAGGCTTTGTGTTTCACCTACACCCAAGGCAATAGCTTTAGCCTAACCCTAAACCCTAAACCCTTTTGCCCATTCCGGGCCTCTCGCGAAAGAAGGCCAACCAGTCTTCCGGTTCGCCATTCCGTCGCACGTCATCTGCATTCATCGTAAACACAACGTCCAGCTTGTATCTGAGGACGTGGAGGGTCGGGGGGCTTAGTAAGTAGTTAATAAGTAGAGTTATATAAGTACCCTAAAAGGTATCTGCGCAAAGATCGTATCGTCTAGGAGTGTACGCTTCGGAGGGATCCAATTGCTGCTGGAACCGACATCAACAAAGCTCGACACCCTGAACACTGCACCTGACCAGCTAAGCTCGACGGAACCGAAGAGATCGTGAGACGATTTTCGATGTTTGTTGGTCCCTCCCGCTGCCTTTCGTCAAACTTGAGCGCTGAAGAGATGCTGCCCAAATAGAAGCGGTACTTCTGGTTGGAGAAGACCTCGAATCTTCCGGCTTGGTGCGTGCTCAGGCTTCACGGGCTTAGGGCTCTAGGGATGGAGGGTTCAGGTAATGGAAGGGCCTTGATAGTTAGAATAGGGCTTTGAAGTATATCATACTATAATCATAGTAAGGAACCACCAATCTAGTATTGGTAATTAGCTAGGCCCCTGTATTAGGGCTGGGGGCATGGAGTGTACGGCTCGCCGGCTTTCTCTCCCTCTCTCCCTTCCAGTCCGAAAATTGGGGGTACCTCAGTTTGAGATCCTACTATTTAGGGTACGCGAGTAGGGTCGCCGATTTTCGGAAACTCTCACCACAGCAAATTATTCCAGTGGATCCTCGACAGTGTCCTCTCAGAAACAACTAGACCCGAGAGCGATAACATGCTGGAATGAAGCTTAAACCCCGGCAACATTAAACCCTCAACCCGTTAAAAGCCGGACCGTGGCACCTCGACCATATCCAAGGGCCATTTCGCGATGGAGTCTTCGTTGCGCAGCCCCTCCGAGGCTTCGTAGAGACGCCAGTCTTGCTCCTTCCACTCGCGCCTCTGCACATCCGCGGTGCTATGGCAAAAAGCACTCTAAACCCCACCTTCGTCTAAGACATTCTTGGCATAAAACCACAGAAGAAGTGTCTGCGTCATATTCCTTTAAAGTGACACACAGCAGACAGGATTCCGAAGCGGAGCCCAACCGAGATTCCTAAGCCCGAAAGCCCTCTGCACACTACATTCCTCAGTTGCATCCCGAAATCTGGTACGCCAGGCATCAGTTGATAAATTTGGCCTAAGGCTTCTCGGACTGTCGTGTTGTGTCCGGATGAAGAGTTTCGTTTCAAAGGCATCGCTCGGCGAAGTGCTGAAGAAGCATACGAAGTAATCCTGGTTTGTTGAAGTAGTATAACCAAAAGAGCGCCCGAATGCAGTAATACGTGCTCCGCAGAAAGGCCTCTCTGCACTCACCAAGAATGAAGTTTAGGGGGTCGTTGAATTTCTGCGCTTCCGGAAAACCCCAATACTTACATCGCTACATGGGAGTTTCCGAAAATAGGGGACCCTAATATAGTACCCTAAATAGTATGAGCCTTATTATAAGGACCCCAAAATAGGGTACCCCTTTTTCGGAAACTCCCACATTCAATCCACCACCTCAAAGCCCTGAGCCCTGAATTCAGCACCTGAACGTCTGAATTCTAAAATCCTAAGCCGGCCTGTAAGCCCTTGCCAGCCGCTCCTTGAGCCCTCGCAACCGCTCTTGGAGCTCCGCCGCCTCCGGCCTGGGCCGTTCTGAAAGGGTTTTTTTGGGTTTTAAGGGCTTTATAGATCCCTTAATGGGGGTTCCTATAAGGGTTCCTTTAAGGGTCCCTGTAAGGGATCTATAGGGTTTTAGGGTTTAGGGTTTATGGTTGAGGGATTTAAAGGGTTCAGGGGATCTTAAAGGGGTTCAGGGTTTAAGGGCTTCTGAAAGGGTTTACCCGGACCCCCTTTGGAGGATCTAGAAAGTAGATCCCCTAATTTGGGGCCCTATACTACTCAGGGTACTTTATAGGAACTCCTTTGAGACCCAGAGACTCCAAAACCCATGAATTAAGGACTATACCTTAAATTATATTAGGGAGTCATAGGGAATTCTATTTGAAGGTGTATTCCTGAATTAAGGGGTGTTGGAGTCTCTGGGTCTGAAAAGGGCTTTAGGGTTTGGGGTTGAGGTTTAGGGGTTCAGGGGATCTTAAAGGGGTTCGGGGTTAAAGGGGTTCTGTCAGGCTTTCTATATGGGTTTAGTGGGTCTAGGCTTCTCTGGCTTCTTGGAATCTTGGGAGATTGTGCGGATTCCTTTTCGGGTTCCTTCAAGGGCTTTCGTTTCTCAGAGTTGCTGCTGGGGTTATTATAAGAGCTTTAGGGGTTCAGGGGTTTAGGGCTTTGGGGGTTTAGGGCTTTAGGGGTTTAGGTTTAGCAGCGTCGGCATTCTTACAGGCCATCCCTTCATCTAGGTCCTCCTCTTTAGGCTTCCTCTAAGGGTTCCCTAAAGATCCGATGAAAGAGCCCAGAAGCCCACAAACCCTAAAGCGAGACCCTAAACCCTCCTCACACCCAAGCCCCTACACTCCTCCTACACCCCTACACTCCAAAACCCAAGAAGCCCGAAATACCCTAAACCCCGAACGCTAAATCCTTGAACCCTGCTTGCCTTGACATGTCATATAGCCGCCCGAATGTATACAAATGATATTCCTTGGGCCCCCCTCCCAAGGCTCCCATCCAGTCATGAAGGCCCCTATATTCACATCTCTACTCCCGAGCCTGGAGACCTAAAACAAAACCCGAAGATATACTAGGTTGGCCCCTTAAAGCCTCTGAAAATATTCGTAAATAGGGTCCTACTAAACCCAATAAGGGAAAATATAAAATGTCCCAAAGGCCTACCTAGTAGATAGCTTGTAGGGAGCATGTTGCACAGAAGTTCAGCCACTACTGTAGTCTTTGTTCGCTTAGGGGCATGCTATGCCAGATCTAAACCCCCAGACCTTGAAAACGCAGGCCGAAACCCCTGACGCCCTAAAATCCTTCTCCTTCACGGCCTAGCGGCGCCAACATGAGGCGCAAAAAAGGCCCTTTTTGTCCAGACGGCGACCCGAATTGAGCCCAAACTCTGCTTGTAATTCAAGAAGACCTGTATCATTGAAGGGACCCAACAAGGTTGCAACATCATCCTTGCATGATGTGGGAGTTTCCGAAAATAGGGGACCCTAATATAGTACCCTAAATAATAGTAGGACTCTTGCTGAATAAGGTATCCCTGATTTTCGGAAACTCCCATGTAGCTCTTTTAGGCCTGAAATCCCGAACTCTGCTTGGAAACCCTTCGAGCCTCGAGGAAAGCTTTAAGGCTGGGGGAAGGGGATCGGGGTTGCAGGGGACCCCAAGCCAGACAAACCCTACTTAAAGGGTCATGGGACTTAGTAACTAGGGTTATAATTAAGGTAACTATACTTATAAATACTTATAACCCCAGATAAGGTACTTATAACCCTACTTACTAAGTCCCATGATCCTCCGAGTACGGCATGAGACCTACAAGCCGAACCGTGACGCTATGGTACACATCGGCAGGTACTGCACCAGACGTCGGGTTGTAGCACTTTTAGTGGCAGGAAATGGGGGATGCCGACGAGACATGAAACTTGTATACACCCTGGATAGTAGGATCATTTTCATAATTATGCGCCAGGCAGAATGCAAAATTTCCGAAGCACCCTAGATAAACGACATGTCGATAATCATGGTAGTTTTGCAGGAAGTTTGACAAACTCTCAACCAGAAGCACCCATCCCTCACACTCCTGTCGTAAAGCCACAAACCGCCGCAAGAGACCCCTTCAAGTGCCCGCATAGTATTTTTTAAAACTCCATGAATTCCTACTTGGCTGGGCGGCTATAGCGACAAAGATAACCATGCTCGGGCAAACATCTTGGACGTTTTAGTGAAACGCAGCTACAGCTACCATAGCTTGCACCTAGCGACCCCAACAATCCTAAACTGCCCCCAAACCCTACACCCTAAAACGGACAGACAAAGAACACACCTGGGACGTGACACTTTAGCAGACTTAAAACTCCCGCAATCGCGCCCTGAAGTATCCAGAGACTGCAAGCCCCCTTTCACTAAACAAGCGACCTTGCATATCAGAGGGTTCCACTTATGATTCGACTTATCTTCCATATGTACTTGGATGGTCGGGGGACTGCGTAAGAGACTGCATAAGAGGTTGGGTTATGGTACGTATCAGTGTATAGTATAATGACTACTTTGAAAGTCCCTCCACCCTCCCAGGTGAAACCTGTCTAGAAACCCTATACGACATGTGAAACCCTTTCAACCTGAAGCCACATCTACCTAGCCACTTTCGAGAGGCAACACCTAAAACTATGCAAACCCACGGTGAAGAAACCCCCTTAATCGAGGGTTTAGGGTTTAGGGGTTCAGGATTTTGGGTTTAGGGTTTAGGGGTTTCGGGTTCAGGGTTTAGGGGGGGGTTTTGGTCTGGAGGGTAGGCGCAGCCGAAGAGCCGTCACCTCCAGTAGGAGTGGCCAGGAAGGCCTAAACAGGACAGCTGAAGGATTGTACTTAAAGGGTCATGGGACTTAGTAACTAGGGTTATAATTAAGGTAACTATACTTATAGTTACTTATAACCCCAATTAGACTACTTATAACCCTACTTCTAAGTCCCATGATCCTCCAAGTAGGGCTTTGTGGTTTAGAGGTTTTTAGGGTTTTAGGTGTTTACGGTTTAGGGTCTCAGGTTTTACGGGGTGTAGGGGTCTAGGGTTTTCGGGGTATAGGGTTTTAGGGCTTTACGGTTTTAGGGTTCTAAGGGTTTTAAAGTTTTAGGGGTTTTAGGGGTTTACGGTTTAGGGCTTTGGGGTTTAGGGTTTGAGGTCTGCGGGGTGTGAGGTTTAGAACTTTTAAAGCTTAGTTCTTTTCAACAAGTTTCTTGTGTAGTCTTCAATGGTCGGGGGTTTCGATTCAGGGTTTGGATCTCCGGGATTTTGGCTTTCGCATGTTGTGCATGAGCCTTCGCGTGTATTGAGAAAGGATCTGATGGGCAAAGAAGCATTGGCGAGGTTTCTGGAACTTCTGTTGATGGACAAAATCCTGCATGACCTTAAGGACCCTAAATTCGCCTCGGCCCCGGCCGAAGCGGTCAGAGGTTCCTATTCGGATTCTCCTATTCCCCACCTCTTAATCCCCTCCCCAGCGACCCCACCCCCAAAAACGGGGCCCGCTGACCCCCCCCCCCCCCCCCCCTTAAAAATGGAAACGTGTCGACTAGCCCCAAGGTCCGGTGGTGAATTCTCGCCCCCTCCAACGGTTTTGGCCCCTTCCCCCTTCCCTCCCGCCCCTCCTCCGCTCGCTGACAGGTGCGAGCTTTCGGGAGTTTTCGACGACACGGGACTGCAATGTAGCATGTTTATGTGCGTCTCAGGCTTGTTTTTAGACGCCCTTTCGTTGGGATAGGCGGAGTAACGTGGTTGAAAAGGGTCTGATGCTTCCCTAATCCAAGACGCCCACGAAATCCACAGCCTCAACGGCCCATACTTAAGGCATCCCGCCGCTTGCGAGAGTCTTGGTATCCAGTGTTTCGGAATGACGACACCAAAATTCGTACTGATACTACCACTACTAATACTACTCACAATCATCCTGCTTCGTGTTGCTATGAACATTACTTTTACTCTAAGTGCGATTCCAACTGTTACTTTTTTCCTAAGAGCTTGCTGCAGATAGTAGCCACTCGCCGCATGCGCGTACAGCCGGGCCGAGGCGGACGACGCGCAGCGTTTCAAATTATGGGAATTATGGTATATTCCTTATTATGGGTCATGCAGGATTTTGTCCATCAGCAGTATCTGTACGGATGGGGCGGGTTAGAACTCAGTGGTCTACCTCAAGGCCCTGCTCCCTTCTAAACCGTCATGACAACTTGAACCCCTGCAAACCTTCACAAACAAGTTCTTCATACATGTTCCAGATGAGCATATCAAGCTCATACACCATGGAGGCCCGTTGAAGCCACGATGTAAATACGGTTGATGGTATAAATCCTGCATTACCCATAATAAGGAATCTACCATAATTTCCCTAGTTTGGGGTCCTTAAGGTAATGCAGGATTTACATCATCAACCGTACCAGGCTAACCTTCAGAAAGTTGGAATATAATTTCAGGGTAGGGTACCTTATAATTTACCTGAAAGGGCTTACGATAATCATATTCCAACTTTCTGGCTTTTACTTTTAAATACCAGGCAACCTCGAATCGGGCTCGAGGCCCGATGGGAAGCTTATTTCCTGTAGGCTTTCTCAGAAATGACCTCGACCCGGGGCCTGGAAGAATGAATCATCCCAGACACCTTCAGAGAAAGAATCGAACAAACAGAAGATCCCAAAAAGCCATCCTACGATTGTGTGGATGAAGTATGAAGATTGTGGCTGCTTGAACGTCTTGTTTGTGTGCTTTGAGGGGTCGCAGACCTTTTAGTAATAGACCGCCCGTGCCCTGATGCACCCATCTCCTTTCGTACAGGGTCCAAGGAAGGACTCAACCGTAGCAGTAAGCCTACTTAAAAGGTCATGGGACTTAGTAGCTAGGGTTATAATTAGGGTAACTATACTTATAAATACTTATAACCCCAATTAGGGTACTTATAACCCTACTTCTAAGTCCCATGATCCTCCAAGTACGAAAGACGCACCTCGCCCGGGGGCTTCTGCAGCTGTCGCCTTACCAGTCCTTAAGAGCTCAAAGTGAACGGAAGGCTTTATTTTGGGGGTTCCTTATTATACTGATGGAAAAAGAAGCCCCAAAACCCTACTCCAATCGATTAATCCCCTATATTAAGGGCTCACGGGTTCAGGCTTTCAAGGGCGTCGGGTTGTGCGACTTTGGGTTTTGGGGCTCCATGGTTTCAAGCGGTCTAATCAGAAAGCCTTGTTATTCGAACAGGGTTTTGGGTAATTGTGACACGGAGGCCTGAGGAAGAATATTGGTGGTTGTTCAGGCTTCCATAATAGGCCTTTTTAGGATCCAGGGTCTCGGGTTCATGTTACCAAAACCTCCGTGACTTCATCGAGCTATACAGCGTTTCAAGGGGTATACAGACTCTTGTAAGGAAGATATCGGTGCTCTAAATACAACCCAGCAGAACTAAAAATGACACCCTCTCGACTACTAGATAAATGGGAGTTTGCGAAAATAGGGGACCCTAATATGGTACCCTAAATAGTAGAATCCCTATTTTAAGGACCCCAAAATAAGGTAACCCTCATTTTCGGAAACTCCCAAATCCTGAACCCTACGGCCCACGCGTAGGCGGTCCGCAGGCGAGGCCTAGCGCGCTTATCAGATGCCTGCCTTACTATGGCAACTTAGACCGAATTCCTAAGCTTCGATACCTTAAGCACCGCTGCTCCAGAAAAACGCAACCCCTACAGCTTACACAAACCCTGAGAGAGACCTGGTCGTACATAACCATGATTGAAGCCTAAACAAACCCTCCACGAAACTCAGCCTGACACAGCCGAAGGCACTTGGTGCCATGGGCTTGCCTTGCAGGCGCTCCTGCAGATGAGCTAAGCCTGGAAGTACATAGAGTGGCCGCAGTCCTGATACGTCATTCGGTTGCAGAAGACTTTGCAGAGTTTCGAAACAGGGGCTTCTAGGTTCAACATGCTTGTCGGCTTCTTTTGATTGAGGAATGCATACATGTATCATGTTGGTGATCACTCATGGGTTTAGTTAACTTCGCCTAAACTCTGAAGCTCCAATATCCCCGAATTACTCAAGGAACCCGGAAACACCTGGGGTCTGGCCGCGAGCCGGGTGCATCGCAAAAATGCCCCAAAACCGGTGGATGTAGACAATATCTTAATCCCCCAATAAGCCACAAAAATGGAAGGCTGAACTTTTCGATTCCTACTAAATTATAAGAACCCCAAAAGTTTAAAGGTCGGGTATTGGGGATCACAGTTGCCAGGCAGGCAAAGGTGCTCGTGTATAGTCCTTGTCGGCGTAGGGTGTCCAATTTGCCCTGCTGGCCTGAGAAGTATTCATTTGGCGTGCTATCTCCTCGTGAGCTCTGGGTGCACCTTTCTTCTGCAGCCGCTTCGCCAGGCGGACTTGAAATGTCGCACGTCCGGAACCCCCATCTTTGCCTGGCCTTTCTGCCTTTGATGCCGCAGCCAACTGGTTTTTGCTTACTCTTGCAAAAGCAACTAGCCTTAACCCTTCTTGGGTACCCTAAATATTACCTGCCGTATTATATTAAGGACCCCAAAAAGGCACCCGAATATCAGCAACCGCCCTTCAATCCAGGAATACACTTTGAATCGGACAGGGCTCCTTGTTATCATGTAAAGGTACTTAAAGGGTCATGCGACTTAGTAACTAGGGTTATAATTAGGGTAACTATACTTATAAATACTTATAACCCCAGATAAGGCACTTATAACCCTACTTACTAAGTCCAATGATCCTCCAAGTAACTGTCCAGGCGGGACTTGCCCATGATGCTGGACGCTTCGTGCTGCTAACTGTTGATGATATAAATCCTGCACTACCCTAAGGACCCTAAACTATGGGAATTATGGTATATTCCTTATTATGGGTAATGCAGGATTTATATCACCAACCGTAACTAGGTCTTCAATTGCTAGGAGGCCCGATTTCTGGGGTCCTGCGGTCTTCTGAACAATGGGGCTGTTGATTTCCCGTATACTGACCCTAAGCCCGCAACCCTGAAATTGCACGTTGAAGGATGAAAGGCTCACTAGTTGGATGCAAATTACTACGTCGGGATCGGAATATTCGCTGTTCATATCCCCTTATCGCCTATCTCATTTGTTGCTTTAAATCCCCATTATTAGGGTGTGAGAAGGGGTAAGAGTTTCCAGGGCTCAAAATTTGGTTCGATAGACAGGGCTGTAGGGTTCAGGGCTCAGGGCTATGTGGCTCTAGGGTTCGGGGTTGAGGGCCTACGCTTTTCAGGCTTCGGGCATAGTGTTTCGACCTGCTCAACGGGTAAAAACCCCAAAGAGAACACTAAGACCGTTACTTAAGACTTCTAAACACCTTCGTGAACCCTACTTGATGGGTCGGGGGGCTTAGTAAGAGTTCATTCTGCAGTTAGGGTTCATGGATTAAGGCCTGTAGGGTTTAGGGCTTAGGGTGTTCCACAAGCCCGATTGGGATCGCTTTTTGAATACTTATACGTCTATACATTACCTACTTACGAAGTTCTCCCGACCCACCACTTTACTCCCCCAATAAATTTCAGAAATAAAAGGTTAAACTTTCCGATTCCTACTAAACTATAAGAGCCTACACCCTAAACCCAAAACCATAAGAGCCTAAACAGCTTAAAGGTTGGCATTGGGGATCTAAGTCCAAGTACAGTTGTGCGACCCTGATCAGCCCCTCGAAGTCATCCAGTCCTTCCAGGAGCCACCGCACCCAGTTTCGATCTTTCCTCTTTGTCGGCAGAGAGCTCTAACCTACGCTTCGTAGTCAGATACTTTGCGGTTTTAACGGTTGATGATATAAACCCTGCATGACCCATAATAAGGAATATACCATCCCATAGTGTCGGGTCCTTAAGGTAATGCAGGATTTATATCCCTAAACCCTAAAACCCTATAGATCCCTTAAAAGAACCCCTTAAAGGTAGCCTTATAGATCCCTTAAAGGAACCCCTTAAAGGTAGCCTTATAGATCCCTTAAAGGAACCCCTTAAAGGTAGCCTTATAGATCCCTTTAAAGGAACCCCTTAAAGGTAGCCTTATAGATCCCTTTAAAGGAGCCTTATAGGATTTATATCAACAGAAGAACTAGAATAGGGGGGGCTTTGGGGTCGACTCTAGTAGGTGCATTTTCTAGGATTTCTCTCTTTTTGGTGGCCGGAGAACCGGACTGTTGAGGGTTTAGGGTTTAGGGTTTGGATGCACAAAACGTCTGCTATACGTCAGAATTCCTGAGGAGCTCTGTTGAAGTACGCAGCTAATCTACAGAAAGCTCGCGTTGAGAGAAGGATGGCAGGCAAACAAGGCCTTGACTCACAGCAAACCCTCCTCAGAGCTTCATGGCTACAAGGAGCGACGTGAGCAGCAGGCAGTGGTTTTGTTCTGTTATGAGCCGGATAGCGTGCTTATCCCTGTGTCTTAATTCCCTCCAGCCGTGACCGCCCCAAAAAAGCCTGTGGAAGTACAGAAAAGTCTCAAGATTTCCGTTATGGACAGAAAACAGCCGTGCAGACACTTCAAAGGCTTGGGCGTCGCGACCCCAAGGCCAACAAGAAGAATCAAACTGGGCTTTAGGGTTTAGGGTTGAGATGGGGCCTGCTTAAAGGGCTCTCTTGCCGGTCTGAGAGCAACAACATGACATCCTGTGAGACAAATCCACATGCCGAAAATACTGCTTGGAGTGTCGGGGGACTTAGCAAGTAGGAAATAAGTAGCTTGACAAGTACCCTAAAGGGCCCCGGACCCTCCAAGTCATCTCTGAAGACAGAGACAACTCGAAGGTTCATTGGCCGGTGGGGCAGCGAAGGTTTCGGAGGTTCTTCAGGAAAGTTTCTACGTAAGGCTGCAGCCTAAAGTGAGACTATACCTGGACGGCCGATGGACAAAGTTCAGGCAATACTCATACAAAGGAACATACCGTAGCTCCCATAGTTTAAGGCGTTTCTTAAACCATAAACAGGTGCTTGAGGTCCAAGAACCCTTGCCTTCCCCGACGTGCGCGAAAGGCTGACTGAATCCTTGGCGAAGTCTGTCAGGGTGCGTGTGGGCTTTGTGGTTTAGGGTTTGGGTTTAGGGTAGGTTTCAGGGGTTGATATGAGGGCCTAAATCAAATTCGATACTATCTTGGGGGTCGCCACTTTATGCTTCTAGTATAACCTAACCCCAAACCGTATTCAAAGTACTATGGCCCCTTTATTGGGTCTGAGGGTGTTCGGGCTTAAGGTTTTGGGATTAGGGTTTAGGGTTTATGGATTCAGCCCAAGCCTGTTTGAAAGGGGATCCATCTAGACAGACCCTGCTGAAACGTACACAAGGCTTCACGTGGAGATTCGGATTCTTACCATGCTTTGTGATGAGTCTTCTTCAGCCATAAACTCCAAACCCTGTGTCAGCCCAGAAGACTTTGAGGAACACCTGTACAGTTTGGTCTGAGAGTTCGAGATTTTCGGGGCAAAGACAATGGAGGGCTTTAGGCTGTTCGGCGTCTCCAGGAGGGCGACATGGTATCGGGTTTAGCAACCCTAAACCCTGCCCCCTAAAGGCGCTCCATAGCCTCACCGCCAGGCGGCCGTGTCGCAGCAATCTCCTCTCGATCCTGCAGAAGAGGAGGATCTCGGACTCAAGGATTCTGAATCGTAGGGGCCGGGTGCACTCCCAGACCCCCCCTTTGGAGGATACAAAAAGCAGATCCCTAATTTGGGGGTTCCTATAAAGTACCCTCAGTAGTATAGGGCCCCGAAGTAGGGGATCTACTTTCTAGATCCTCCCGGCGGGCTGGGCTGGCCCCCAAAAAGGACTAACCTCCTCTTTAACTATGGTAGGATCGTACACACCCCAAAAGGTTGGAGCTGACGCCCTCATAAAAGCCCTAAGCGTCCACCCTAAACATGGTTAAAAGGTTACTTATCAGGGTCCAGGGCTTAGGGATTCAGGCGCTTGGGGCCTAGGAGCATTGGAGAAGCCAGCGTGTTTCAGTCCGAACATGCACCTGAAGCAGTGATGCAGTCTCTTGGCATGTTTATGTTTAAGCATCGTTAATCTTACCTGATACAATGAAACATAATACAAGACAAATAAAACGAAGCCGTGAGAGTTTGCCAGGGTACCAGATGCGTGTAGGGAGCAGGAACCCAGAGAGCCCAATACCCCTTAATAGGACTTCATATTATGATTTAAACTATATCCCTTAGTTAAGGGGTATTGGGCTCTCTGGGAATAGACCCCCCCCCACCCAGTTGGAGCTGTGGCTAGTTTCGTTGTTGACGGCGGACGTGCTGTGGCCAATGCTATTCGTAGTTGTGATCTACAACCGTGACAAAACCACTGTACTCCAGCAGAGCAAGGAACAGTAACCACATGCGAAATCAAGAGTCCAAAAGCACTACTGGGCGCAGCAAACAGTGGTTTGGATGTGGAGGAAAAGCAATACTTAAAGGGTCATGGGACTTAGTAACTAGGGTTATAATTAGGGTAACTATACTTATCATTACATATAACCCCCATTAGGGTACTTCCTACTTATTAAGTCCCATGATCCTCCAAGTAGCAATTTCACAATGTGCCCCATCACCATGACCCTGCTTGGAGGATCATGGGACATACCTTACTTTCAACATAGTTACCTCGTTCATGACCTAAGCTACTACTACTACTACTACTACTACTACTACTACTACTACTACTACTACTACTACTACTACTACTACTACTACTACTGTCCCATGACCCTGTAGGTGAGCACCTTCATTGTTGGGCCCCTGTCGAGCACCAGTGAGAGAAGGGCCCTGTGCCAGCTCAGAGATTCAGATGGGCTGCCGGTGACGAAGTGGGAGTTTCCGAAAATAGGGGACCCTAATATAGTACTCCAAATAGTCGGATCCCTATTATAAGGACCCCCAAATAAGGTATCCCTAATTTTCGGAAACTCCCAAGTGACAATGCAGCTTTTCGGCGCTCTGCTTCAAATGTGTCGAAGGAAATCGGCCTTTTCTAACAACCCTCTGTGCAAGGTGATGTTGATGACGACAGCGAAAGCCTGATTATAGAACCCTAAAGAAGTTGTTTTCCAAACCCTGAACTTGGCCTTGGACAACCCTGACAAAGCCCTGAAAAGACCTAAACGGCTGCAAACCTAAAAGGAAACATGGCCCTTAAAGACTACTTCCCCAATCCCTAAACCCTCAAACCGGTTTAGCATCTTTAGAACCCCGGGTCTCAAAACCCCAAGCTTGGCCCTAAACTCTCTCCCCCTAAACCCTGAGCCCAACCCGAAACATTCTCCCGACTCTATAGATCCCTTTAAAGGATCCCCGGTCAGGGTGTTTTTTTTTTTGTTGTGGCACCTTTTTGCTCGGGCCCCGTGTCAATGGTTTCTAGAATTCTTTTTGCTGCGGTCCCAGGGCGTGCAAGGTGTTTTTTTTTTTGCTCCGGCCCCGCCGAAAGGCAGGGGAAAGAGCGGGGCCAGAGCAAAAAAAAACACCACCCAGACCCTGCCCCGGAAGGGTCGCCCGGCCCACAGTGAGTGAGTCAGCTTCCGGGCGGGGCCGCAGCAAAAAAAAAAACGCCCCGACGGCGAGCGGGGCCACAGCAAAAAAAAAAACACCATCCAGGGGGTGTTTGTTTTTTTGCTGCGGCCCCGCTCGGAAGCTCACTCACTCACTCTGGGCCGGGGCGACCCTTCCGGGGCAGGGTCTGGGTGGTGTTTTTTTTTTTGCTGCGGCCCCGCCCGGACGCTCACTCACTCACTGTGGGCCGGCGTGACCCTTCCGGGGCAGGGTCTGGGTGCTGTTTTTTTTTTGCTGCGGCACCCCCCGGACGCTCACTCACTCACTGTGGCCCGGGGCGACCTTTCGGGGCGCGGGCCTGGGCAGCGATGCTTTCTTCTCCGCCGGAGTGGTGTTTCTTTTTTTGCTGCGGCCCCCGCCGAACTCGGCGAGCCAATAACAAAAAATGTCTGGTGTACTACATCGGGTCTAAAAAGACCCGGCGGGGCCACAGCAAAAAAAAAAACACCACTTCCAGGATCCCCTGAACCCCTACAACCCCTAAAAACCCTTAAACCTCCCGATCGGCCTCAATTAGACTAGTGCTCCGGGGCCCATTATACTATACATGTACTCAAAATAGTATAGGTAATTTTTTAGGCCCCTATCCTAAACTCTAAACCCAATAGATCCCTTATAGATCCTTTAAAGGTACCCTGATAGATCCCTTTAAAGGAACCCCCCCCCCAAATTTTGTATTGGTAGTTATTGAGGCCCCTATAGTAACCTCTGAACCTTCTCCAGGATATAGAAAATCTAAAAATACCCTAAACCTTAAAGTAACCCTTAAAGAACCCTAAACCCTAAACCCCTAAACCCTAAACTCTATCCCGTAAAGGAATCCCCCAAAACCCCCTATACGATGGGCCTCAGGGCTTCCTCTGGCAAAGGTGAGCTGCAGTGACTCGCCGCTGCCGAGCCTTGGTCCCATTCAGTCTGTGGGATTCAGGGTTTAGGGTTTAGGGTTTAGGTTTTAGGGTTTAAGGTTTTAGGGTTTAGGGTTTAAGGTTTAGGGTTTAAGGTTTAGCGTTTTAGGGTTTAGCTAACCAGTGGTTTTGGGGTTCCCTTGGCTCTTTAGCTCCTTGTTTGATAGGAATTATCATGATCCCTGGCTCCTTAGCTCCCCCAATATCAATGGTTAGTTAGGGTATTGCCGTGAGCCTTGACACCAATCTTAAAACATTTAGGGCTCAGGCAACAAATCCACCGAAAGTTCAAAACAAATCCACCTAAACCCTAAACCCTCAACACCCACCCCCGAAACCCTGGACCCAGACTCTAGACCTTCAAGCCGTATCGAGCCGAAACAAAAGGTTCAGAACTCATACAACAGGATAGGCTCCAATTGTCTATGCATCTGATTTAGCCGAATTGCAGGTGGCTCAATGTGGATGCGTCGAGATCCGAAGCCTCAAAACGCGGGTTTAGGGAGTTCCGGGTTCAAGGGTTGCGGATCGGAAGTTCCGGGTTCAGGGGCTAGGGTTTAGGGTTTAGGGTTTAGGGTTTTGGGGTTTAGGGGAACTCACGGTCCAGTGGTGTGGCCAGCTCTCTTTTTGTTGTTGCTTCTTGTAGCTCCTGCCCCGCCCCCCATCACTGCTAGAATACTTTTACTGCGTGGCGTCGAAAAAGCTTGCTTTGTTCCTTCTGCTCCGCCCTGCGGACGATCACTCTCTCGCGGGCCCCTGCCCTGCCCTTGGGCTGTTTTACGCCGCACCCGCCTCGGAACCGATTCTTGGTTCAGGGCTCTCGCTGTTTCGGGGTGGGGTTTAACTAACGGGGTAGTTCATTACATCCCGACTGAAGCATCCACAACCTTACTTGTTTGGGCAGCAATGCAACCCTAAACCCCTACATACCCTCAGCCGTCTTTAGGTCTTAGTCTGGCTCATCTGATACCAATCCTTTCTGAAACCTCTTCCTCCAGGCCCAATGTTGGGATGTTTAAGTTTATGTAATATTTGGGCCTCCTAACAATTAGACCTAGGTTTGGGGGTAAATTGAACTGTCGTTACCATAAGAAACCCCCAAACTAGTATAGGTACGATCAGAAAGGCTGCACTTGCTTTTCCCAACTTCTCACGTTCTTGCAGGGGCCTCTCGCGCATCCACGCTGAGGAGGAGGTCGCCAAAGCAAAGCCTGGAAGTTGCTAAGAGTTTTGCCACGCCCTACTTATCGGGTCATGGGACTTAGTAACTAGGGTTATGATTAGGGTAACTATACTTATAAATATTTATAGCCCCAAGTAGGGTACTTATAACCATACTTACTAAGTCCCATGATCCTCCAAGTAGACACGTACATAAGGAATGCGATGAACTGCAGCAAGCCTCTACGCTCAGGCTCTAATATCTCAGATCTTCAGGGTTTCTGGGCCATGCTACAGTCATCCGGGGCATTTCAAGCCGTAGACTCAAACCCTAAACCCTTTACCGCACGGAAACACCAATCCTGAACCCCTTAAATCCTAAGCCCCCAGAGAAGCTCTAAACCCTAAATCCCCAAAACCCCCTCCAAGCCCCCAAGGCCCCACACGCTTTGGGACTCCGCTTCGAGCCGAGCAGCGGCTGAGGCGACATCACCTCCGGCGGTTCGAGGCTTTAGCGTTTTGGGTTTATGAGACTCAGGGTTCAAGTTAGAAGCTGCCCCCACTCTGTAATAGTGACTATAAGGATTATATTAGGGACCTATGATATTCCTATTATACCACTATTACTAAGGTTTAGGGTTTAGGGTTTGGGAGACTCAGAGTTTAGGGTTTGGGAGACTGAGGGTTTAGGGTTCAGGGGCCTGTTTGTTATACTATAGTCATAATAAGGAACCCCCAAAGGGCAAGGGATCTATAAGGGTAAGGGCACTATAATGGGAGCCTTAATGATTAGAATAGGTACTTAAAATAAGGAACCCACGCAAATAGTATCGAAAAGGATTTCTGGAGTACTTGTAAGAAATGGGGTCTTTACGTAGCGTCTTTGTTGATGTTGTGTTGGTTTTGAATGGGGCCTTTCATGGCTTGATGCTTCGATTCCTGCTTTAATGGGCTCTTCCATGGTTTGGGGTCGAGACTCCTTCTGAAATAGGGCTGTTCATTGCTGCTGCAAAGCCCGAACGCAATGCCGGAAAACCCCAAAGCCCTACACCCCTGCGAGGCCTCAACAGTACTCCCTCCAAGTAGTACAGAATCCGAAATGTGGACACCCTGACACGAGCCTGTTCCTTGCCCACAATGTAGGGGCCTTAATAATTAGAGTAAGGTTTTGGTGCCTGTTATACTATGATTATAATAAGGAAACCCCCCCAAACAGTATTGTTGATTATTAAGGCCCCTTTTGTACATAGAATGGCAGAAACAACTTCTTGCCAGTTCTTAATTAAGCCTTGAAGGAGTCTGGGCAGAGACTCTAGTGGAACCAAACTCCTAGATGCCCAAACCGCCGAAACCCCTGAACCCAAACAGCTTGAATCCCACACCCTCAACCCCCACTTAAAGGGTCATGGGACTTAGTAACTCGGGTTATAATTAGGGTAACTATACTTATAATTACTTATAACCCCCATTAGGGTACTTATAACCCTACTTAATAAGTCTCATGATCCTCAATGCCCAAAACCTTGTAGATCATGAAGACCCTGGAGAGGAGGTGATGGTGAGGCGGGAACTCCTTGCGCATCGCTTGGCTTTGCTGATGCTTTGAGTACCGGCGGTTGAGGCTTACGGGTTGCCTGAAAGTTGAGAGAATGTTGGAAGTAGGACTGGACGCGCAACCTTTGATGATATATATCCTGCATTACCCATAGTAAGGTATATATACCATAATTCCAACAGTTTAGGGTCCTTAAGGTCATGCAGGATTTATATCATCAACCGAATCACACGGAACAGGAGAACCACCACGAAGAGCAGGTAAGGTCTGGGCAGAATTCAGCTGGGCTTGGTAGGGCGTAATTTGCCAAGGGCCCTTCAAGCTGTATAGGGGTTTTTACTAGCAGACCCGGCGAGCCCAATACCTGTCTGCTGAAACAGATACCGGAGGTCGAATGGGGATTTCATAGCATCTTTACCTGTTTTGCAAGGTTTCTACACGCCCCTCACTTAAAGATGTTGCCACAAATCACAGTAAGGAGCCCTATATAGCTTAAGGTAGATCCCCTGATGAAGGGGTATTGGTCTACTTGGAGAGTCGGGGGACATAAGAATTAACCCGAACCATTGGGACAAAACCCTAAACCCTAAACCCTAATCCCTAAACCCTAAACCCTAATCCCTAAACCCTAAACCCTAAACCCTAATCCCTAAACCCTAATCCCTAAACCCTAAACTTAGTGAGGGGTCGCATCCGTCGAGCGACAGACCCCGAACGACTGGTCGAGGGCTTACAGCCCGAGCACCCATGCGAAAAGAGAGACGGAAAGGTGAGGGTAAAGCCTCACCGCCTGTCCTGGACAGGCCAACGGCTATTGGCCTTGCTTACGACAACGTCCAGCCTCGAATAGGGCTGGCCGTACCCAGACCACCTTACGTAGTTAAAGTATAACCCCAAAGCCTGCCCCATTTTGCTCTGGGGGCCGACCTGAATCCTGAACCTGTCCTGCCTGCCCCCCCTGCCCTGGCCCAGGCTCCGCCTGCCGGCCTGCCCTGCCCCTCTCTGCCCTGGACCTGGGCCTTCCAGGCCAGTCCGAGGGCGGGTCCTGGCCAAAAACGCTTGTCGGGGGTGGTTTTGACCTCCCCGCCTGGCCCCCTGGGCCGCCTGGCTCCCCCCTGGCCTGGCCTGCCTGCTGACCCTCAAGGGGCCTTGGAAATGGCCTCCTGTGCTTTTGCGGGCTTCGCGCCCATTTCTTTCCTCGGAAGCCGGAAATCCGTGAAAATCAGAGGGGCCTTGGAAATGGCTTCCGGAAAAGGAGCACGTACTGCATTTTGGCGCTTTTGTGGGCTTCCCCCCAATTGGGTGCTTTGGAAACCGGAAATCAATGAAAATCCGAGGGGCCTTGGAAATGGCTTCCGGAAAAGGAGCACGTATTGCAAAATCGACGATTTTGGCGCTTTTGTGGGGTTCCCCCCATTTCGGGCCTTGGAAGCCCGAAATCCGTGAAAATCCGAGGGGCCTTGGAAATGGCTTCCGGAAAAAGAGCACGTGCTGCAAAATCGACGACTTTGGTGCTTTTGTGGGGTTCCCCCCCCATTTCGGGCCTTGGAAGCCGGAAATCCGTGAAAATCCGCGGGGCCTTGGAAATGGTTTCCGGAAAAGGAGCACGCACTGCAGAATCGACGACTTTGGTGCTTTTGTGGGGTTCCCCCCCATTTTAGGCCTTGGAAGCTGCAAATCCGTGAAAATCCGAGGGGCCTGGGAAATGGCTTCCGCAAAAGGAGCACGTACTGCAAAATCGACGATTTTTGTGCTCTTGTAGTGTTCCTGCCATTTCGTGCCCTGGAAGCCGGAAATCCGTGAAAATCCGAGGGGCCTTGGAAATGGCTGCCGGAAAAGGAGCACGTACTGAAGAATTCGACGACTTCGGCGCTTTTATGGGGTTCCCCCCATTTCGGGCTTTGGAAGCCGGAAATCCGTGAAAATCCGAGGGGCCTTGGAAATCGCTTCCTGAACAACAGCACGTACTACAAAATCGACGACTTTGGTGCTTTTGTGGGGTTCCCCCCATTTCGGGCCTTGGAAGCTGCAAATCCGTGAAAATCCAAGGGGCTTTGGAAATGGCCTCCGGAAAAGGAGCACGTACTGCAAAATCGACGATTTTGGTGCTTTTGTGGGGTTTCGCCCTATTTCGGGCTTTGGAAGCCGTAAATCCGTGAAAGCCTTACAAAAGCACGAAAATGGTCGATATTGTAATACCCGGTCCTCTTCCAAGCGCAATTTCCAAGGCCCTAGGGATTTCTTGGATTTCCGCCTTCCAGAGCTGTCAAACGATAAGCTTGAAGGGCCGAGCGGGCCCTACCATGCCGAAGGCCCGAAAAGGGCCGAGGCTACTCCCAGCCATTGCCTAAACCACAAATTCAACAACTGGAAGGTTCATGGCTGGAAAAATATCAATTAAAAAACCCTAAACCCTAATAGAGTATAGTTTGGGTGGCCGGGGTGGGTTTACAAGCAACGCGAGAGCGCGGCCCGGGGTGCTTCACACCCGAGCGCGCGACCTCGCCAGACACACCCTAAACCCTAAACCCTAATCCCTAAACCCTAAACCCTAAACTCGAAGATCTCAGATGTAAGCCATGTAAATCCAGCAACCTCGTTTGGCAGCCTGCAGCCCTCCGCCCATCTCCACCTCTTTGGAGGTATTCCCAAACCCTAAACACAAAACCTTAAAACCAAAGAGCCGTAGTGCCTACGCCCCGAATTTGCCGGCCGAAGCATCGTAGAAGCGAAGCTGCTGAAGATCTGAAGGCCAGCTTGCCTGCATTCTGCTACCTTAGTCCAACAGAGTCTTCTGCTGGACTGTGCAGGAACCAGGGAGAAAAAAGTATCAACTCCATTCTGTCATAATCGTACGTCCCCTTAAGGAACGAGTCCTTAAAAAGGCTTGAAGCATGGTACTCCAGAACACATGCTTCAGCGTTTCAATTTTTGGGGCCTCGGCACCGGGTAGCTTGAACACGTGGAAGGTAGGGAGCCAGAGTAGCAAGCAGGGTTTCTATGATAGGAATTACTACTATGGCTTGGGTAAATATTCGCCATAAAAGTACCTGCGCTGGATTCTTGCAGCCTAAAGCATGCAAAGTAAATCCTGGTGTCCAAGCGACCAGGGATCAGCATGGAAGGTGTCGCCTTGTCCTCCTGCACAGGCTTTTGACGGAGTTTAACTGGTTTCGGGCTTAGTTCTTAGGGTTTGTGTAGGGTTCAAGGCTTTTATAGGATTTCCACAGAGTCTAGGGTCTATATGGGTGGTTGTCAAAATTATGGTTCCTTTTTGGGTACCCTAAGTAATAGGTGCCGTAATATAATAGGGACCCCAAAAGGGACCCTAATTTTGACAACCACCCATATAGGGTTTCTACAGGATTTTCGGGCTTCAGAGGTGCAGGGCTTGGTGTACGTGGGATTGATAAACCTCTTGTGGAGCCCAAAAACTCCAAAAATCCTGAATTAAAGACTACACCTTAAGTCATGTTAGGGTCCCTATCAAAATTTAAGGTATATTCCTTTATTGAGGGATTTTGGAGTTTCTGGGAGCCCTTTGATAAATCCGCGCATCTGTGGGCCAGCGTCCTTCAGCTTCTTGCGGCTCGACCCGTTCGTAGCGGATACTTCTCCAAACCTGGATGTGGGTAGCTCTATCTTAGGGTCCCTGTTGGGGTGCTGTTTGTAAGGGTGCCGTACAAGGGACCATCATTTAGAGAATTATCTATGTGGCGAAGTTTCGGGGCTCAGGGGTCTTTGCGATTTTGAGGTGCAGGGTCTACAAATACATGGGTGGTTGTCAAAACTAGGGTCCCTTTTTGGGTACCCTAAATAATAAGTGCCGTATTATAATAGGGACCCAAAAAGGGACCCTAATTTTGACAACCACCCACATGAGGTGCCAGCAGCAGCAATATCGGGGGTGTCGCCCAATGATCTCGGAGTTTTTCAATACGTTCCTCCAAACTCCTGCAAGGGAGGACAAGTAGCTACCAGGAACATCTACCAAAGGCTGCCAAAGCATCTCTCGAACCACGTGAAGTAGTACTTTCCAACTGCAGCATCCCACTTCCTAGACACAACAAGCCCACAACAAAAACCGAAGCCTATGAGAAACACTGCAAAGCCGACCGTCAAACTCATCGCCGCGGAGTCAGCCGTGCGGCGGATTAGCTGCAACGCCGACCGACCCGCCGCGTTGGCGGTGTCCACGCCTGTGAAGCTGGAAGTGTTGAGGGTTTAGGGTCTGCGGTTTCGGTCTGGTTCAGCGCAGGTTCGGGTTTGAGGTTACGGTTCAAGATCAAGGGTTCTGCAAGACCTTCTTATTGAATAAGCTAACCCAAGTAAGAGTATGATCTCCCCAACTATACCTGGGTCCCCAGCAGGCCTTAGGGCAAAGATTTCTGCCTCTGTGTTCCTTCGAAGGGAACCCCAAGCCAAGAATGGAGAAAAAGGTAGTGCAGGGAAGCCTAGTATAACTGAATGCTTCAATACACATTTGACTTCAAATCAACCCAAAAAAAGACCCTTACATAGACACCCGCGCAAGAGACCGTAATATAGGCCCTAGTGCAGACCCGATATAAGCGCCAGGGGCCCTAGTGTAGACCGTAACAGCGACCGCAGTTGAGACTTCAGGAACTCCAGATCAACAAACCACGAGACCCAGCCCCCCAACCCTACGCCTCAACAGCCTAAACCCTAAATCATCCTAAACCCCCAAACCTTAACCCCCGAACCCTAAGCTCTAAACCCTAAAACCCTCGACGCTTCAGACCTTCTTGTTGCTCCGGCCCACCCTACAGCCTGAACCCCAAATCCTACTCAGGGGACGCAGTAAGGAGATAATCCTACTTAGAGTCTTAAGGGACGCTGTAAGGAGGTGAAAAGGAGGGTGATAAGCAGGGCATCCCTAAATAGTGTACTTGTGCGCCGGAGAATAAGCTACAACCTACCCTGATCCTTCAACGAGCGCTTTGGCCCAGCGGTTGCAGTAGCGCCCTCCGAGACCTGTTGAAAGTTACCATGCTCGGGTCATGCAGTAACCAACGTGCTCCCCTTAGTATGGCAACATAAACTAAGCAACGCACACGTCTTAACAATGATCGTTTATTAGCCTCATCAAAACCCGTTTAAACCGCTCTTGACTTAAGTTGACTCAAAAGTTTATCAACCTCATCAAAAGTTAACCCCGTTTAGAACACTATTGACTTAAACTCTTGCTTGAGACCACGAGGCACCACGTGGCTTGGATGCGGATGGAGGCCACTTCTTCGGCATCCTCCAGCGATCTCCTGGCTGAGTGCCAAAGGCACGTAGGCTGTAAGGGCTTTCTGGGCGTTTATAGGGTTTTTAAGCTTTTTCCGCCAGAATCAGGTCATCCAGAAAGATGACCGGAATCAATGGATTGGGGTCTCTTTGACATGCGGTAGCTTGCCTGATTCATGGGCTTTGGGCTTTCAAGGTAGGTAGGTGGTGTTTTCCTTGCAAGCACCTATGAACCTTCCAAACGGCCTGAGTCCCACCCCGAAAGGAGCCGGGGCAGACCGCGAACGAATTTCGTGCGGCGTCTCTTCTGGACCATGCGGGTAGTTCTCTGAATTAAGGCCCTTTCTGCGGTCCCGCTGAATAATACGACATCCTTTTTCTTCTAAACTCAAATTTACAGAACTACTTATGTGGCCCTGTTTAGCCCCGCCAGACCCCCTCCGCCCTGCCCCCAACACGCACGGCAACGAACCCGTGATGTTATGTACGGGCCTCAAAATTTCGAACTGCATTGCTGTTGTTCAGATCACCCAAACAAAAAACATACACAAAACTATTCCCAAGGGCCGCGTAAAGTCTTAAAGAATCCGATTAGCACCCGAAATAAAATCCGTAGTATAAAGCCCAATGGGCTTCCTCGCAAAAGCCAGCTCCACTCGTTCGGCTGCAAGAGCAGACCCTGTCCAGTGCTACCACTGTTGAGCTTGGGCTTGAGAGTTTTTGGTAAAGCGCGCTGGCTTGGCTCTTCCGTCTGCCAACACCGGCTGTCCCCTAAAAAAAGCTTGAGGGTTCAGCTTAGGCCTCAGGGTTCAGGAGTAAGAATTCAACATGTAAGCCTTTGGCAAGGCGCATGGCCGTGGCACAGCGTAAAAGGCTCAATGCTTGAGGAGCTGGCAAGAGGCGTCACTTCGTTTGAGTGCCTGTTTGTATACCTCAAACCCTAAAGCTTTCAGCTTATCTGCTTTGGTGTAATAGCTCTGTTGTCTTTATTGGCGCCGCACGCTGAAAGCCGCGCCTTCCCCTGGGCAAACCCCTTAGCCAAAGGCACGCTCGTTATAGACTACCGTGCAAGCTCTAGAGCCGGACCTTTTGCGGATCTCTCTGCAGTTGGAGAACATGCGAGTGTCTGCGCACTTAGATAACAAAACAGCGGGAATCCACGTGCAGCCTGTTGAACCAGGTACTGTATAACAGCTTATCATCAATCTACAACCAAAATCATATCTGCAAGGCCAGCAATAATATGTCCAGCATATAGTAAAGTACATACTGCAGACACTTATATATATATATATTTTCTGTGTATATATATATATATATATAAACAAAACCTGAATCAGGCTGCCGGGCAAGGTCCGTGTTGCGTCGCCAGCCATACACCACTGCTTCCAAAAGACAGGCAGAGCGCACTACACCAGCACTATGCTCGAGGACTCAAGGGGATTGTGACTGTGCAAGTATAATGCTTCTTAGTCGTTGACGAGACATTGCGTCCGAGTCTCTTAGTGCTCGTGGATCCAACTCCTCAGCTGCAGAGGCTTTGCTGGGATTATGACGGGGTTTGAAGCTTGCTCTTGCTATCTTCGTTAATATCATCATTATTGCTTGCATTAGTCATAGTCATGGTGTCAGCATTGGTATGAGTGTTCGTACTATGACGGGCTTCGTAGGGTTTACTAAGGCTACGAAGGGTTTGTTACAGGGTTTGATGTCGGAGGTTTGCAAAGGTGCCGACCCATAGACCTCAAACCCCTGAAGTAGGAGTTTGGGGGTATTCACTAATTTTCCTGACGGGATCTTCCGGGTTTCTTGGTTCTGATTGCTTTTGGCTAGGCGTGGGTTGAGGGCTTAGTTTCGGGAAGTTTAGAGGCTCCGGCTGTGGCATTCCTGGTCTATCTTTCTGCCTGAGTGGCCTCTCAATAGTAAGAGTATCCTTTTCACCACTGTTTGGTTTTAGTAAAGGAACCCGAAAGGAAAAAAGGGCAAAGGCGTACTACTCAGGAACCCAACTGGGGCTACATATTCCCCAGTTTGGTGAAGCTCTCCTCAGGAACCTAGCTATTGACGGTTGAGTTTTGAGTGGGCTAGTGGATCTTGACTCCGCCTCACGAAGCGATGCTCGGCGCATGCCATGACCATTCATGAAGGGCTTGGAAAGATCGTATCAAGCCACACAAACATTATTATACCTGTACAACACACTAGAAACAACTTACAAGACCCAATACAGACTTGCAAGACGGGTTGAAACACTTTAGCACGTGTAACCGGCAAATAAAAGACTCCTAAAACATTCGTGATAATAAAAACAACAAATGACCTTTCTAGAACTCGTGAAAAGTCAGGCATACTCATACAAACACCTTTTAGAACTAGATAAAAATTTTTGCCAAACTCATCAGCACACCTCCAAAACTGATCAACACACCTTCTAAAACTCATACGAACCTATGTAAACCTCAATGAAACCACCGTAAAAAACGTCATTCAAACCCACCTAAACTCAGACAGTCCTTCCAACAAACATTAAAAACGCTTCTAAGATTCGTCACAACCCGTCATATTCTCATCAAAAGCCCTTTCTCGCAGATCTCAAAAATCCTTCTGGAAGTTCTCAAGACACCCTTTGATGAACTCCGTTGAAACCACCAGCTCTTTGTGGTATATTTTAGTATCTTATAGTGTGTTATGTCATATCTCCCGTACAGTACCTTTAGTACTAAGGGCCCCAAATTAGGGGTTCTACTTTCTAGATCCTCCACTTAGAGGATCATGGGACTTAGTAAGTCAGGTTTCAAGTAGGGTATTATCAAGACAACCCAACTTAGGGGACTTATAATCCCTGTTATGACCTACTTGCTAAGTCCCATGATCCTCGAAGCAAAGGGGGTCTCCGAAACACCTTAACTAAGGAAATATACCTTAAACTATAGTAGGATCCCTAATATGATTTAAGGAATATTCCTTAACTAAGGGGTTTTGGAAGCTCTGGGAAGAGGTTCTGGGTAGCTCAGGAAACTCCTGGGAGGGAGATAATAGTATACCTTATAGTGTATTTTGCTCTCGGATAACCCCACTTAGGGGACTCATAATCCCCATTATAACCTACTTACTAAGTCCCGTGATCCTCTAAGCAAAGGGGGGTTTGGGTAGCTCAGGAAACTCCTGGGCCGAAGCTCCGAGGCATTTCTTCCCGCGACCTTCTCCAAGCGATCGCCGGGACGCAGCCCTCGGTCGGCCCCACGGGGGGGGACTTAGAAAGGGTTCTTAAGAGCTCTAAGAGTTCTTAAGAGCTCTAAGAATTCATCAGGCTTGTAAGGGTTCTGGGGGTTGGCTCTGACATGTCTGTAAGGTTTTTGTAGGGGTTGAAAGGGTTTGCGGGGTTTGGTTGGGCTTGCTAAGGGTTTTATGAAGGGCGGGCTTTCGGGCTTTCGAAACTGTTACGCAAGCCTTGCCGAACCCCAAACCCACCTTTAACAACACCGAAAACAAGTAATTACCGGCCGGCCCATGACATCCAGGGAGGAGAGGTTCCTTGAAGGGTTCCTTTAAGAGTTCAACACTGCTGGGAAGTATGAGGCGGCTCGGTAAGTCAGGTTATCAACCTTATCGGGGTTATGAGTAATTGTAAGTACGCGTATGATTGTTGGGGTACAAGTACCATAACTGGTTTTTGTAAGTAACTAGGGCCCCACTTGAAGGGCCAGGGGACTTAGTAAGTGGCTATTTTATCAGCTTGCAAGTATCATAACCCTAATTAGGATCCCCGTTAGGGTACCTATATCTCTAGTAGAGTTACCTACTTACGAAGTCCCCCGACCCCAAGAACCCTGTAGAGCCCTCAAGCCCCGGGTATCATTGGAAGTTTGGCTGTTTAGGGCTTAGGGCTTAAGGTTTGGGCTTTAGGGTTTGCAGATGTTAACGTTTAAGTTTAGAGCCTAGGTTTTGGGCACCCTATAAACGTCTTACCAAATATACCGGTGGGCCCAAGTAGGGATCAGCCCTAATCCAACCCCCAAGCCCGAACACATAAAAAACCCTGTGTGCCTCAGCTACTTGATGTATTGGCCTTCATGGGCAAATAAAAAGTACAATAGGGAACCCGAAGGAGCAATGTTGGTAATTTTCCAGGCTTCTGTGTTGGCTACTTGTCTTACAGTTCCCTAGCCCTCCGCGTCCCAAGGAGCCGAAGTAGGCGGCCAGACTCGAGCGCTTCACGGCCAGGGCCAGGTACGTCCGCGAGGCCCTCCGGTGCAGGGTTTAGGGTTCTAGTCAAAATTCAAAAAGGGTTCCGTAATTGCTAAAGAATGGCCCTTTACAGGCTCTACCAACAGGATTCCCCACTCTCAGTGTCCACAACAAGTGTTCGTACGTCGGTCGGGGGGGCTTCAACAGTTCTACTAGAAGGTTTTGCTCCCTGTCGTGGATTTAAAGAACCACCCGAGAACGATTTCGGGACTTTGCACCGTCTTTCATGTGCTTATGCACATGTGTGTATAATTATAATCATATAGGAGTGTTTGTTAGTATTAATATTATTCTTCTTCTTATTGTTAATCCTGTTGTTGTTACTAGGTTATGTCCAAGAAGGGTTAGGGACACTGAAGCCTAAGCCGAAAGCCGGAGCTCATGAAGGAGGGCCCCGGCTGAGAGAGCAAGACCTAGAAACCCGAAGGACTAAACTCTACCTGTACTTGGAGGTTCATGGTTAGTTATATGTCGGGTTGTAAGTCCCCGAATAGGGGTTATAACTATACTTAGCCTACTTATATCCCCACATGTAACTACCCATGAACCTCCAAGTAGCCGCAAAGACCTACCATAATAGGGCTCCTTCTTACGGTGTCTATACATTGCTTCCAAAAAAAATGGTATATCTTTTGGGCCAGCCACAGGTAAGCCCTGAATTAGGTGTCGGTTTCAACAGTCGCCAAAATAATCTATAGTTAGGGCTCTACCTTAAGCCATACGGGAATTTAAAAATGTGTACAATCGGTACCTAGTAAATGCAGCACCGCGTACGTAGGGTCTGGATTTGTCGGAATTTAGCCTCGCATCCGCTTACAGGCTAACAGCCCATACATATAACTACTGGCTTATGTTCACCCAAACCTTCTTTTAATCTTGCAATCACCCGTGCAGTGTTCGACCCTAAACCCTAAGCCCGATTTTCCTACCCTTGATGCCCAAGATGCTATACAACCCTGAAAACCCCACTCAACACATTCATAGGAACAACCTGTATCAAGACAAAACCCAAATTAGGGTTGAGGGTTTATATTTTCAAAAAACACATTTACTTGGAACTACTCACACCACTGTCAAAGAGCACAAAAGATGGTTACGTTGAGACAAAGCTTCATTTTAGGATACTCTGTCTGGGACATGATCGGAGGGACCTTATTCCGACCTCCGGCAGGACATGATCATGCCAAACACAAAAAGCCCTTAGATGGGCCTTTTGAAAACCTGCAACAGATACCTTTATCTAAGAATCAAGACCTCTGTGTTGAACCATACAGAACCCATACAAAGCCCTGTAAAGCAAGCCCAACGAAAACAGTAAAACAGCTCTATTCTCATACGCAAAGCCCCAAGCTGCCCACCCCTGAACCCTGAATCCCTAAACCCTAAGTCCCTGCAGCCTAAACCCTCAGGGCCGGACATGAGTGTAAATGGGGGAAACTCGTGAAGCCGCAGGTCCATCCTCTAGAGATATAGGGCTGGCTCTTGAATTTGTGCTTACGGGGGGATGAAGGCTCCATTATGTGGGGGCCCTAAGCCCTAAGTGCTTAGAAGGAAGTATAAGGGTTTACTTTTAAGTTCGCTTCTTTTGGTGGTGGCAACGACTTACCGCGTGGAAGACTCCGAAGCGCAGCATCCTTCACACGCACGGCTCCCAACAACGAGTACTTCATTCTCCAAGCAGTACCCCATCAACAAATCTGCCTCCAGGTCCAGCAAAACGTCCACAAAATGGCTGACGCCGTGCTGCTGGCTTCTTTGATCCAGCCGGGCCAGCACAGCAATAAAGCTTCGCTTCATCTGCAAGCGCCTGATGTCGTAACAAAATGAATCAGAAATATATAGTTTACAGACATGCACGAAGCCACACACTGAGTTGCGCACACGCTTCTGCATTGCGTTACTTGAGATTACAGATTTCATGTCAAAGTAAACAAGGATTGTGGACTGCCAGATCACAAGATCACACGTGTGCGCCAACACATGCACCAGCATCAGCTTTGAGGCAGCCACTCCGCAGCTCACTCTTTGCCGCCTCGTTGGCAGGCTTAGCCCCAAGTCTCCTGCGTTTTGAACACAGCATATGGCTTGGCATGAAAACAACATATTCACGCCTGCCCAACTTCTCTGCTTCCGGCTTAAGCAGTGCCAAGAGGCCGAGACAGCCTGGCAAAACGATTGCGACGAACAAACCGGCCAAGCTGCACGGGAAAAACCGTGGCACTGTTGCCATCACATTCTTCGTTGCCCGAGCTCACCTGGCAGATACGCAGACCGTCCACACACTTCCCTAATGAAGCAAGCCCTTGCAAGTTGGAGGCGACCAGCCTCCGCGTCCGAGGGTGTGCACTTTCCGCTGCGGAAAAGTAGTCTGACTCGGCGGGCTCCTGGAACTTGCGCTTCAGGTCCTGAAGCACCGCAACGAAGCATCACACAACTTCAAAAACTGGGTCATATGTGCTTTTGGCTGGAGGCCCCGGGTGCGAGGCTTCCCCGACGCGTTGACCGCGCAAGCCGAGAAGGCCAGCACGGTCCTTTGAAATCAAGAAGCGCGCGGCGCAGCGTAAGACGAAAATTTAAATGCGGGAGCAATCTGAGAGAGCCACGTGGCGTGACGGCACAAAACACGAGCGGCAAAGCTGCAAGAGGCTCTGCGTGCATGTGCACATGCACAGACCCACCGCACTGAGATCAAGGCAACTTGCGTGTTGGGTTTGCAGCCAAAGCCCACCTACACAACAGAACATTCTCTCAAGCGTGTTCTCGCACATCCAAACATTGAGGCAATGAACCACTCCGGAAACTCCAGTCAGAGGGCCGTATCTAGCTCGTAGCAGGATGCCACGCCACACCTTTCTCGTTTGCCAGGCCTGATCGCCAAAAACGGAACCACCAACCAACTGAGCGTCTTATGACCAAGAACAAGCATCTGCCTTGACGGCACTTGTCTTTCATGAAGCTAGCCTCGAAACCCGGGCAGTGAATTCCACTCACGCCCATCCCTTACAGACTTGAAAAGCTAAGCCCAGGACATTGGCAAAAGGTCTTGCAGATGGCAGCATCGAAGAGATCTGAGCACGCTCCCCTCAAAACGCGAAACCCATCACACCATCTTCACAACTTTGAATTTCCATAAAGGAGTTGCAGAAGCCTCTGCGACCAAGGCAAACGCACGTTCAATGAACCAACCCTCCAAAACAACATCGTTGCCACGAGTCCGAGAGACCTACAAACAGCTACACGTGTGACAAGAGTGAACATTCTGACGCCATGGTAAGCCGCTACAACCCTTGCCGGAACCACCGTTGGTCGACGTGCTGCAGGTGCTACCTCACAACTGTTGATGGCACGACGCATTACCAAAACCGACCAAACAGAAACCGCCAAGGGTTCAGCACTGGGCCAGCATCTCAACAGCATCAAGCGCAACAGAAACTCAATTAAGTGTCACACAAGGTGATCCGGTTAGCCATCACTGCCACGGAGTCTTATAGAAAACAGCGCGTCGCCGGCATCAACCACAAGCAGAATCACCATGTACTCGCAGCCGCAGCTAGACAGACAAGCCTCGCCCTTCTTGAACTTCTTGACAGCTCTGCCATCTGGCCATCGTGTTTTCGCGAAACATACGCTGCTTTGACTGCGGTGGCTGGGGATCACACCTTTATGCGTGGAACCTGGAACAGTAAAATTATATAGAGTACGCGTATGGCGCAAACGCTTAGCACGAATTCCCACCTGCAACGCTCTTAAAAAAGTTGCCCTCGGGGGTTCAGGGTTTAGGGGCGGTGAGGGCTCCCATTTGACACAGGCTTAGAAGGACGTATACGGACTTTAAGGTTTTGTTGTGGGATGTTTAAAGTTTATGGCTTTAGGTTTATTACCTCAAAACTTTACCCTGGTTCTCTTCAAATCATTAAGGTCTCCATGGTACTAGGTAAGCCAGATCGGCAGGAGAACGGCGCCAGCTGTGCGAGCGGCTTGAAGGGGGGGGAAGAAAAGCTTGCGCCGGCCGGCAGAAGATGGGTCTCGCGCAGCACTTCAAGGCCGCGTTGCGGGTCGAACCTTCCTGAAATCCTCTTGGCGCCGGCGACACCTCGATGCCTCATGCTCTGTCAGCACAGCGAGGTCTACGCAAGGGGCTTTGCAAAACCGGCCGTTGGCGTTGAAGTGCAGCAATTTTCAGGGGTCGCCACAAGCCGTCCACTCTCAGTTGCAAAACCATAAACATGAAGCCGTGAAGCTTCAGCGAGGGGCTCTTCCCCGGAGTGTTCCTGCACTTATGTGGCCTTGAATCGAATCGCCAACAAATAACATAACAAACACATAGTCTGAAAATTACGCTGAGGAGAATGAACAACAGCAGAGGCATTCGACATGATGCTGTTGACGTGCATGTTCTTGCTTAACCTTCAGAAACTCGAGGCCTTACTAATCAGCATAGGGACAGAGTAGAATAGGGCTTTGGGGTGTATTATACTAATTATACATAAGTTCATGTTCAAGAACCCTAAGAGATAGTCCTACTAACTCCTGCCAAGCAGCTCATAAGTGGGGCAACCGGAATTAGGGTACCCATCACCCCTATGGACAACTGCTTACGAAAGACCCTGATCTTTCCAGCACTCCTAGGGTCGATATACTAGAAATACTAGAAGCCTCTAACCTCTGGGTTTACACTCTTCTTGATCCGTCACCCGAAAGCCTAAAGAACACTACACCCAAAATGAAGAAAAGTACATGGGCTTTCCCAAGTCCTCTTTCGCGGCAAAGCGAATAGGAGGGGCCCACCTCTGTACCATCCGAGATCGCGAGGGCTTAGGTTTTCGCTAGAGGGCCTTCTCTCACATTCCAGGCTTTGTAGCTTCAAGCTTGCTGGGTTGAAGTGGTCTGACGGTTTAGGGTTTAGGGTTTAGGGGTTTGGGGTTGGGAGATTATTTTGGGCTGAGGGTTTGCGGGTGTACGGTTGGAGAGTGTAGGGCTGGAGGGTTGAAGCTTTAGAGCTAGGTCTGCTCGGATCAGGACAGCACCCACGCCTCTAAAACCTACAACCCCTAAATCACACGGAGTAGTGCCAAAAATTCAGGCCCCCTGCATGAACATCCCTCATAATTACAATAAGAAGCCCCCCAAACCCTATTCCAATTATTAAGATCCCTACCCTAAAACTCTCTTCTTCAACAACCGAGCCCCAAAAAGTTGTAACTTTCTAAGGTAGACCTAATATATAAGGCCAAAACGTTTAAAGTTCCCCCGAACACTACCTAAGAAAACACCCAAACTCCCGAACCCCCCGGCCTCCCTCGCGGAGGGCGTCCTTCGCAGCTCTGCGCCTCCTCCGCGCCCGCAGTCTTCGGCCGACCTCGTGAGCTCTTTGGCCCAGAGAGCCCAATACCTCTTAATTAAGGAATATGGCTCAAATCATATAGGGCTTCCTTTTATGATTTAAGCTATATTCCTTAATTAAGGGGTATTGGGCTCTCTGGGGGGCTCAGCATTTTTCGATTTTTAAAGGTTCATTTGTTTAGGGTTTAAGGGCTTTTGGGGGCAGGGGGTGTATCGTTTAAGGTTCAGGGGTTTAGGGGCTCCGCATTTTTGGAGTTTAGGTTTTAGGGGTTGAGGGTTTTGGGGTTTGGGCCTTAGGGTTCAAGGGCTTCTGTTTAGGGGTGTATGGGATGAGGTTCAGAGGGTTTAGAAGCTCTTTAATCGGACATTTAGAAGAGCTTTAAATGGGGTCTTTCGGGGGGCTTGGAAGTCTCAAGGGGGTTAAAGAAGGGCTGCAGAGGGGGCTCTTAATGGCGTGTTACTTCATGTTGTTATGGGGTTTGTACAGAATTGTTCTACAGCCCGGAGATTAACGTCAAAGGGTTTAGGGTTCAAGATTTTCCGGAAACCCATACCCTCCAAGCCTTAAACCCCTAGACAATGAAGGTTTCAGAGAATTAAGGGCTCCTGTTGAAGGCCCTGAAAAATATTTTGCTAGTAAACGCATATACTATAGTCCAAGTTTTCTGAAACTCACACATGACAGCAATATAGGAGCACCAATGATTATAAGTCAGTTTTAATGTAATATACCTCCCCCCCGCACACTTTTCATTATTCAGGACTATCTCTTTGCATTGCTTGTTATAGTTCAATTATACCCCAAAAGCCTGGTTCTAATTTACTACCCGTATGCTAGCATCTCTTGACAAGCAGCAGCCTGGATTTTCTGAGCAGCAGCATCCTTCACGGTTGAAGATTTAACATTTTTTTTGTTCGGGTTGTGGGTGTTGTGTTTGGAACTTTCTTACCACCTTACCTCGTAACAACTACTTGAAATGAGCGTCCATAAACCTCCAAGTACGAGTCTCTGCCATTCTCTGGCTTTTGGTGTCGGTACTGCAATTCTCTGCTAAGCCCTTGATTGCAGACTTCACGGTTCATTGACAATCTTAGCTGAACCTAAGCTTCTATGAAATCCTTGTACATACTATACGCGCTGTTATGAGGAATGTTACTGAACTTGCGGCAACGTTATTGAAGGTGCAGCGCTGCAGGATAAACGGCTTAGGGCTTAGGGCCCAGCAAACCCTAAGCCCTTCGAGCCCACAGCGAGAAATCCGACAACCACCTCACACCCGAAGCCACCCAACACCCCCGTTCATGATGCCAGTGCGAACAGTAACATTGATCATGATAGTACTGATATGACTAATGGTATTAATGTACGTTTCTCTCATACCTTCTGTATAGTTGCTCTCGGCTCCTGCGTGAGTGCCGCGTCTTTCGCCTCCACACCGGGCTCTGCCATACCTTGGCATATGAAGTGAGTTTATCTCAGGTTTATGCTGACTGTATACAGGGCTCCTTTCATTTTGGTGAGTGTATATTCTGGGTTTCATTATGGCGATGCTAGTAACAAAAACTCTTGACCATATAATGGTTTCCGAAATCAGCGGACCCTTATATAGTACCCTAAATAGTAGGATCCGTATAATAAGGACCCCAAACTGAGGGACCCCCCATTTTTCGGAAACCCCCATATCTTCTTCAGAGCATCGAAGGCAGGATCGCAACATCGACAAGAACAAGCCGTATGAGAGTTTCCGAAACTTAGGGGTACCTTACTTTGGGGGTGCTTATAATAAGGATCCTACTATTTAGGGTGCTATACTAGGGTCCCCTATTTGCGGAAACCCCCGTATCACTGAACCCTGAAACCCTATAGCCCAAGCTTTCGCACGGCATTGTTGTACAGCTTTGATTGAGTTCCAACCATTTCCAGCCGCTCTACCGAGGCAACCGGGCCGGAAAATGCTCTGGGGGACAGGTTAGATCAAAAACCGTACACTATAGTGTAATGCTTCCTAATGGAACAATACGATTGAACATAGTATAATAAGGCATACCCTTGACCCCTAAACCCCAAGCCTAATTGCTAGGAACCTACTTTTTGGATCCTCCAAAGGGGGGTCTGGGGAGAGAGGATTTACGGACGAGGGCCTTCGAGGTCGCTGACGGTGATGAACGTCGTCACAAAATACACTTCAGTACTTGGAGGGTCGGGGGACTTAGTAAGTAGGTAGTAAGTAGACTTATAAGTCCCCTAAAAGGGACCCTAATTGGGGTTATGGTACTTATAAGTCCCTAAAATAACCAGTTACTAAGTCCCCCGACCCTCCAAGTAGGGGTTTAGGGTGTAATTACAGTAGGGGTTGAGGGTTTAATTAGGGGTTTAGGGTTTAATTGGGGGTTGAGGGCTGAGGAAGGTGTCCTGCACAGGGTCCGTCGAGAGGCCAAGCTGCTTGTAACTGATGGGAGGCCAAAAGGGGGTTTAAGATTCTTGGGGTAGGGATTCCTTCATATGAACCCCATTATGGGAACCCTAATCCCTACTAAACCCCCATAGGCTAAAACCCCTTTTGGCCTCCTATGATTGTAGGCCTGGTGAAGATCAGTGGTCTTGATCCTGGGCACGGTCGGTTGCCCTGCACACTGGGGAACTCGCAAACGGCACGCCCAGGCTGTGCACACGACGTCGATTCCATGCGGCTGGATGGATTCCACTCTCTTGGTCGTGCTGTTGACCAACGACTCGCTGAAGTTTTCATATGGGCGGACCTTTCGTCGGCCAGCCGAGCTTTGTACAAGTCCACAGCGACTCGTCAGAGACCAGGGTCTCACGAGACATCCACACTGGCTCGAAAACTGGCGCTTGAAGATCCCGAGGAGGAGATGGGACCCGTGATGTCAAATCCCTCACAGATTTCGCTGGCGATACTAACCTATCACTATAGCTTGGGTACTGCCTCCGCCCTGTAACCGTCTATAGTAGGGGTAAAGAGTGGGGGCATTATCCAAGCCAGAACCACCAGCGAAGAGCATCTCGCCGAAAACAGGCACGCCCTTCAAGAAGCTAGACGAGTGGGCTGGAGCCTCAAACCCCTTGTTCATCAAGGAATACACCTTAGATCAGAAGACTATCAAGAAACGCTCTATGGTTTCAGGCATATTCCTGAATTACGGGGTATTGGGCTGTATGGTGTTTTCGTATTGGCGTGGAAGTATAACCACTGTCGGAGGCAAGACCCCAAAACCCATACCCTAAACCCAGAATTGAAAGTGGAAAGCTGAAACCTCAAACCCTTAACCTGACCCTACCCATTCCGAAGAAAGGCAATGCATGGTTGCTTCATCCGCGAGCTATAGGGCTTGCTGTGGCTTCGTCAGGCTTGTCTTCAAGGGTCTTTCTGTGGAGGAATATGCCTTAAACTCAGAATGAGAAGTCTTATTTAGTGGTATGTCATCTACTCTAACCCTGGCCCCCAGAAACCTCGAGACCCTAACCCCGAGAGCCTGAGGAGTAATGGAACAGGTATAGAGTTTAGGGCTTACTGAAAGCCGGTTGTCTAGCCTGAAGGTTTGGATGCCTGCCAACATGCCGGCGCGATATGTCGATTTTGCTACCGCCAGCAACCGGGGAAGGAGCAAGCTCTGACAACAAAGCCAAAGCGATCGTCCACGTCAGGGCGACTGCGACTTCAAGATCGCCCCCTATCGTGTCCTCCGCGATGTTGAAGATCTCTTCCATCGCGTCGTCTGGCGTAGTCGCAGTCGCGTAAATCATCGCCCTCGGCCAGACCTTGTTGTACCAGTGGCGGGCATTTGCTGCGAAATCTGTGGTGTTATCTGGAAACCCTCTTGCCCGAAGACAGCTAATTTCTTGCACTTCGAAGTAGGTTTTCGAATAAACTAGGTTTTCGAATAAACCCTGAATCCGGAATTCTAAACCCCAAACCCGAAACCCCAAACCCAAGGCCCCCTCATGCTCGAACTCTCATCTGCCTCCAAGGGCAGACAATATGTCGTGCTTTGCACTTGCCCAGACCCCCGGGAGGATCTAGAAAGTAGATCCCCTAATTTGGGGCCCTATACTACTAAGGGTATTTTATAAAAACCCCCACCAACTGATCTACTTTTTGGATTTTTTCGGGGGTCTGGGTGTCGGAGGCGTGGTCGGCAGCTTCCTTGCCTGCTGGCAGATGAGGCTGCTTCTCAAGCGAAGCTGCTTCGACCAAAAAATCCGAATCACTAAACTTCACTAAACGCACCAAAACCCCTCCACCCTAAAAGCCCTCCACCCCGGACCCAACAGTGCAGCCGGTGGGCGAGCCGTGGGCCATTTGCCACCGCAGAAGGCTGCTCGGCCACCATTCGGCAAACATGATTGGCAACTCCTTTCCCTCAGTCAACTAGACCTTTTTACGGCATGATCTAACACCACGCTAAGGAACCCTAGAAAGGTAGGTTTTCGTCTAAAGGTAAATGAGTCTCCAGCCTTACACACTTTTTGGGGTGTAGCGGGGTCTTTCCTTGGGGGGCTCCTCGGTGGTTGGGTTTGGGGTTGAACGTAATGGCCTTCAAAGTTCAGTCCTGTATCATGAGGGTTCATAACAGAGTGTGTCGGGCATAATGAGCTTGAGAATTCTATCCTGCAGGGTATTGGGGTAGGGTTTTGGCTTTACGGTTCAGGGTTTTAGGGTTTCAGGGATTGTGGCTTTAGTGTTCTGGTCTTGGCTTACAGAGTTTTAATTTAAGGGTCCCAGGCTGAGTGCATGCAAGGGCGACTGCATTTGCTTGAATCCGAAAGCCCTGAATAATAACCTTTTATCGTCCCAAGGTTCGAACTTTGTAGCAGGCTCACGGTCCAGGGTTCGGTGACTGTTTAGGGTTTACTAGGAGGGCCGGGAAACTTAGTAAGTAGCTATTTGTTAGACTTTGAAGTATGATACCCCCTTTTTGTTAGGGTACGTACAAGTCTCCCCGACCCTCCAAGTAGTAGGCTTAGGGTCTAGGGCGAAGGTGCTGTCGAGTGCTCGGTCCCAAGATTCAACCCCTTTTGATCCCCTGTAGCACCCTTGAAGGAATCCTTTAATAAGGGTACCCGAAACCCTAAACCCTATACTACTCAGGAACCTAAGAAGGCGGAGAGACTTCGCCAACTGTTGGAGGCTGCAGTCTTGCGAGGGGCTCGAAAATGAGGGGTACCTTACCTTGGCGCCCTGATAATAAGGATCCTAGGTTTAGGGTTTAGGGTTTAGGGATCTTAATTTTTAGGGTGCTGCCTTGGGGTTTATGTTCGGTCGCACTTCCCACCCAGGTTCTCCAGGAAGCCCTAAATAATGAGGGTAGCCTTTTCCTAATACTCAGCAAGGAGACCCCAAAATACAAAGGGTCAATGGGGACTACTGGGGAACCTAGCTACCAACTCTTAAGCTTACATGGTGTTTATCAGGTGTTGTAGCGAAGTTACAATCACATTATTACTAAGGTCTCCAGGCTTCTTGGTTGTTTAGGGTTCAGGGGTGTATTGTTTAAGGATCTAAAGGTGAAGGTCTAGGGATTTAGGGTTCGAAGGTTTGGGGCTTATTGTGTATACTCCTTTTTCGCGCCATGATAAGAAGTCCATGTAGCCATTCCCCCCACCTCGGCGGGGGTAGCGACGGCGGGAGTGATGGCGGGAGTGGTGGCGGGGGTGGTGGTGGGGGTGGGTGGCAGAAGCGCCTCACTCTTTGGAAGCTCCGCGGGATGTAAGTGAAGGCTGGTCTAGCCTCCTTGAAGGTCCATTCGCAGTTTATGGCTTTGGTTTACAGCCTAGGTTTTAGGGCTTGCTATAGAAGCCTGAACAATTACCAGTACTGCTGATGGACCAAATCCTGCATGACCCTAAGGACTCTAAACTATGGGAACTGTGGTATATTCCTTATAATGGGTAATGCAGGATTTTGTCCATCAACAGTATGGCTTTGGTTTAGGGCCTAAGCTTTAGGGCATGCTATAGAAGTTGAAGAATTACCAGTACCACTCCTTACAATTCCTTAACATATGTATAGGCAGGATTGTTACACCATGTCCAACACCCAGTCTAAGTATTCAAGGCACTTTATTCGGGCTTGGGGCTATACCCCCCCTTAGAACCATAATCACAATAATATTTTGATATTCTCCTGGGTTTGATATGAACAAAGATAAGACATAGATCCTAAGGAGACTACAAGGGGGTTTGTGGAACTCGAGGAGTCAGTTTGCTCGAAGATTTAGGTCCGAGACTTGGGCCCGCGATAAAGTCTTACTCCTGCTCCGTCTTAAAAACTGTACTATGCATTAGAACGGGCCCCCACCCTGTAATAGTGACTATCAGGATATATGAGGATGAAGTTAGGGCCCTGTTCTATTCCTATTATACCACTATTACAGGGTGGGGGCCCCTTCTAAACTACAAAAGCTTGACAGGACCTGCCTTACAGTTGCTGTTATGAGGGTCTGTGTTTACGTATGCACAGCCACATAGACATAGAAATACATGTAGAAGTGGCTACACCGATCAACGTGCACGCCATCGTCCTTCCTCGTATATATATATATACATAACCTATACCAACAGACACATACACATGTACAAACTTGTACTAGTACACTCTGCATATGTATAGGTGTATACATGCAGATATACATTTGTACATACATAACATACATGCATGCAAGCATGCATGTTTGCATGCGCACCCACATACATACATGGATACATGCGTGTTCTGAATTGGCGTTTGGAGCTTGAGATCTCACGGTTAACATAGGGGCCAAACAGTTGAGACCATGGTCTTATAGTCGTACGCAACTTTCAGGGTTTATACGGGTAAGCGCTTGAGTTTCTATGTTTCTCTAAGATGGGGTTTGCGTCGGTTCGGGCGCGGAGATTTGGGAGCAAAGGGGGCTCGGGGTTAAGGTTGCAGGATTGGGCCGAAGTTGCGGTTTAGGGTTTATGGCCTAGGCTTTAGGGTTTCCGGGTCTACGGCGTAGAGGTTTTGTGTTTCGGGGGTTGAAGGTTCGGGTAGTTGCTGGTCAAAAATCCATAACCAGGTGTCGATGTCAACAGTCCTAAACATTACGTATAATCAGGGCTTCTTAAATAATGAGGGAGATGAAGCAATATCCCAAATCGATACCTAGATAAACATGGATAGCTCGCTGTATCTCGCTCCTAACATGGCATGCATGTGCTCGTGCTGCTTCAAGCGGGCCTGGGACCCTAACCTCACTGTACACCGCCGACTAAGGAGGCTTCAGCAGATCGCATCAAGCAAAGAAGAAGCGTCCAGTTGCCTCTGTTGACAGGCTTTTTTTGCTTGGAAGGATTGTTTAAGATTCAGGCGTTTGCAGTTCAGGTGTTGAGTCCCTAAACCCTAAACCGGCGGTGTTGAGTGTGTAGGCTTGTGCAAGATGAGGCTCAGGGGGTTTGGCGGATTGAAGGCTAAGACTCTTGGATTTGGGACTTTCCCGAAATTAGAGTACCTGTTTTGGAGTCCGTGTAATAAGGATCCTACTGTTTAGGGTACTATATTAGGGCCCCCTATTTCCGGAATCTCCCATTTAGGCTAATATGGAACCTGATTAGGAAACCTTGGGCCTTTATCAGGGTTCCTTATATGAGTCCTACTATTTTGGGGTTTCTTTCTCGGGTTCCTACATTAGGGTCTTAAGGGTTCAGTGGTTTCAGATCGGCTGCTGGAGATGTTGCTGGAGTCGCTGCAGCGGGGTGTGTGAAGCTGTACCGGGTCAGACCGGGTGTTGCGCCAGACTTGCGGTAAAGTTTGTTATATACGTATATACATAAATGATTATGTATGTATGTATGTATGTATGTACATTTAGATATAGATACTTAAATAGACAGGTAAATAGATAGATATTCGGCTTGTGCCGTGCCAGTGTTCGTCCACAGACCTTAACTCCTCAAGACCTAAATTCTGCGCCGAACAAGCTTTACCTTTGGTCAGTAGGGAATGGAAGAATGGTAGTAGTAGTAGATATAATTGTACCCCATTCCTTCATTCCCTACTAACCAAAGGTAAAGATCCCTTAAAGGAACCCTAAACCCCTATAGATCCCTTAAAAGGAACCCTATAGATTCCTTTAAAGGAGCCCTATTCTCTACTAGCCAAAGGTAAGAAGCGGGCCAATCGATGCTATACTTGGAGGATCATTGGACTTAGTAAGTAGGGTTATAAGTACCCTGATTGGGGTTATAAGTAATTATAAGTATAGTTACCCAAATTCTAACCCTAGTTACTAAGTCCCATGACCCTTGACCCTATAAGTAGAATTCGCTCCGCTCGTACTTGTACTTGGTGGGTCGGAGGTCTTATGTAGTAAGTAGCTATTCTATAAACGTGTAACCCCAATTAGGATGCCCTTTTGGAGTGCGTATCAATCTACCTTTTACCTACTTACTAACTAAGTCCCCTGACCCTCCAAGTAGGATCGTGGGACATAGAATGTTTGGAATAGTGGCAATAAGTCAATACCTGGGGTTGGCCTACTTCTGGCCCTTCCTAGAACCCACTTACCAAGTCCAGTGAGCGTCTAAGTAGAGCGCTCGAAGCCGTCTGGCAGCAACAGCTGTTTCACACACTTTGCAAGTCAACAGCTCTCTCTTCAACTGAGTAAGGCTTAAAGCCCGAAGACAGCACAATACTGCTTAAAGGATCTTCTGAGCCATCAAAAGGAACCCCCCTCTTATACTTGAACCCCTAAACCCCTAACCATGTGGCTCTCAACCCTTGATAAAGACCTTATTTAAGTAGGAAAACTGGAGGGCCGCTTGTGACCCCTCACTAGGAGCGTCGAGGGACTTCGTGAACAGATATCATAAAAGCCTAGGAAACCCGAAACCCTAAGCCCCAAGTAAACCCTAATCCTTGATCCCTAAACCCGAAACCCTAAATCCTTACCTACCTACTAAGTACCCCGACCCTCCAGGCCCTCAACCGAGGATCGCGCCTCGTGCCAAAACCATGGCTTGCAAGTGTTCTCGTCCAGATACTTTGTCCTGCCATGCGGTTTAGGGTTGAGAGCGTGGGATTTTGCAGAAACTCCAATAGAGCTTCAACCGTGAATCATGTTCCGGAGCCCTTCAAGGAAGAAAATGCCCTAAATTCAGACATCATGCCGAGGACCCCTCTATGATAGGAGATATTTTGCTCTTATGTAAGGGGCTTGCTTTAGGTTTAGTGCTTGAGGATCGAGCAAAGGACCCTGAGCAGGCACACATGATGCGGGCTGGCTTTGGTGTTGGTTCAGGTTTCCTACTTGTCGAGTATCCTGGGGAACTAAAGGTTAACCTTCGGGAGTATATCGGAATTGTATAGGGGCTATGGTATCCCAACAGGGTTAAAGGTTACCTACTCTACTACTAGGGTTTAGGGCTTGAGGCTTTGCATTGGTAGTGGGAGAGATAGGCACAAGCAATGACAACGAGCCTAACAGTCATGGTACAAAAGAACGACCGTCCCTAATGTTAACAACAACAGTAGTGATGATCGTCGAAGTCAGCAAGACACTTTAGTATCGATAGTATAGCAGACCTGATGCTCAGGTTTCGTTAGCTCGTTAAAGAGTGGGCAGCAGCGAAGTTCTTAAATAACAGCTTCTTGTTTTCGAACGCTATTGAAAGTTTCTCCGGTAACTAGTTTTCAGACTCACTGGTGTGAAGCCATGAACTGGGGACTTGTTTTAGTTGAAGCAAAAAGGACTTCACCTTAATCACGACACATCGCCGCGAGAAGAGGTGACTTCAACTCCGTCGGTAGCAACTCAAAAGACCGTACCCACAAGCTGCAACCCACGCACCTTAAGGCAAGCGTCCGTGGGACCAATGCACGAATACCCCCTGAACCCCAAAGTCTCAAAGCCCCGAAACCCAAAGGCTATCTTCGAATGTGTCGGTCGGACCAGCCACTGTTCGAGTCGCCCTCGTTGAAGGACTCCTCAAGGCGGGATGGCTTCTGCTTCTGGTGCGTGCTTAGAGGGTCGGGGGACGTAGTAAGTAGTTCTCAGACTTATAAGTATGAAAACCCCAATTAGGATCAGTTTTTAAGGTAATTGTAAGTCGAATAATTACTTCCTTCCAACTTCACCCGAAATGGATCCGTTCAATCCTGCGTTGAAACCCTATAAAGCCCCTTTCCGCAGGCCTCGTACCCAGGGAGGATCTCCTAATTTGGGGCCTTATACTACTAAGGGTGCTTTATAGGAAACCCCATTAAAGGATCTACTTTTTGGATCCTCCCGGGGGTTTGGGTATACAACCCCAAATCCCGACTTCCTAGTCCCCGTGACCGTGGGCCCTAAACCTTAAACCCTAGATCCTAAGCCCTGAATCCTTAACCCTAAGTCCTTAACCCTAAGTCATCCACAAGCCCTTGCCCCTTAACCCTTTATCCTAGGCCGTACATCCTCAACCCTAAACCCTTAACTCTTAATCCTTAGACCCTAAGCCGTAAATCCCGCACCCTACACCCTTAACTCTTAATCCTTACCTTAACCCCAAATAACCTGCCCCCTTTTTTATAAAAAGAAATCATGATGGGGAATCCTAAAAAAGGTAGGTTCCTTGGGGTCCAGGTAAACCCTAAACTGCTTTTTGCTTAAGAACCCCCCAAAAATAAAAAATATTCCTTATGGGGGTAATATAGGGATTATTATGTTTTATTTTTTGGGGGTTTCTTAAGCAAATAGTAGTAAACCCTCGTCCCGGGGAGCTCCTGAGTGGTTGGGTGAAACCACTCACCCGGAGCGCGCTGCTCCTGGGCAGAGATGGTCTGGCCCAGGGTTCCGTGGCCGTTTTCTTTTGGGGGCGGGGGTGTTGGGATAGGGTTGTGGTGTTTGGGTTTAGGGTTCCGGTTGAGGGTTCTAGGTTTTAGGGGTGTTCCGGGCTTCATATTGGGGCCTTACGAACTGGAATAGGCTTTCTTGACAACTTCCTACGACGGCGTTGTAATTCTGTAGGGTTGAACCTGGGGGCATTCATCAGTAGAACAGGGTCTTACGAGTTGTGTTTATCAGGCTCTATATAGGGTTTAGATTGGATGTTTCAGGTATAGCTGTTTTGGGGCTTAGGGGGGAGGGTTGAAGCAAAGCCTTGGTTGTAGTACGCGGCTTCCGCGGCCTTCCTAAGGTCGGTAGACAAGAACGTAGGTTGGATGCAGAATCGAGATCTTTAACTAGACTCAACATGCTGCTCAAACACATCACAAGGGCTTGACTTTTCTCGCAAACCCTCAAGCCAACAAGCCCTAAACCCAAACAGAACCTCCTCAAACTCACATCTCCAAGTCTCCGAACCCTAAACCTCTAAGCCCTACGAGTACCCACTAGGAGCTAAAATTTTCTGATACAACACGTGAACATAAAACCCTAAAGTCTCCAAAAACCCTAAAGTCTCTCAGTATCTTTGACATGTTGAGCATTACATATCTAATGTTCTATATGCTATATATTTATTTAAGGGCCTTTATTGTACATTAACCCTGTCATAATGTATACTAATTTATCAACCGGTGTTTGTTAATCGATTTGATGTTATCTGCTTATAAGAAAGTTTATACGGACTATATGCAGCTTTTCGTCTTATTTGTTATATATCGTACATGTGTGTGGGTATATGTATATAAACCATGTTATTATCATTATTCTTATTGTCTTCATAATATATATATATATATACATATATATATATGTATGTATTTCTCACGAGCTGGGCCCTGCACCCAGCCAAACATTTGCTGGCTCAGAGGATCCTTGGGCTTTCTTTACAGCTCTGGTTCTTAGTAGGGAATGGGGTTCCTTTAAGGGTTCCTTTAAAGGGCCCTATAAGGGTTCTATAAGGGTATTTATAGTCCCCGGCTGGTTCTTAGTAGGGAATGGGGGAATGGATCCCTTTGAGGATATAGGGCCTCTTTAAGGGGATCCTTTAAAGGGATCTCTGTTTCCGGAAACCAATACCCCCCAAGCCTCAAACCCCTAGACAATGGAGGTTTCAGAGAAGTACGGTTGATGATTTAAACCCTGCATTACCTTAAGGACCCTAAACTATGGAAACTATGGTACTTTCCTTGTTATGGGTAATGCAGGATTTATATCATCAACCGTAGGGGCTCCTGTTGAAGGGCTCTGAAAAACATGACTTTGCTAGTAATGGCGCTGGGGCCCTTGGGGCTTTTTTCAGAGTTGGGCCTTAGAAGGGGCCCCCACCCCTGTAATAGCGGTATAATAGGAATATAATAGGGCCCTAATATAATCCTTATAGTCACTATTACAGGCTGGGGCAGCTTCTAAGAAATAGGGTTTGGGGCCCCTTTATAGTATAGTTTTATGAAGGAACCCCACCCAAGATAGTATAGGTAATTATCTACTTACTCCCCCAACAAACCACACAACTAGAAGGCTAGACTTTCTGATTCCCACTAAACTGTAAGAGCCTACAAAGTTCAAAGGTTGGGTGTTGGGGATCTAAGTATACTAAGTGAGCAGCACATGTGGCCTCTTACCGAACCCATTCCCGCCCGCAATTTCCCGCTTCAGCTATCCTTACTACATTTGCTGCCATGAACAACGGCGAACATCATGATGATGAGGATGATTACTGGTTGATGCTTTGGATACTGTCGCTGTTCTTCTGTTGCGTCAGGGCGGAGGTGAACACATCGTAGATTCTGGGGAACATGAATCAGAAAGCCCCGCACCATCTAAAAAGAGAATCCCAACCTCAGCGGAGCACCAAAAGCCGTTCCCGACCCCAAACCCTTAGTATAGGGGCCTTAATAAGTAGAATTGGGTTTTGGGGGCCATTATACCATACTTATAATAAGGAACCATCAGAATGGCTTTTGTAAGCCCTGAAGCCTAACTATTAAGGCCCCTATATTGGACCATAATGCATTCAGGTTGCATCCGTTTCCGAGGCCCTCGGTTTCAGCCGAGACTCAGGGCTTACAACTATGGAAACTGTGTTGAAGCTTCTATAACAGCCATAGAGAGCTTCTTTCTCAGTTATACTTTATTTGTAAATAAAGGATCATGAATAAATAAATATACATAAGTATATATATATATATATATATGTATATGTATATGTATCTTGGTTTAGGACTGGGGGGTCAGCAGTCAGGGTCTAGGCCACAAGCCTGCTAAGCCCGAGGCCCAGAACCTTTGAAGGCTTTCAGTCAAAGGGGAAAAGCATTGCCCTTAATGGGGACCCCTACCCTATAATGGGCTATATAATGGGTATATAGTAGCTATATTAAGGGTATATACCTAGGGGCCCTTATTAAAGGTCCCTCCTTTTACCCTTGGATTCAGCAATGAGCCAGTAGAACTAAATCCTAAACATTACATGGGAATTTCCAAATTATTTTGGGGTCCTTCTAATAAAGCTGCTACTATTTAGGGTGCTATATTGGGGTCCCCCATTTTTCGGAAACTCCCATATACTATAATACTATAATGCACGAGGGTATACCATAATACGCTATAAAAGATTATATAATACGGATCTGTCTCCTGTTTTCGGAAACTCCCAAGTCTAGACAACCTTGTAACTATACTGAACTTAGGACCCCAGCAACAATTATAATTTTAGCTGTTTCTTAGGGATTATAATAACAAAAAAATAAAACTAAAACTAAGTACCCTTAGGGTACGACGGGGGGTAGCGGAGGGGGCCTCCTGCTGCAGGTTTAACGATTTGAGCAAGCATGACAACCTGGGATTAGCGTGTGCGGTTCCCCAGAGAGCCCAATACCCCTTAATTAAGGAATATAGCCTAAATCACAATATGAAGACCCTTATAATTTAAGGTATATTCCTTAATTAAGGGGTATTGGGCTCTCTGGTTCGAAGGTTCAGAAGCTTTTCCAGCCGTTTCGAGCTCTTGGAAGCCTAGGGTTCTGGATTTCGGGCGAGCGCCACGACCCTGTTGTCATTTGCAAAGTTCCACAAGTCCCTTGAAATTTTGGCTTCGCAAGCATCTGCAATCCCTTGCAAGCAGCGCGAACCTGCAAGCGCTAGAAAGGGCACAACGTGTAAACTCTAATTGCAAACTTGCTCCCTCAGGCGTAGCGGGTCCCACCACAATACAACGTTGCGGCAGGTTAAGGTAAAGCTTAGATTTGGAGCCACTAGCCCATTATAGGAGTCGGAAGAATGAGGAATAGCATTACCCGTTCGAACCTTTCCCAGCTTCCTGAGTGGCCCCTTAATCACTAGGGTACCCATTGTGCTACTGTTTGTTTTGAAATACCGGAACCCTAAAGGAAAAAGCGCAAAACGGTATTACTCACGAACCTAGCTATAGTGTACGCCCAACACCAAAATCCCTGTATAACCACACAAGAATCTATCCGAAGAACACTCTATCCGCCCCGTGTCAACTGTTGAGGAGCCTTGTTTTGTTTCAACCGCAAAGGTTGGATCAAATGGCCATTGCAACGTATGAGTACGAACTACCGTTGGAATTGCTACTTGCTACCTGGTATTTTCAGGGCACATTTCATGACTATTATCGTGCTGTTTTGCATCCTACAACGTTTCGACTTGGAGCATCAGTAAGGGTTTATTTGCTCGACAAGCAAAAGACATCTTGGAGATGCTGCAAAGAGCGGAGGGCGGCTGAAGTGCGGCAAAGTTTGAGTAGCGTGCTAAACATAGTGCTAGGTGTCTGATCCTTACCAAACAAACCCAGAACTGCAAACTCTGTGTACAACACAAATCAAACACACCTTTCCGACCCCACACAACCAAAGTGCATCGCTACACCCAAGCCCTGAACTCAAAGGTTGTCTTTGCGTCCAAGCTGTCCTGCAGACTCTGGGATTTGACTCGCTGATATCACAGAGCTTGGTCAGTACAATTACCTGAAGAAGGAACCTCCTATAGGGCTTGCTGTAAGGGGTTAGTCTGTCAAGTCCTACCTAAGATGCGTCACAAAGCTCGAGGCTTCAACCCGAAAAGCGATCGAGTCGACCAGAATACAGGTACGGTTCCTTTATATACTGTAGCCGAGAAGTGGAAAGCAATGTTGCCCAACATTGCCCTACATGCGACGTGAAAAATGCGGGGTTCAGGACATTTTGAACCTTGGGGGTGCGCCTTAATGGAAGTCCAAGTGGCATTGTCGAGAGTGTCGTCTCTTCTTTTGCAGGCCTCTCGCTTTGGCGATCCAGAGCAAACTGACAATGAACTGCTAGAGGTGATTGTTCAACAGATCGCGGATCAAGGCTGCAAGCAGTTCATCTAATCTAAAAAGCGTATATAGGGGGATAGAGCTATCGCGAGTTGGGGCTCTTACACCAATGACCCCAAGCCCCAAACTCGTGGCATGCTCGCGCTGGTTGTTCCTTCTTCTCGGCCCCCAGTCGTGCTTGAATAGATGGCGCCTTGCATATGGGTAGTTGTCAAAATTAACGTCCCTCTGTGGGTACCCTAAATAATGGGTGCCGTATTATAATAGGGACCCAAATAGGGACCATAATTTTGACACCCACCCACGTGCAAGGGATGGCTGGGGAAGTTGTGGCTTCTTGCGATTTCAGGGGAAGAAGACTCCGTCCACTCCTAATCTTATTGAAGTCAAGGAAGGTTGCTGCACGAACTGGCTTCTGATTGAGGCGGGTCTCTCGTAACAGTTAGGGGCGGAGTTTAGTCTGATAGCGGCCCAAGGCAGCAACCACCGATCATCACGACTGCCTAATATGGGGGCCTAATTGCCAATACTATCATTTTGAGAGTTCATTATCATAGGTATGGTATACTATCCAGAAATCCTATTCTAGCCGCTAAGGCCCCGATAAAAGCTTTCGCTTCAGCTTTCCGGCGTGCAGTCCGGCAGTTTCCCCGCTGCCCATCTGCTGGTGGGTCTCTACCTCCTTCTCAGGATGTACTCAGATAATCGAAACTCCCTTTCTTAAGCACTATCATTGAAATTTGAAAGATCCTAAGTACACGGATGGTATATTGCTGAATGCAAGGGTTGTGGAGTGTCTGTCTGGGAGATGCTCCAACCTGGCACACGCCAAGGGCCCTGCACGCAGTGGAAACCCTAAACCCTAAATCAAGCGGGACTAAACTCAGAGACTCGTAAAGCCTTTGCTTAAGCAGCACCTGAAATCATAGTTTAGGGTTTAGGGCTTTAGGGGATCACGCCAAAGCTTGAGTTGCATGGCTTGTATAGGAATAGACCTTAACTCATATCCGAGTGCCTCATGAGCCCAAGGTACAGAGGCCCCATGAATATACTCACTTACACAATCAGAATACGGTTTTTTGGTATTGTTCTAGATCATAGACTCTATCGTCTGGAGCCTTCCCAAGGGCACCCGACGAGTCTATGCTTTCTTACTTGGAGAGTCGGGGGACTTGGTAAGTAGGCAATAAATAAGTAAAAGTAAAAGCGATTCTCCTCATGGTTTGCTGCTTTTGTCTTCAAAATAGGTACATACTAAGTCTCCCGACCCCGCAAGTGGGCAAGCCTGAAGCCGTGCAGAATGGCCGTAAGATTACATAGGACCGTTGCCAAGCCGGCCCGAAACTCTCCCTTGAGCCTTCCAACGCTGGGGCTCTCACGCTTCTGCCATGACTTCCCATGGTGCAGGCGAGTCGTCTGCCGTGCTTTGTGTTGGCATGGTGCTCGATGCGGCTGGCCTGTTCGGGTGCAGGGTTGAGGGGTTTATCAAGCCAACCCCACACTTTCCGTTGAGCCATCCCACGCTGAGGCTCTCACGCTTCTGCCATCACTTCCCATGGTGCAGGCGGGTCGTCTGCCGTGCTCGGCGCTGGCACGGGCCTGTTCGGGTGCAGGGTTGCGGAGTGGAAACCGTCCTTTAAGTAACTGGGTGGAAGGTAGAGCAGCAAGTGCTATTTTGACCTGTGTCAAAGTGAACTCATTAACATCTTAGGTACTGCCCCCCCCCATACAGTAAGTGTCTATAATAGGGCTACTACTAAGGTCCTAGTATATCGAAACTATAAATATTATTCAACTATTACTGAGCAGGGGCCGTACCCAGTTCACATCTGAAAAGCATTTCACAGCCCTCACAAAAAAAAACACTTCGCGGTGTTGACTTGCGGCGAACTTCGGAGAATCACCTGTTTTGGGGTCCTATTGTCCTGGCTGCTGTATGTGGTACCAACGCTTGAAACAGAGCAATACAGGGGCCCCAGCGGTTAGAAGAGGGTTTTGTGGTATTTCATACTATTGATCGGTGTTTATTGAGGCCCCTGGAATAATATCACCAGCTGCTTAGGCTCCGACTCTCTGCAAGCAATGGCCGAATAAAGGGGCCTTAATAATTAGAATAGGGCTTTTGGCGCCCATTGTACTTTCATTATAAGGAACCCCCACAACAGTATAGGCTCCCGTATGAATCCACTATAGTAGGTCCTCCGTCTCTCTGTTTTTGCGCTCGTCAGATTCGTTAGTTCCTCCCTCCAAAACTGAACTCCTCCAGTATCGTACCATAACGTTCTATAAACAGAAGAGAACAAACCCTCCCTTATCGTCCTCTTGATGTACGGCTTCAGCACAGCCCGAACCCTACTGCTGGGGTTCTCACGCTTCTGACGTCGCCACCCATGGTGAAGACATCTGCGCTGGCGCGGTGCTCGATGTGGCTGGCCTGTTCGGGTGCAGTGCTGCAGGGTTTCAAGCTGTACGTACCATAGGCCTGTTCTAAAACCAACCCAAACCCACCCTTGAGCCCTCCAGTGCTGGGGCTCTCACGCTTGTGCCGCTGCTGCCCATGGTGCACGCAAGTCGTCCAACGTGCTTTGCACGGTCACCGAGCTCGATGCTGCTGGCCTGTTCGGGTGCAGAGGTGAGGAGTTTAAAGCCATTGACTTGTAGCGTCTGTTTGAAACTCGGAGTCCTGTCAGACATTCGGAAGGTAAAGCAGCAAGTGCTGTGTTCGACCTTTTGATAATAAACGTATTAAACGCGCATTTACGCGTCATGCACAGCCGGAGTCAGCGTGCAGCACGCAAAAAGTCGAAAAAACACGAAAAGTCGAAAACCACGAACAACGCAAGAAAACACGAACAAAGCAAACCACACAAACAACTCTCAAGTACTGTTTCTATTTCCACCTACACCTACTCCTATTCTTGCTCTTACTGTTCGAGAATACTACTGCGCAACTACACAACTACTTCGACCCTACGTCGTCTACTACTACTACTACTACTACTACTACTACTACTGCTACTGCTACTGCTACTGCTACTGCTACTGCTACTGCTACTGCTACTGCTACTGCTACTGCTACTGCTACTGCTACTGCTACTGCTACTGCTACTGCTACTGCTACTACTACTACTACTACTATAACTACTATAACTGCTATAACTACTATAACTACTATAACTACTATAACTACTCCTACTCCTACTCCTACTCCTACTCCTACTCCTACTCCTACTCCTACTACTGCCACTGCCACTGCCACTACCACTACTACTACTACTACTACTACTACTACTACTACTACTGCTACTGCCACTACTACTACTACTACTACTACTACTACTACTACTACTACTACTACTACTACTACTACTACTACTACTACTACACTACTATACTACTCCTTTTCCCACTCCTACTGCCACTGCCACTGCCACTACTACTACTACTACTACTACTACTACTACTGCTCCTCCTCCTCGTCTTCCTCCTCCTCCTCCTACTACTTCTATTACTTTTGTCATTACTAATTACTAGTGCTATTGTCGCTATTGCTTTTTCGCGTTTTCGAGTTTGTAGTGCTTTTAGTGTTTTTGGCGTTTTTCGCGTGCACCTGAGCGCCTCCGCTTAGCTGAGACACACAAAGCGTTTCCACAGAAATCCCGGTCTTCATTTCTAGCATGGTTGGATGTTCACCTGTTTGGGATCACATTGTCCGAGTCGCTGTATTTCCATTCCAAGTATTGATATAGAGAGCCTGCCTGCGAATGATATCAACAGCCGCTCAAGCTCCTCAAGTAAAGACTCTAAGCGACGATCAACTTAGTGCTATCTCGCTAGGCTTTCTGTTGATCAATTCTAGCGGATCGTCAAATTCATTAGTTCCTCCCTCTAAAACTGAAACCCCCCCTAATGAAGAGAAGCTTGGCCAGCCCCAGACCCTCGTTATCGTCCTCTTGATGTAAGGCTTCAGCACAGCCTGAACCCTACTGCTGGGGTTCTCACGCTTCTGTCGTCGCCACCCATGGTGAAGACATCTGCGCTGGCGCGGTGCTCGATGTGGCTGGCCTCTTCGGGTGCAGTGCTGCAGGGTTTCAAGCTGTACGTACCATAGGCCTGTTCTAAAACCAACCCAAACCCAACCTTGAGCCCTCCAGTGCTGGGGCTCTGACGCTTGTGCCGCTGCTGCCCATGGTGCACGCAAGTCGTCCTCCGTGCTCTGCACTGTCACCGAGCTCGATGCTGCCGGCCTGTTCGGGTGCAGAGTTGAGGAGTTTAAAGCCATTGACTTGTAGCGTCTGTTTGAAACTCGGAGTCCTGTCATGTATTCGGAAAGTAAAGCAGCAAGTGCTGTGTTTTCGACCTATTGGTATCCCAAATTCAGGGGCCCAAACATTCCAAACCGAGGGACCGACAAGTTCAATTTCAACCCTTGACCAAACCCCGCTTTCAACTTCTTGCATGGTGGTATAATCACCTGTTTGGTTTTACATCCCAAAGGCTCCATGTACCCACATAGCAGGTACTTAGGCCTTAAAGTACCCATATAGGGACCCCTTTAAGGCCTAAGGAACTACTATATGGGTACATGGAGCCTTAGGGCATCGTCCGGGTCGCTCTATTTTGCTGCCAAGTACTGATATAGAGAGCCTGCCCGCGAATGATCTGAACAGCCGCTCAGGCTCCTCAAGTGAACACCTTAAACCACTCCACCATATAGTACTATCTCGCTAAGCTTTCTGTTGTTCTTTCGCGGTATACCGTCAAATTTACAAGTACCTCCTTTGAGAGGGTGGGCAGATCAGTCGGGATTTGCTCCGAGTAAGAAGCCTGAAACGAAACTCTGCTCCAACTTAGCAGCTGCCCTTCCCTCCAACACTGCAGCCCCGCAGAATGGTGTCATAAGCTTCGTTTTGAAGCCAACCCAAAAGCATCCCCAATCGTCTTTTTGGTCTACGGATTTAGAGGCCTACCCTGCTGGGGTTCTCACATGTCTGCCATTGCTGCCCATGGCGGTGGAGGCAAGTCGTCCGCCGTGCTCTGCGCGGGCACCGCGCTCGATGCATCAGGCCTCTTCGGGTGCAGGGTTCAGAGTTTTAAAGCTTTAAGATTAGCAGCTGTCGAAAACTCGGAGTCCTTTCAAGAGAACCTGGTCGGAAAAACGTAGCTCAAAGAGTGATTATTTAAATTATTTATCCTCGGCTTCTGCATTGATGGGTCCACAATGTAGTCTGCGAAGACTGTGAAGGTTGTTAAGTGGGAACCTGAAATGGAATCTGCGGTGGCGACGGTTTGGTTGCTCTGACCCACTCACGGCCGTTGCGCCGAGGGCGTGCTCGTAGGCTTGGGCAAGAGACCTGCCGGTAGGGTTTTTGGTCTTCGCCGTGGCCCTCCTCGTGCTGTTTTCTTCTTGCTCCGTGGCCACTCCGCACCTTCACTCACTCACAGCTGCGGGCGGGCAAGCGCTGCCGGCCAGCAACAAAAAACGGCCGGCGTACTGCATCGGATCTGAAAAGGCCGGCGGCCGGACAACATACAGCAACAGCAACAGCAACGGCAACAACCGCAGCAGCAGCAACAATAATCCACGACCAACGACAACAAAGCACCACTTCTGCACCCACAAGCTTCAGACCCAGCAGTAAAACCTAAAACCGCTACACCCTAGATCCCCAAAGCCCTAAAACCCCAAAACTGACTGACTGACTGACTGACTGACTGGGGTTTAAGTTCCAGAATACTGGTCATGACTATAGTTGTCCTATGTATGACCCCGATTATAACTAGCCATGAACCTCCAAGTACTGCGTGGAAAAGCGCTCTACGCTGAGCAGGCCCCAGTAAGGGGATATCACGCAGGAAACCGCGCTTGCGGTCAGTGAAACCGAGGGAAGGGCCCCCTGAAGACAGGAGCCTCCCTTCACCCACAACAGCTGTACTTGGAAGTTCATGGGTAGTTGTAAGTGGGGTTGTCCTAGAGGATAACTAAAGTTATAAGCCATATTAGGGGACTTATGACCCAACTTACAACTACCCATGAACCTCCAAGTAGTGTGTCACACGCAGCCAGAGAGACTGATAAGACGGAAGGAAGGGCGGACCCACTGAGTAACCCGCGCGTGCCACAGCGGAGCCAAAGGGGCGAAGAAGGTGGAAGAACGAGAGTTGAGACCACCTTCACTCGCCTCCTGAGCCCAAATGGTCTTAGAAACCCCAAAACACGAAATCCTAAAACCCTGAACCCCAAAACCCCTAAAATCCCAAATGTATCTATCTGTTGGATCTTCCAAAGCTTCAGCGTCTTCCGAATGACCCCTCAGTTGGACAGACCTGAAGCCCTTACCACCAACACTACCAAGCCCCAAACAAACCAGTACAATCCGTAAGCACCCTATAACAAAGGCCTTTTTGCTAACTCGAACCCTCATGCATCCCTACACCTTACCTGTATCCCCCAACACTGCTCATGACCCCCGTCATTCTAGTGTGTAACCCCTAAAACACACTGTTTGAGGATTGCCCGGTGAACCCTATAATTTCAGACCCAGACCCCAAACCTCTAGACCCCTAACCCCTAAACCCTAAACCCCTAAACCCCGTAAACCCCTAAACCTCTAGACCCCTAAACCCTAAAACCCTAAACCCCGTAAACCCCTATAGTGAACCCCAGAAAGTTGGAACATGGATTTAGGAGGATCAGTGCTAGGATTCCCTATGCCTTGCTTTAAGGGCATGAGGCTAATGATGTTCCAACTTTCTGGCTTCTACTGTAAATCCCCGTAACCCCCACACCTCAGACCATCAGGGCGCTTCCTGTTGATGATATAAATCCTGCATTACCCATAGTGAGGAATATACCATAATTCTTATAGTTTAGGGTCATTGAGGTACTTGGAGGATCATGGGACTTAGTAAGTAGGGTTATAAGTACCCTAATTGGGGTTATAAGTAAGTATAAGTATAGTTAACCCGAATTATAGTTGCTAAGTCCCATGGCCTTTAAGTAGGAGTATACCATAGTTCCCATAATTTAGGGTCATTAAGGTACTGCAGGATTTCGTCCATCAACAGTAGTAAGTAGGGCTCCTTAAAGGGACCCTTAAAGAGATCTATAAAGGTTCCATAATATTAAGGTAAAGCAGGATTTTTATCATCAACCGTTCCGTCCCCATCAGCCGCCTCCTTCCTTCCAGGTCGAGGTCGAGAGCAGCAGCCTCGGTGGGCTCTCATGTAGGAGCCCTAATAAAGGCCCAAGGTTTCTTCATCAGGTTCCTACGTTAGGGTTGTAAGTAGGCTCTCCCTGAAACAGGGCACTTATAACATGCAATATAACCTCCTGGCTGGCTTCGAGCCTCAGCTTCCGTTCCATTTTCCCTCAAGGTTCATTAAGGGTTTAGGGGTTTCCTTTATGAAGGAATGTCGGCTTCCTTTCAGAGTTCCTTCATGAAGGAATATGAGAGGTTCAGCAGATTGGGGAACATATAGCCCCAAAGAAAAGCACCTTGATTATAAGGGCCCAAACAGCGTAACTCTAGTGTTCTGAAACCCACTGTGTCGAGGTTTCTGACATGGGATTTGTGCTGAGGTGGTCCTTGTGTAAGACCTTACCTAAACTCAAAGCTTTCGAGGAGTGCTTAGAGTCCTTAGTCTAATTATGGCGGCACCTACCCCAAACTGTAAACCCTTAAACCCTAAACCACTAAACCCTAAACTCCTCAACCTGAGACCCTAAATGCTACACCCTTAAACCCAAAACCTAGACCCCTAAACCCTACACTCCTAACCCTTAAACGCTCAACCCTAGAGCCCTAAATCCGACTCTCCTAACCCTTAACCCCTAAACCCTAGACCCCTAAACCTTAAACCCACCAAGCCCCTTAAACCCTAACCCCCTAAAACCCTAAACCCTAAACCCCTAACCCTTAAACCCTAAACCCCTAAAACCCTAAACCTTAAATCCCTAAAACCCCGAAACCCTAAACCCCTAAACCTTAAACCCCTAACCATTAAACCCTAAAAACCCCTGAACCTTAAACCCCTAAACCCCTAAACCCTAAACCCCTAAACCCTTAAACCCCTAAAACCCCTAAACCCCTAAACCCTAAAACCCCTAAATGCTAAAACCCCTAAAACCCCCAAGCCCTCAAACCCTAAACCGAAAACCCCCAAACCCCCCTAAACCCTGCCTGATATGAATCCTGCTATTTTGGGGTTATAGGCCCAGGGTTTCTTAATCAGGTTCCTACATTATGTAAAACCTTGGTTACTGAGTCCTCTGATCCTTGAAGTAGTCCATCAGTAAGGAGTCTTCCGAGGAAGGGTGAAGGGGTTCAGGGGTTCAGGAGTTTAAAGTTTAGGGTTCACGGTTCAGGGTTGTGCATCGAGCTTCTCGGCAGGCAGGAAGGCAGTGCCCAAACAGCATTCTGTTCGAAAGGGATACCTCCCCGGCTGCTGCATGTAACCAGGCTTGTAGTTCAGGTATGTGTACAGCACGTCTATGTAATGTAGGGGCCTTAATAATCTATACTTACATTGAACGAACCCCCAACTAGTATTGGCAACTATTTACGACCCTCTGGTACCCTTGTTCCCGAAAATACAACCACAGGCAAGTCGCATGTCTCCGGATAACGAAGTAGAGCGCCTGTTGCGACCCATCCCGAGGGCTCTCAACTCAAAGGGGAAAAGGAGGGACCCTTAATGGGGACCCCAAACCCTATAATGGGCTATATGATGGGTATATAATAGCTATATTAAGGGTATATACCTTGGGGTCCTCATTAAAGGTCCATCCTTTTACCCTTGGATCTACTTTTTAGAAGTACCACAACCCTAAAGAGGATTCCTTGTCGGGTAATTATAAGTCTATCTAGCGGTGGCTTTATACTAGGTTCCTGAGTGACCCCTGAATCATTAGGGTACCTTTCTGCCTGTCAAGGAATTCCAAATTTACTTCTCAGGAACCTAAGCTCTCTAGATCAGTGTCACTCTTTTACATCCTCACGGTGCTCAAACCCGTGACACAGGTCCTCTCAACCTCTGAAACCTCCTGGCCCCACACCAGCATCTACCATGATTCTGAAACATCGCATCTTGCAACCCTAAACCCTTAAAACCCTGAACTAAACCAAGAGCTTCTCTGAAGTACTGGAAGGCGTCCGATGGAAGGCCCTCTTAGGAGAGGGACGCGGAACAAACGTGTCAGCTGTTCTTTTCCTCTCTCGCTGTCTCTATCCCCCCCTCTCTCTCCTCTCCTCTCCTCTCCTCTCCTCCCCTGAACGCTCTCCCCCTCCCCCTCCCCTCTCCTCTCCTCCTCCCCTGAACGCTCTCCCCCTCCCCCTCCTCCCCTCCTCCTCCCTCCTCCTCCCCTCTCCTCCCCTCTCCTCCCCTCTCCTCCCCTCTCCTCCCCTCTCCTCCCCTCCCCTCTCCTCCCCTCTCCTCCCCTCTCCTCCCCTCTCCTCCCCTCCTCTCCTCTCCTCCCCTCTCCTCCCCCTCTCCTCCCGTCCCCTCCCCTCCCCCCCTCCTCCTCCCTCCTCTCTCCTCTCTCCTCTCTGTCTCTCCTCTCTCCTCTCTCCTCTCTCCTCTCTCCTCTCTCCTCCTCCTCTCTCCTCTCTCCCTCTCTCCTCTCTCCCCTCTCCTCTCTCTCTCTCCTCTCTCCCCTCTCCTCTTCCTCTCCCCTCTCCCCTCTCCCCTCTCCCCTCTCGCCGTCCTCCCTCTCCCTCCCCCTCTCCCTCTTCTCTCTCTCTCTCTCTCTCTCTCTCTCTCTCTCTCTCTCTCTCTCTCTCTCTCTCTCTCTCTCTCTCTCTCTCTCTCCTCTCGCTCTCTCTCTCTCTCTCTCTCTCTCTCTCTCTCTCTCTCTCTCTCTCTCTCTCTCTCTCTCTCTCTCTCTCTCTCTCTCTCTCTCTCTCTCTGTCTATACATATATATATATATATGCATATGTATCGATACACACAATTTTGTATGCGTGTATGTATGTCGTATGCATGCATATATATATATATATATACATATATATATATATATATATATATATATATACATATACACAGTACAAACAGCGAAACATGAACGAGCCAATGCAACATCTCATGTAAATATGCAGCACTGAAAACATAATATGCGCTGTATATGTATCATGTAGCATATTCTGATACCATCTTCGTCGTGTAGTCTACTACGTCATATTATATGACGCTCTAATGTGGTATGGTACAATGTCACCGTGCAGGAGATTGCAATGCATATTATATGTGACATAACACAGCATGCACTAGAAGCAATTTACAAACTGGCACAGAATAGGCCGTAAATATCTAATATTGAACAGGATATGACACATGCGTAACATACCAGCACACATGTTTACGTATTTGGACACGTTTTGTTCTTTGCTGTTCCAACGCACAAGTTGTGCTTTGGAGGGTTTAGGGTTTCGGAGCGTTGGCACTTTATCCTACTTGTCGGGTATCATGGGGAACTAAAGGTTAACCAATTGGGCTATATATGGATTATATAGGGACTAGACTACCCAAAAAAGGTTAAAGGTTACCTACTCTACTACTAGGTTATCAACTCGCCAGTTGCATTGGAGATTCAAGGACCAACGAGATGTTCGAAGGACAGCAGACTTTTGACTTAGCGGTTGGGGTTAATAAGATGCGTTTGGGGATGGTTTAAGTAGGTCAGGGGGGTACTAAGCAGGAGGACTACATCAAAAGAGTCCAAGAAGAGACCAGTGGGGTAACTCTACTCATAACCCAAATTAGGGGACTTATAGCCCCACTTGAAACTACCCATGAACCTCCAAGTAAACCTTAAACTCCTTCTCCTCACCTTCGCCGCTCGCAGCTCGTTGCAAACAGTCTCGAAGTGGCTCTGGCCATTGACGGCCAGAACCTTGCTCGGAGGGTCGGGGGACCTACCCAGAAACTCCAAAATCCCTTAATTAAGGAATAGACTTTAAAGTATAATAGGAACCCAAATATGATTTAAGGTACATTCCTTAATTAAGGGGTTTTGGAGTTTCTGGGTAGTAAGTACGACTCCTCAAAGGGACCCTTAACGGTTCCATAATGGAGTGGGGGGAGTAAGGAGGTAATAGGTAGACTTTTAAGTACTGGCGCCTAGAGTGAAGGGCGATCTTCGGTCTTGCTTAGCCTACTTTACTGTTGAAGGCCACTATTATAAGTGAGTCGGCATGGATTTTGCGATGGGCTTCCATAGTATGTCGTAATTATCTGGGAGTTTCCGAAATCGGGGACCCTAATATAGTACCCTCAATAGCAGCATCCTTATTAACAGGACTCCAAGATGAGGAACCCCTTATTTTCGGAAACTCCCATTTGGGATGGTCGTTATGTCTTCCGGGCCCTTGTTTTTTCACAACTCCCTACCGGGCACGGCTCTTTTTGGATGTCGGCGTGTTGAGGAGAGTGTCACATAATATAGCATAGTAGACTACACGATGAAGATGGTACCATAATATGTTACATGCAAGAGCTTAGTTTTTGGGGTTTTAGGGTGTAGGCTGCTCGGCGGCTGGCTCAAAGCTCTATAGCGGTGATTTCATACTAGGTTCTTGAGCGGCCCCCTTGATAAAAAGGGGACTGTTTTTTACAACTAACGGTACTGTCTTTGCAACTATTTTGGTATTAATAATACGGGAACCCAAAAAGAAAAAGGGCAAAGGGGTACTGCTCAGGAACCTAGTAGACCCTAAACCCCTATGGATCCCTTATAGAACCCTTTGGGGTGGTCCATGTGATTTCGCGGAAGGTACCGGTTGTAAGGACGCATGGCTGAGGATGCTATCCTAGGTTCTTCAGTAACCCCACAAGAAGAAGGGTACCCTCTTTCCTACTGCTCAGTTGTACAAAGGAGACCCAAAATAGTAGGGGCAACAGGGTACTACTGAGGAACCTAGATCTCACAGAAACCCAATATCATGCCAGGTTTATGGTTCAGGTTTAAGGGGCCGTTTTTTTTTTTTTTTTTTGGGGGGGGGGGGGGGGTTGAGGTTTCAGGGACTTTAGGGTTGAAGGCATCTGGGGTTTAGGGTTCACGAGAGCTCCTTGTATAAAACCATGAACACACAGGGAAACTTCGAAACAGTAACCAAGAGCCGTCTAGCGTAGACCGTTAACACGTCAACACCCCTGACAACGGGGGCCTGAATAATTCCTCTTACTGTTTGGGTGGTTCCCGATCATATTTATAGTATGATGGGCCCCAAAACCTCATTCTAATTATTCAGGCCCCTACAGTAAACCTTACACATCAACGGCAAACGAAAGTACAAACGACGATCTCAGCTCGGCGCCAGGTCTCCGACCAAGACCACTCTCTGACCCACAATCAGGGAGCCAGACTGCCGGCGCCTTGTTCGGGGGCGTAGGGTATACTTAGAGGATCATGGGACTTAGTAAGTCAGGTTATAAGTAGATTTTAATTAGGATAACCCCACTTAGGGAACTTATAATCCCCATTATAACTTACTTATTAGAAGCTGCCCACACCCTGTAATAGTGGTTTAATCGGAATATAATAGGGGCCCTAATATAATCATATATATAATCCTCATAGTCACTATTACAGGGTGGGAGCAGCTTCTAACTTACTTACTAAGTCCCATGATCCTCTAGGTAGTGTAAGGGTATAATACCTTAGAAGCTGCCCCCCACCCTGTAATATTGGTATAATAGGAATATAATAGGGCCCTAATATCATCCTTATAGTCACGATTACAGGGTGGGGGCAGCTTCTAAATAATACCCCCCAAACCCCATTCTAGTTAGTACTAAGGCCCCTCGATTATGTGGGCTAGGGTGTGTGGTTTGGAGTTCTGGGACGGCTCCAGATCTTGGGGTTTCGACTTGTTCGTTTGTAGCACTGTAGGATCGGAGTTTGAGGCTATGACCCTGGAGGTGGCCGAGTTGGCGGATGCTTTCAATCATACGGGGACAGTCTTTTGCACGATGTCCCATGCCTTCGCAATAAAGACAATTACCACAACATGTCAAAACATCCTAAGCTCTACACCCTCAGCCGATTGCTGAATCCCAAAACTTAGCACTGAAGTACGTTTCAAGGAACCTCAAGGAGCCCCCCCACACGAAGTAAAGTCGGTCGATGATGAGGTTAAAACTAGAATAGAAGCTGCCCCCACCCTGTATAAGTGACTACGGATTAAATTAGGGCCCTATAATATTCCTATTATACCACTACTACAGGGTGGGGGCCGCTTCTAAGGCTAACACAACTTCGAGGTCAAAGACCTGTCATGGTCTTTTCACAGCTACTTGGAGGGTCGGGGGACTTAGTACGTAGTTGTCTTACAGAGTTTTCGGTATCACCTGTCTGGGAACTCATTATGCCACTTGTTCCCTGCTTACAACTTCCACGAAAACCCCACAAAACTAAAGCCCGAAATCCCAAAAATCTTCTCCACTTGTTCTCCCTAAACCCTAAACCGTCTACTTATATAGTCGTACGCAAACCCCAAAACTCCAAACACACACACGCACTCCGAAGTTTCCTGGTATCTATCGGGCTTCCGTTAAAGGTTTCTGCAACTCGTTCCTTGTAAAAGGGGTCTAAAAAGGTTTCAAAGGTAAGGCTTCTTATCTTACTCCCTCAACAAACCACAGAAACAAAAGGTTAAACTTTCCGAGTCCTCTTAAACTATAAGAACCCAAAAAGTTTAAAGGTTGGGCATTGGGGATCATAGGCTTCTTATGGAGGTTCAGTACGGCACCTAATACTTAAGGTGCCCAAAAAGGGATCCTAATTTTGACAACTACCCATATAGTCAGATCCCTAAATATTATCATTAGTGTTCTTTAAAGGGCCTGTAAATTCAACCCTGGACCTGCTTGGCACGCCTCTCCACCTCCTTCTTCAGCTGCCCCGAGACGCCCTGGGCTGGGTTTGTACTGGGTCCAAGGGTTTAGGGACCAACAAAATAACTAGGTTCCTGAGTGGCCCCTAAATGATAAGGGTACGCTTTCTACTGCTACTTGGTTTTAACAAGGGAACCCAGAAAGAAAAATGGCAAAAGGGTGCTACGCAGGAACCTAGTACAGGGCCTAGAGGGGTTTGTGGACGAGGGCAAAGTTCAAGAAATACAAAGTCTGGCACGTGGGCTTAGGCTTGAGCGCGTTCTGCGTGAGGGCATTCAAGGTGCTGGTGATGGTGTTTGTGGGGGGGGCGGAGGCGCCCCAGAAGGTAAGCAGCAGTACAGGATGTTTAGAAAGCTCTACACAAGAAAACATGGCTGAAGCTAAACAAGAGCAAGTAACCAAGACCCTTACAGCTTTCTGGGTAGTTCAACCTCTAGGTTCCTCAGTAACCCCTTAATAATAAGGGTTCCCTTGTTCCTAACACTCAGTTCCAACAAGGAGACGCCAAACTAAAACGAGCAGAGGGGTTACTACTCAGGAACCTAGACCCTCAGGAAAGCCTACAGCCGCGATAGTAAAGCCACAGGCTTGCATCACATTGCAAAGCCCATAAGCCCCCCCCCCCCCATAAAGTCCGAAAGAACCCACAAATCCCTAAACCCCAAAAAACCCCTGAAAGCCCGAACACCGTAAACCATCCTAAACTCTGAACATACCCTATAGATCCCTTTAGAGAATCCTCTAAACCCCGAGAACCCTAAACCTGAGGCCACGTTGCGGTTACCACGATCTGATCCCCATCCAAGAGCCGGAGCTGCAGGCCTGGCGGGAGCCTTTAAAGGGATCTGTAGGGTTCCTTTAAAGGGATCTATAGGGTTCCTTTGAGGGGATCTATAGGGTTCCTTTAAAGGGATCTATAGGGTTCCTTTAAGGGGATCTATAGGGTTCAGGGTTTAGGGGTTTAGGGTTAGGGTTTAGGGCCGGGAGGATCTAGAAAGCAGATCCCCTAATTTGGCATTTGGGGCCCTATACTACTAAAGGTACTTTTCAGGAACCCCCAGTAAGGGATCTACGTTTTGGATCCTCCCGGTAGTAAGGAGGTTGTCAGTAGACTTATAGGTACCCTAAAAGGGATCCTATTTGGGGTTATGGTACTTACAAGGCTATAAATAGAACTACTCACTAGGTCGCCCGACCCTCCAAGTGGCTGCTCGAAATCCACCGGTTTAGGGGTTTAGGGTTCTTGGCTTCTAGGATTCAGGGTTTAGGGGTTTTTAGGGTTCAGGGTTCTAGGCTTTTAGGGTTTAGGATTCAGGGTTTAGTTTGTTTGCGTGCTGGTGTGTTTAGGGCTTTAGGGCAGTCAGTTCTAAAGTTCTAGGGTTTGAGATTCAATGGTTTAGGGTTTAGGGCTCTAGGGTTTTAGGGTCTAGGATTGGGCTTGGGGCTTTAGGGCTCTAAGGTGCTAGGCTTTAGGGCTCCAGGGTTTGAGGGTTGGGGTTTAGAGTTTTAGGGTGGCGAGAGACACAATTCGAGGATTTTTTGCATCAAGCGGCTCCCGGAAGCATCGAGGTTTGGAAGTTTCCGAAGATTAGGGGTACCTGATTTTTGGGGTCCTTGTAATAAGGATCCCACTATTTGAGAACCTATATTAGGGTCCCCTATTTTCGGAAACTCCCATTTGAGGAAAGGTTTCTAGGAGCGCCGGGAGACTTAGTAAAAGATCCTGATTGAAGTTATGATACTGGACAGTCTCTACAAAAGCTACTAGTACTAGTCGTCTCTAAGTGGATACCCAAACCCTACACCCTAAACCCCAAACGCCCGAACTCAAACCCATAATTATGGTACAGGAGAAAAATCCTCCCAAAACCCTACTCTAATTGTTAAGCCCCCCTTTCATATGGTACCTTATAGTACCCTTATCGTATCCCTTAAGGGCGCCCTTCACAGGAACGCCCCTCCGTGCCTAAGGGGCCGTCCTTCCTGTGGAATGCCTCGGACGGCTCCAGTTGAGGCTTTGAGATTCGTGGATCAAGCTTAATATAGGGGCCTTAAGAATTAGCACAGGGGTCCTTTAAAGCGTCCTTCAAGGGAAACTATACGGGATCTACAGGGTGAAAAATATAAGGGCCTTAATGATTAGAATGAGATTTTGGGGGTATATTTTATCATAATTATGGTAAGGAGCCGCCCAAAACAGTATGGGTAATCATTTAGGCAGCTCTATCCTACTTCCCGATAACCCCAGGGCTTAAAAAGTTCAGACTTTCAGAATAAGACTACCTCAGAAGAGCCCAAAAGTTGAAAAGTTGGGTCTTGGACCGATCGCGTATTGCACTTGGGGTTTGGGGTTTAGGGGTTGAGTCTCGGTGGTTTCAATACATCCCTCCACCGCCTAGCCAACACTTGGAGGGCCGTGGGAAATAAGTAGAGTGGTAGGTGTACTAAAAAGGATCCTAATTGGGTTATGGTACTTCTAAGTCCCGAAAATAACTAGCTACTAAGTCCCCCGACTCTCCAAGTAGCTACTGCTATTGCGACGTCTCCCAGTGTTGCAGTCACGAGCCAGCACGGCCTGTCTTGACTAGAACTCATGAGGCGTTGCATCTGCTGCTAGGTCTTGTTGCATCTTCGCGGTTGTTGATGTTCATTCTACAGCTCTGTAGATGGCGGTGAGCATATGATTGCTTCAGCGGTAGCTGCTGCTGATTGTCGTGATGATGCTGACTGCGAAGGTGCTGCTGCTGATGAAGATGACCTGAAGGAGAATGTTGCTGATGGTGATGGCTGTGGCGATGATGCTGCTGATCATCTAGGCGAAAATTATAGTGACGATGATGCTGATGATGACGACTATGACGACGACAGGGCTGATGACTGATGATGTTGCGTTTAATCGTAAGAAAATCTCATGAATCATGTGTGACGCACGAGCTGGGATTCTCGCCTCGAAGCATAATACAGGAGTCTGATTAAGTAACCTTGGGCCTCCAGAGGGCTTTATACGGATCTCAATATCGTGGGGTTCCAGGACCAGGGTTTCTTGGTTGCTACATGGCTGTCGTTATGATCAACATAATTAGGCTTCAACGCCAAAAGCTAGATGCGAATGCGTCCTCAGCACAGAAAGCTTGAAGCTGTTGGAGGGGGGGTTTAAGATTCTTGGGGTAGGGATTGCTTAATATGATCCCTTTTGTGGGGGTCCCTACTAAACCCGCACAGGCGAAAACCTTTTTTCGGCCTCCTATGAGCTGTACAGTATACAACAACTGAACAGGCGGTCGTTTCTTGATTGCCTTGCGAGCTCTGTTTATTCATCATCTGGAGATCGTGAGCAGCAAAACCCCGCCACCTCATATTGCTATACTATACTGTACTATTCTATACTTTTCTAGACTATACAGTGATATAGAATACTTTTCCGTGCGATGCTAACCTATGCGATACTAAACTGTACTGTACTATACTAATTATTGGGTTTATGGGATATCTTTCCAGACCCTCCGGTAAGCCGTACGTGCGCAGTTGACTGGACCAACACCGGACAACCAAGGACGCACGCCAACAACCCCCGAGAATCCATGAGAGCCCAAAGCACCCTCCTTAGGGAATTTACCTTAACCTTTAGGGCTTCAGGGGTCTTTGACTTTGATTTCAGGTGCTTGCTTGAAATGCGGGCTATGCCGCTCTCTGGGCATATCGTAAGACGTCTCAAGTTCACCTCTGCAGCCAAGACACAAATATGAAATCTCTACCCAGGAGCGCCATCTCGCATGGCCAGCCGCAATGGCCGCAAAGCTGCTACAAGTAGCCCCGAGTCGGAATCCTTTTTCGGTATTGGGTGGTTCTTGGTGTTGGTCTAGTCGCTCGGATTGTTGCGTTGCATCAAGCGCCTTATTCAGGTTTGTGGGTGATTCAGAACTGCGAGTTGTGGGTTCATGTAGGCTGTTCGGTGTTCACTGGTTTGGTTTTGGGCCTTGGCTTCATGAAACTGGTTTGTAATGTAAGAGCTTCCTAGTCCCAATCCACCTTAAGTCCGCTACCACAAAACCTTTCTTTGAGGTTGTCTATGTCGCTTTTCGCTCTTCGTCGACGGGTTTTCGCGTTCGTCAAAAAACCTTATTCTAATGATGATGGTCAGTAAATTTGTTTACGGCAGTCTGGGCCTTTTTGAACACAAAGAAGCTCCACGAAAAGGAGGTGATACCGTGATCTGACATGTTCAAGAATCTTAGAACGAAGACTGGCAGACTCTGCACCTCTCCTTTACGGGTTCCACAAAGAATCCTATCGGGCTTCCGGAAAGGGGTTCTATGCCCTACAGGTTTCGGGTGTCTTTCAAGGTGCTTCCTGTGTTGGGATCTGGCTTCCTTTACAGGATTTCCGGGAAAACTAATTATGCTTCTAGGAGGAGAGACAATAGTCCAACATAGCAATACAGTAGTAATGTGAATCAGAAGTTCGATAGCAGTATTAAGCGCAATAATGATAAGCGAGGTGGTGAAAGAAGGCTGTTGGTCAATAGTGCTATGCGTCCTGGCCAGGTTTACTGCAGGATTCTCTCAGGCCTTGACTAGGTTCCCCTGCAACCCCTTAACAATACTCCGGGTACCCTCAGTTTTAATAAGGAGACCCCAAACTAAAAAGGGTGGGACTACTCAGGAACCTGGTTGATGGATCAGGACTTAAAGTGCACCTCAACCGCAACTAGGGTCTAGGATTTACGGTGATCCACAACTGGTCTTCAGCTTTTAGAGGTTGCTCTACATTGACCGGTGCATGCTTGCCGCGTTTGCATGTGTTCAATAAGATGTGCCTGGAGGCTTCATTTACACCTTTGCTTTAGAGCTCTTCCGACTTGACTCCTTGTTGTACGGACGCTAAGCAGGGTGCATGTACATTTACGAACCTCCCCCCAAAGCCTTAGTAGCCAGAGGTGCCACAAAAGAGGGAGCTTCCCACAAGCACCTTTTTCCTCCGGGAAAAACGACCTGCTTGAAACGAGTTCATTACAAATCTACTATAGGAGCCTGAATAACTAGGCGAAGACCAATATTCAGGTCTGTCTTTTGTCGTGGGATAAAGTCAATTATTCAGGCCCATATAGTACGCGGCCCTGCTGGCAATGGTGCTTATGCTGGACTCTGCACGCTGTTTGCATGGCTGAGGTCCTTTGTCTAGACCCTACATTTCCGGCTTACACGTGAACAGCTGACATCTAGGCCCTGAATCCTCATTGAGAGCCCTAGTTAATCAGCCACACTCAGTTAGTAAGGTTTACAAGGGGAGCCTACGCAGACCCTCAAGGTGAGGGCGGTTGATTAGTCAGGGCCTGAATATAGGGGCCTTATAGGGTTTGGGGGTACGTTATACCATAACTGTAGTAAGGAACCCCAAAACACGGTTTTAACTATTAAACATTGCATATACCCAGGTCCTAACCCAAGAACCCTACACGCTCACCTTGCGGTTTCTACTAGGAGGGTCGGGGGGCTTAGCAGGTAGTAAGTAGACCTATAAATACCCTAATCTAAGAAGGATATTAACTGTGGGTCTGATACTGATATGTATACAAAATCTCTACTCACTAGGTCCCTCGACCCTCCATTATAGTCATATTAGGACATACCACAAGAAAACAACTCTTGTACCTATTTTCGCTCCGATATTACCGATCCTTTGACTCGCAGTTCGCTGTGCAGTGCCAGCAGGACGCTCAAAAGATGGCTCGAGTGGTTATCCATAGGGAACTCCTTTGGTTGAGGGTTTCGGGGTTTGGGGGTTAGGATTTTCAGACGTAGGGTTGCTGAAAGAGACGTGGGATGGGGGGTCTTAATGCAAGGGTCGTTTTTTTGAGGGCCCTTCTATTCAGTATTCAGGATTCCATTAGTTTAGGGTCGTAACTCGGGTCGAGTTAACTTAACTTGAAGGGTGGAGTAAGAACTTTACGAGATTGATATTGCTGAGAGCCTCCAGGAAAAATCTTGGCCAGTAGTCAGGCTTCTATATTGGTTGGGCCTGGCCCTGCCAGTTGAAAGGCCTGGAGGAGAAGAGTAGAGCTCAAACGGAGACCGTGGCAGACAATTCGTGTAAGGTCAGTTGCTGGATGCTGTAGATAAAGTAAGAAGCCTTGCAGCAGCAGTAGGTCGAAAAAGGGTTTAATGTGCTCCCGGAGGCTTTCACCAGGATCCAGCCGTAATTTTGTCGTTTCGTCATTTTTTCAGGGTTTAGGGAAACGGGGTTGAGCGTCTAGCTTTGGCGTGTTGGGGATCGGTAATCCCTTTGGCGACGTGGTTTTGTACGTATTCAAGTGTCCAGGGCTCAGGAAGGGAATTCCAGCTGTTGTTTAGGGTTGGGTTTACGGAATAACCCCGGTCAGCTGCAGAACAAAGATAAACACACTTTTGATGTTCTCGTGGGTTTTATGTGAACAAAAATGAAATTAATTCCTAAGAAGACTACAGACTAGCGTTTCGGGGCAGCTTGGATTTCGGAGGTTTGATCATTTGAAACTCTACCTGCTTTATCGGTCTTTTGTTTGTTTTTCAAGCTGTTCCGCGTTATGGTTTTGCGGCTTGGGGTTTGGGGTTGAGGAGCAAGGGAACTGACACTATAGTAACCTTATCATGACCTTGAAGCAGGCTTGTAAGCTCACGGTAACTTCGGAGAATCACCGGCTTCGGTAGTGAACCCTTGTAAGGAAAGCCATAATTCCTATGTGGGACCTCGCGCGATAATTCCGATAATTTCGAAACTGGACTTTCTTCTTCGTTTTTTGGCCTATGACATGTGGACTTACGGCATAAGCCGCTACACGTACAGGTCAATGCTTCGGGATCATTGTAGCAAGGCTACGCCTTCTATTAATCAAGAAATACACGCATACAACATGATCATACCAATATGCATATACATATACATATACATGTATGTGTGCATATACATATACAGATACATATTGTGATATCATGTTACAATATTATATACATATTTGTATACATCCATGTTTGTGATTTAGTTTAAAATAGGATACAATAATCTAGTGTAAATACAAAACTTTCACTGTAGTTGCAGGTTTGGGTTGTAAGGCTTAGACGATTCAAGTTTAGTTTGAGCCCGAGTTACGATCGCCTTAGGGTAACTAGGATACCCAGTAACCCAAGAATAAAAAGGCCTCTCTTTTTGGTATTGGGTAACTTTAAAAGGAACCTAGGACTACAAAAAGGGAATAAGGGTACTACTGGGCATCCTAGTACAGGTGACAGGGTTGACCTAACTATCTATCAGCCCACGAGAAATTTGCCGATGAAATTTCAAGCATCACTGCGTCATGCTTTCACCAACAATTCCTGGACCGCAGTGGGCTGCTTTAAAGACCCGTTTCATCGACCGTTTTCTACTCAGCTCTGCTTGGCTTGGGGTTAGTTTCGGGGTTCATTCTGCAGGATGTTGGGCCTAAGCTCTCGGGTGGGAGTGGCTGTGTGCAGGAGAATAGCATGGCAAAACTGAGATACAACGGATCTCGAGCGCAATTGAAGGATGACTGGCCTGACTAAGTCGGATCTATTTGCGGAAATCAGTATCCCAGTTGGGCTTATCCTCCCCGGAGCGTCGAACAGAGGGGCCTCAATAAGTAGAACAGGTTTTTTATTGGGTTGATTATACTGTAAGGATAGTACCCCGATCCCTGAACCCCTAAACCCTGAAATCAGTAACCGCCGAGGACACTCTTGGCAATTAGGCAGGCTTCTATATGGGAAGTTCCCTAAATTGGCGTACCTTTGAAGATTCTCTTTTGATGAGGGTGCCGTACTGTTTGGGGGACCGAAAATTCGACCCGCAAAAGCCAGCAGCAGAAACAGCCAAAGTTTACGGTCCTGCGGTTGCCTGAGAGAAAGAACGGCCAGAAATGCGCCCTTGCTAGGAAGCTACCGTGAAGTGGCCGATATTCTGGAGGATTGCGACATTCGTCAGAGGTGCACTTCTAGACCTAAGAGTAAGCTAGGAATAAACCAGGAGGGACCACTACCAGACCTTGGCAGGAAATCGAAAACACAACATTTCCTCAATCCCAAGACTTTCAACGACACCCCAAACCCAAAATCCTACTGTAGACTGAGATCCCTCGCCCTCGCCGAGAGTCGGAGCACGAATGATGCTGTGCACGCGAAGGGTGTAGGGTTTAGGTGTTTTGGGTGTAGGGCTTTGGAAGTTAGGGTGTACTCGTTACTCAGGCCACTGTCTTATCTAACTTTCTGTCAAAGGACACTTGCAAAACCCTGTCCCGGTTTGCGTGTCTTGAAACGACCCAGTTTCCCTGAAGCCTTGAAACTCTGAACATGAAACCCTGAACCCTAAACCTGAAAACCTGAACCCTAAACCTGCAACCCTAAACCCTAAACCTGAAACCATAAAGCCTTCAAACCCTAAAGCCTTCTTACCCTAAGCCCGAAACCCTAAAACCCCAAAACCCTAAACTTGAAACCCTAAAGAGAAAGCTAGGCGGGGCTTTTGAAGCTTTTGAAAGATGTTAGTAGATAAGATCCTCTTAAGCCCAATAAGGGAAAATATAAAATGTCCGTAAGCCCTACCCTACTTGGAGGGTCGGGGGACTTCGTAAGTAGGTAGTAAGTAGACTTATAAGTACCCTAAAAGGGATCCTAATTGGGGTTATGGTACTTATAAGTCTCCAAAATAACTAGTTACTAAGTCCCCCGGCCCTCCAAGTAAAGAGAAAGGCAGGGGCGCCCCTAGTACTCCCTAAGGTTCCCCTAAGGAGTCCTTATACCTTCCCCCCTTGAACCACCCCCCCTTAAGGATCCTATAACTAAAGAGAAAGGCGGGAGGGCCTTGCCCCCGGCCAGTCGGAGGGTGACCCAGCCCTCCTTCGGCCCTCCTCCTTGCTGTAGTCGGTAACCTAGGTACTGCAGGGGCCTTAACAGAATAGGGTTGCTTTAAAGGGCTCCTCTAAGGGATACTATCAGGGAACTATAAGCTGTAGTCGGTAACCTAGGGTTTGGGGTTTAGGGGTTCAGGGGTTTAGGGTTTAGGACTCAGGGTTGAGGGTCTCCATGGTTTCCGCGGCTTTTTGGACCTCTGCGGCCTATGTTACAACATATTATCGATCTCTTCTTTCCGTGTCTAAAGCCTTAGGATTTAGGGTTCTATTTCAAGTTCTTCTCTTCGCGTTAAGGGCTCTGGTGGCGTTGACTTACTCCGATTCCTACTAGATTATAAGAGCCCAAAAAGTTTAAAGGTTGGGGATTGGGCTTTTGCGGACTGTTTCAAGTTCTTCTTTTCGTGTTAAGGGCTCTGGTGGTATTTAAGGGACTTACTCCCCCAATATTCCACAGAAGCAAAAGGTTAAACTTTCCGAGTCCTCTTAGACTATAAGAACCCAAAAAGTTTAAAGGTTGTGTATTGGGGATCATAGCTATCTCCTGTAGACCGACTCCAATTGAACCAGCACTTGCTCTCGCTCCCGGGGGCGGGTAACGACCTTCCAGAACGAATACCTCACCGCATGCTACGGGTTTAGGGTTTAGGCTTTAATGGATTTAGGGCCTAGGGATTCAAGGGTTTAGGGTTTAGGGTTAAAAGGATTTGGGTTTACGGATTTAGGACTTTAGGATTTAGGGTGCGGGCCTGTAAAGCAGATCCTTGACATGTGCCGCTTCTGGGCTCTATACGGGATCCATAAGTTTGGGGTATACGAAATAATTACTATGTGTGTGCATATATATATATACATATGTACATGTACATGTACATACGTACATAAATAAGGACAGCTGTCTCCAAGAGAGGTAGCAGATGATGAGTTTTTTTAAGTTGAGCTGCACTCCCTTTCCCATGATGAGGGCTTACGGCTTGCGGCTTTGGCCTCTTTTGGTTTTCAGGGCATTGGTGTTTGAGGGCTTCAGGTGTGTACAGGGCCGGTGGGCTTCACAATTTCGGCGTCCTGAAGGCTTCGGGTGCTTGAAGGGTTTTGCGTCAATCGTTGTCTTTGCTTTAGTTGTGTGGTTTCGGGGCCTAGGGGCAGGGGCGGTGAGCGCAACCATAACTGCACCCTTGCTGTTGCTAGGTCACGACGACCACCACCACCCAAACTAGCCATAAATGCTCGAAGCAATCCTTTAGCTTTAGCAAAGACACCTTTACTGCACCCAAAGAAACGCTAACAAGCCTCCACATCTTTAATGCAAAGAGGGGCGGATGCGATCTCCACTCTTCTCCAACTCCTCGACCAAGCTGCCGGTGTTCAGCCGGTCCTCTGCAGGAGCTTTTCCGGCTTTGCTTTTGCTGCTTCAGGCTTCTACTGCCTTACCTTTGGTTAGTAGGGAATGAAAGAATGGTAGTAATAGTAGTTATTACTTTACCCCATTCCTCCATTCCCTACTCACCAAAGGTAAGCTGCTTTCTTCTGGGGAGTGTTGCTTGTGCTCTTGCGTTTGTTGCTTCGGGGGATGGGCTTGGGTTTGGGTGCCTTGATGAGCTGGCGGTTTAGGAAACGAGATTCTCAGAACGTGCAATGTCGGAGGCTTGGCCGGTTTAGGATTTATGGAGCTTGGCGTTTGGCTAAGGCTAACTTAGGGTCTCAGTCCTGGGTTTGACGGGTCTATCCGCAGCTCCTGAAGGACACTCCGGGATTTACAGCTCTAGGGCCTTCGGGTTTAAATTAAATCTGATGGTGTAGGGCTTCGGGTTCGAGTTGAACAGAGCTCAGAACTGCTGCCGTCTTGCTGTCGGAGGTGAGGACATTGGACATACAAACAAAGAAGGAAAGCACAGCGAACCTACCCTTGTCGGACCCTTCAGAATTCCGAACATGTTCAAACCTTAGCCCGATCGAACAGTGGTTCGGACGATTTGAAGGCCCTGTTTCTGGGATTTCTCTCGTAAGGTTTCCTAGGTTTTCGGCCTGCGCTGCAAAGAGCTCAACCCCTAGTTTAAGGTTTATCTCAACCCCTAGTTTAAGGTTTAGGGTTTTGGGGTTTAGGGTTTATTGTGGCTAGTTCATGGTTGGGATAGGATTAAAAAGGTACATTTCTACTCCTTATTGGGTTTAAGTACCCATAAAAATGCAAAATGTTACACAACTATGACAAAGGTAGAGTTCAGTCCTTGCTGTGGAACCACCAGCGCTATCCTGAAACCCCATGGGCCATAAGCCATAAGCAGCCTGAACTCTACTCCACTTTGGAGAGGCAAGCAAAACATCCTTGTTTGGAGATCCAAACTATACTGAACTTAGAACCCTAGCAAAATGATAGTTTTAGCTGTTTATTCGGGATTATAATAACCAAAAAGGAAAAACTATTTCTAAGTACCCCTAAGCAAAAGCAAAAAGCTGAACCCAACAAAGGCCAAGGGAAGCACAGGAGCACCCAAGAAGCGTGTAGAAAGTCTATTGCATCTTGTATAGAGCCACTTGCAGGGCCCTGTTGAACTCTTGCAGGAGCCTTGAATTGAACCTCCAAGCAAACGACATGTGTAATAGAGCGGCCTTATCAAGATTAGAATAGTTTTTTGGGGTAGCCTTATAGAAGCTAAGGAACACCACGTAGTAACACTTAAACCCTTGTGGAACCCTGAGAGATCCGGAATATAGATTCCTGAAAAATCCCGTAGAAATCCCTGAGACATCTAAACCCTAAATCCCAAACCCAAATCCTAAAACCCTAAGTCCTAAACCCTAAATCGTAAACCCTCGCAGATCCCTGATAGATCCCTTCTTAGAGGATCATGGGACTTAGTAAGTTATAATAGGGATTAGAAGTCCCCTAAGTGGGGTTATCCTAATTATAACCTACTTATAACCTGACTTACTAAGTCCCATGATCCCCTAAGTGGAGGATCTAGAAAGTAGATCCCCTAATTTGGTGCCCTATACTACTAAGGGTACTTTATGGGAACCCCCATTATGATAGGTCCCTTTGCAGGACTTCTATGGTAGTCGCGGCCTTCGCCTGCTCGTCAGTTAGCCCAGGGCCCGTTCTGACGATAATTCCTTGGTAGGGTTTGGGATTCAGGGGTTTGGGGTTTAGGGTTTAGGGGTTTAGGGGTTCAGGGGTTTAGAGGTTTAGGGTTTCGGCAGGAGTTGGGATTAGGGGGCCCCTTGGGGGATAAACGAGAGCCAGAAGTAGGGCTAAGAGGGTGTACCCCTTAAAGGAGCCCTTCATCGAAACCCTTATATAACCCTTACAGGACTCTTAAAGAAACCCCAATGGTTCCCTTAAAGGAGCCCTTAAAAGAGACCCTTACATAACCCTTGAGGGGTCGCCCTAATACTACCTAGGATTCGGTCTTCTTGGGGCTTCTGGGTTTCGACTTTGGGGCTGAGTTTCAACACACGAAAGCTACCTCGCTTGTTTAGGGCTTCTATCTCAACAGGTCATCTGCTGCAAATGTTCCCTAAGGTCTAGGAATACCCGGTATACCCAATATCCCAAACCCTAAATCCATGTACGTTTCGTTCCACAGATCCTCAAGTCTCGACGGCTCCCTGTGATGGAGCTAAGCGGCCGCCCTTGTCTGCGCCGCCGATGACGCGCCTTTTGCAAGGCTGTGCTCGTTACTGAGGACATACGTGGTCTTGTTGCAGAGCAGAGGTGCCTTGTGCATACCAAGAGCCCTACGACTTGTGAGCTTCATGCGGTTCCCTCACTTTTTGAGTCTCCAATATACCTTCTCATGAATAGGAGGTTTTCTATTGCTAAGATATCCCAGAAATGGCCCCCCCCCCCCCCCACAAATGTACGCTCGCTAGCCTCAGATAGAGTTATCACAGGCCGAGCATATGCATGGCCCCCCAACCCTCAACCTTACGCCCACCCCGATTCAGGAGCAGATGTTGCTGAGTACTGCTCCGTAGTTTCTCTCGGACAGATACTAGTTACTAGATGTCTGAGTGACCCTTGCATAATACACGTACCTTTTTCCTATTGTTCAATGTGTATAAGCTTATAAGGGAACCATACAATAACAACGGCGAAAGGGCACAACCCAGGAACCTGGGATAGACAGGCCGATAGGCAGACCCTTGACAAGAATGCGCACATGAATCTGGAGCAGTGAGGGCTTAAGCCCTAGAGGTTTATTCTCCAAGCTTTGAATCCAAAACCCGGCAGCCCTTGACCAAACAGCTTTGAAGCCCTGCGCCTAGCATTGGGGGCCTTATTCATAAAGATCAGAATCTTGTTTTGGGCACGTTGTACTTTAATCATACTGAGACAGTAAGGGGATCATGTGACTGACAAGCCCGACCTGCATACTCTGCCTTGATAATTCGAACAGAGCTGGGGAGGAGAGTATAGTATAACTCCAATAATAAGGAACTTTGTGGACAAACATTCCGAACTAGCTCGGCTCCTTTGCTTTTAAAACTTATATTGAAAACCCTGAGCGCTACACCCCAACCCCGCCACCCCCCCAAACCCTATGTTATCTAAAACCCACTAGAACCAAATATTCCTAACTATTTCGCCCTCTATGAAAATTAGGCACTTAAAGGCCTCAGTACATAGCGTATACTTGGAGGGTCGGGGGACTTACTAAGTGGGAGGTGTGTAGACTTATAAGTACCCTAAACGTGACCGTAATTGGGGTTCTGGTACATATACGTGTCGCAAGTAACTACTTACTAAGTCCCCCGACCCTCCAAGTAGTATTGTCAGCAGTGCACAAACCCCATCTATCAAGTCACAGTGCCATGATCCTTCTCAATATGTCCTTACAACTCCAAACAGATCTGAACCTCTCCCCTACTTGGAGGGTCGGGGGACTTAGCAACTAGGTATTTTAGAGACTTATAAGTACCATAACCCCAATTAGGATCCCTTGTAGGGTACTTATAAGTCTACTTGTTAGCTACTTACTAAGTCCCCCGACCCTCCAAGTAGCCCAAAAACGTGATTAAACCCTGAACCCAGGGATCCACAAGACATCTTCGTTCCGGCTTCATGGCCCAGGAGACTACTTGGAGGGTCGAGGGAATTAGCAAGTAGTTAAGGGGTTTAGGGTTTAGGGGTTCAGGGGTTTAGCGTTGTTTTATAGACTTATAAGTAGCATAACCCAACTTAGGGTCCCTTTTAGGGTACTGAAAGTCTGCTTACTACCTACTTACTAAGTACCCCGACCCTCCAAGTACAGGGGTCTGAAGAATCCTTGGGGCTTTATAGGGTTTAGGGTTAAGGGTTTAGGGAATAATCTCTTACTCCCCCAATAAGCCCGCAGAAACAAAAGGCTAAAGTTTCCGATTCCTACTGTAGGAGCTCGAGAAGTTAAAAAGGTTGGGTATTGGGGATATAAGATCTTTAGGGCAGTATAAGGTGTAGGGTCAACGGGGGTATATTGTACTGTGATTAAGACGTGGAGCCCGCGGGACTAGAATTACCAATCCCTTCGAAGGGTAGGGTGACTTAGTGTAGTAACTAGCCCCTGGAGAGATTCATAAGTACCATAATCCTCCCAGTACCTAAAGCCCGAAACACTGGAAGATCTCAAGCGAAAGTTGCTCAGTACCCTCTGAAGCTTCCCGCGAAAACGAATGCAAACCCGTAGCGCTCTACAAACCTCAGATGCTGCAAGAGTGGACGACGGCGGGTTCCTTGTTGTATTTACACTATCGGTATAGTTCTCTCAACTACAGCGCCAGCACTGAATAAGAAAACATTGAGTAAGAAATCCAGCCCCTGGATTTGGGCGAAGATGTGCTAGAATCTGCCACAACCAAGCAAAAAGAAATAAGAAATTCACGGTCCCCGACCCCCGAAACCAAATTTCTTGTCCAATTTCTTAAATCCTGCCCGCAAGACCAGAAGCGCAGGACGTAAATACGTTACAGTATCTTGAAATTTGGGCTGATGGCTTCGGGATTTAAAGCATCAGGTTAAAGGGGACAGGAATGAGTACAGCATTTAGAGCCTTAAAACCTAGCGGAATCCCCAATGGACGGGTTTAGGACTCCTGCAGCAAATCGGCGAGAGTTTCGGAATGCGACCGAAGGCAAGCAACAAAGGTGAAGATTTGATATCCGGTCGCTTTGACGGGTTTAGGATTGCTGCAGCAAATCGGCGAGAGTTTCGGAATTCGCCCGACGGCAATGGGTGGAGGGCTGAAAGATTTGATATGGATTTCGCCAAAGGAAACAAGACATCTAGGGGCTGGAGTTGTTTCCTGGGTTTTGGCCGGCCCCAAAACAGAGGAAATAAGACATTCAGGGGCTGGATTTCTTATTTCGTTGGTTTTTGGCAGGCCCAAAACCCAGGAAATAAGAAATCCGGTGGCTGGATTTAGTATTTCGTCGGTTTTGGCCGGCCCAAAAACCAGGAAATAAGAACTCCAGGGGCTGGATTTCTTATTTCGTTGGTTTTTGGCCGGCCGAAAACCCAGGAGATAAGAAATCCAGGGGCTGGATTTCTTATTTCGTTGGTTTTTGGCCGGCCGAAAACCCAGCAGATAAGAAATCCAGGGGCTGGATTTCTTATTTCCCGTGTTTTGGTCCCACCCAAAACACCGGGAAATAAGAAATCCAGGGGCCGGACTTCTTATTCCCTGGTTTTTACGAGCCCAGGAGGGTTGTGCAGCACAGCAAAACGGCGAGAGTTTCGGAATTCGCCCGAAGTTGTGCAGTGTTTGCTGCACAGGGTGGCGCTTTACATTGGCCGAAAGGGGAGGCGGAGGCGGTGGAGGATCAATGATCTGAACATCGCCATCCTCCTCCAATAGGCGGTTTATTGCCGCCCCGGGCTCTTCGTCCATGTTTAGCCCTGGACGGCGTCAGAGGCGCACGATACGTCTCCAATAAGAAATCCAGGGTACCCTAAACCTGGCGGGTATCACTTCTGACCCTGAACAGAGCGCTATCAAAATAAGAAATCCAGGGTACCCTGTATCGGATACAGGAGTTTCTATCCAACGCCGTCACTGTAGCGCCCCTTTTATGTCGGGCACCCTTCTATAAAGGACACTAAGAATTAGAGAACTACCCTTGTGCAGCGGCTTCTTATCCGATCACATCTATCAAAACCTATTGCGGAGCTATGTAAAGCCCCAGACCCTGAACCCTTAACCCTAAACAAATTCTTACTCACACAAAAACCGAAATGTTGAACTTTCCGATTCCTACTAAACTATAAGGCCCCCACAAAGTTTAGAGGTTGGGCATTGGGGATCATAGGCTTCTAATGGAGGTTCACCAGTACAGGTGCCTTAATGATTGGAATAGGCCTTTTTGGGGGGTTGGGGTTTAGAGGTAAGAATTTCACCCAGGCGCCAGAGCGAGCTGTGCCCATTTGCGCTTTCTTCGCGGGGTGGCCTCCCACTCGCTGCAGAATTGGGGGGCGGAATCGACCCTACCTGCAAACCTCCGGGACCCTAACCCCTAAACTACTAAGCCTTACTACTTAAAGGGTCATGGGACTTAGTAACTAGGGTTAAAATTAGGGTAACTATACTTATAATTACTTATAACCCCAATTAGGGTACTTATAACCCTACTTACTAAGTCCCATGATCCTCCAAGTAGGTCTCCTAAGAACTCTGAAAAGCAGGGGTCCGCTTTTTACAGGTATTCAGTTCTCACACAGAAATTTGAAAATCCGAGGGTGTATGGCCTGGCCCCTAAAAGACGAGAGAGTAATCTGTCCAGGTGCCCGAAAACTTAGGTGGGGACTATCCGTACTTAGATTAAGACTCCAGAAATCCGTTTGAGTTTCAGGGACAGGCATGGATCAGAAATCGACCTATCGACTCAGGGTCTAGGTCTATGTTGCCAGGATGCTCTCTGCACTTTCGTTCGGAGATTGGATTTTAAGATTGCCCGTTTTCTTCAACGCCCATGGTGGGGTCTGAGCGGTTTGCAGGGACACATTGGGACTGTAGCAGAATACTTCAGTGCGATCCTACAAGAAGACTAGACACCTTGGTTCTTCAGATCAGGGTACTTGCATCGGTTCAATGGATCCTGAAGAATCAGGGGCTTGTCCCGAAGTAATAGGCTTAATAGTTAGAGTAGGTCTTGGGTGTATATTATACTACACCTTAATAAGGAACCCACCGAAATAGTATAGGTTATTATGTAGGCCCGTATCGTAGTAGCATCATGTCCCAAGCACCCACGCACAGGATCCCGAATTTTCAAATCCAAAAGCCTAGAGCCGCCCAGTCTGAACCCAAAGAGCCCTAACCCCAGCGCCCAAAAGGTCCCTAAACCGCGACAGGCCCAGGAATCCCCCATGTGGGTGGTTGTCGAAATTAAGGTCCCTTTTTGGGTCCTTATTATAGTACGGCACCTAATATTTAGGTAACCCCAAAAGGGCCCATAATTTTGACAACTACCCATGTGTGTGTGTGTGTGTGTGCGTGTTTGTGTGTGTGTGTGTGTGTGTGTGTTCTTTGTCTGGCGATGCCTTAATATGGGGCCTTGCTAGTGTGAAGAGGGTTTTGGGGTATGCAAAGGTGTACTTATGACAAGGCCAGCATTATTGGTAATTATATAGACCCCTGTATCAAGGCCTTCTGTGTTGGTGCTTTGGCGGTTGTTTGCCGGTCCGTTTCACTATAGCCGGCATGGGGAAAGCAAGCACTCCCCTGCAAGAAGATCCGAACAAAAAGGCCATCAACCAACCCTTCGGGTTTTGGGTATGTTAGTTAGGGCTTTGGGGTTTGAGGGTTTAGGGTTTAGGGTTGAAATAATACAAAGGTGTCAGGAAGTATCCAAGTCATGTTTTAGGCTTCCTTGTCGCACTCAAGTTCACCAAAGCCCTTGTCTCATTTCTCGTTATCGAGGCACGTATGCTACAGGACCTTTCATACACATCCTGGTCCTATGAAACCACCATATCCAACTAGTAGGGCTAAAAATCAAACAACGCTGCATGGGCACTATAGCTCCATTCCTCACACATCAGCTACATCGTGCGACACTTCAAGCATTGTAGTCAAGATGCTTTCGCAGCCACTCGTTTATAAACGGAAGGCATTTGGCGTCGGCGGCTGCGAAAGCATGGCCACCCTGGGCAAACGAGTTTACTATTCCGCGTAACGCATGGCGGACAAGTGTCTAAACGGACACCTCGGAGCTGCACGATTTCACTAAACGCAGATTTGTACTTAACCGGCTGAATTACAATCATCGATGCAGTATTCGCGCACATTCATAGGGCTTAGGGTACATGATAATACCTGATAGTATCAAGCGTATTCCCAAAAGATTTCATTCCCCCTGGGAAGGTAAGCAAAATAAATGGGTAGTGCTGTAAATTAGCGCCTCATTTTTGGTCCCCCCAGAAGGACTCTAAACGGGAACCGTATTTGAAGAACTAATTACCCATCTATTTTGTAGGAAACCCCTAAACAAGAAACTATAGCCCAAATGCAAACAGTTAAAACGTAAACCAGACCCTTGGAGGGATGGCACTATATGGGTGGCTGTCAAAAATAGGGTCCCTTTTCGGCACCATAGATATTGGGTGCCGTCTTATAATCGGTACCCAAAAAGGGACCATCATTCTGACAACTACCCATATACCGATCACCCGGGACCCAATACCCGAAGCCTTCGCCCTAAACCCTGCGCCGAAAAAAACCAGGCCGCCATCTTCGAAGCCTCAACCCTAAACCCTCAACCCCTTACGCCGAGCACCCATGCCCCGATATTCGAAGCTAAACTACACCCAGCACCCGGGGTTTAACGGTTTAGGGGTTTGGGGGTTTAGGGGCTGAAGGCTTTTATGGGCTTGGGGTTTAGGGGTTAGTATGGGGCCCAGACGCTTTACCAGGGGCTGGGCTTTTGCGAGTTGATGCTTTTGTGGCTTGTGCTTGCTTGCTTGCTTGCCTGCTCCTTTTGGATCTGTTCGAGGGTGTGTTTCCTCGTCTTAGCTTTGTAGCTATCATAATACCGACTAGGACCCCGTTTTCTGTACTAACCAATACTACGACTCAACTTAGAAATTCGTGTGCAGGCGAACCTTTCTTACCAACTTATTACGTCCCCCGACCCTCTAAGTTCCTAAACCCTGAACCCCAACACCGCCTGCAAACCCCAACGTGCCAAACCCCCCAAAACCTTAAGCCCCGAAACCCCGAGCCCTGAACCCCAAACCCTGGGTCCTGAACCCTAAACCCTGAACCCAAACAACGTTAAACGCCGCCAGCGCTTACTAGCTCCCTCAAAGGGTACCCCTAAAAGGGCCCTTAAAAGAAACCCTTAAACATGAACTCTTAACATCTTCAAAAGGAACCCTTAAACGGAGCCCCCCCAAAGGGAACCCGTCAAAAAGGACCGTATATAAAAGGAATATACAAAAGAGGACCCTTAAAAACCACCCTTGCAAGGAACCTTTTAAGATGGACCCTTGAAAGGGTACCTTTAAAGGAACCCATACAAAAGGAGCCCTGAAGAAAGGCGTCCCTTGAAAAACGCCCTTGAAAGGAACCAATAAACCCTTAAAGGGCGACCCTTTACAAAGGGGACCCCTGAAAGGGAACCCTGGAAAAGGAACCCTTATAAAAAGAACCTTAAGAAACGCGACCCTTTAAAACATGAACCTGAAGAAATGCAACCCTTAAAAGGGGGACCCTTCGAGCGCGCCTCAAAGTCCAACTTCGAATCGCAACCAATTCGAGCAGCGAGTTTCCTTGGTTTTCCACGGGGGTTTCTGGGCTGACTTCTGAACCCCTCCTAGACTTTTGGCATCGTTAGTATGGTTCATATAGAAACCCCAAAAGTTAAAGTCCTAAAAGCCAACCAGAAGAACGTCAAGGTTTGGTTTTTGGAGTTTAGGGGTTTAGGGTTTAGGGGTACAGGGTTACCACGAAAGTTTCATTTCTTCTTAGAGGCCTTTCCTAAGTGCAGGTTCGCGGACGTTTAGGGTTTTGGGTCTGGAGTGTTAGGGTTCGAGTTTAGGGTCTGGGGTTTAGGTTCTGCAGATCTTTTTTTGTAAGGCTTTGAATAGTCTGCGTTTGAGTCCTCGTGCCGGTGCCTAAAGGGAAGCTTGAGGTTGAAAGGGTTGTTAAAGGGCCGTTGCAGGGCTGCTCCCCACCCCACCTTGAACGAACAGTAGTGCAGTGGTAGCAGAGACGTAGTACAGCAGCAATGAGGTACAGTAAGTTTCGAAGTGTAAAGAGGGGTTCAGGAGGGTCTAGGCCCACCCTAAACCCGAAACCCCTAAATTTAAACCCCTAATAACCCTAACCCTAAACCTTAAACCCCAATCCAAGGCCTGATAATTTGAGACATCTCCGGCCTCTTGTTCTCTTCGAGTCAAGTAATTTTGATCATCAGCAGAACGCAAAACAAAAACCAGCCAAACCCGGGTTAAGGCTACCGACCATTAAGCAGAGTGTCACCTAAACAAACCCAGGGCCACAGTATTCTGTAGGAAACCATCAAGGGCCTCGGAGGGATCCAGAGAATCTCAACGACCCAGAGTCACAACCTCGAACATATCCGTGAGCAATAACGTCGATCATTGGAATAGAGTGAATGGAGTTTGCAGCATACCATAGGGCGCTATTAGAGCAAAGCCAAGTGTCTCGAGCAGAGAGACTGGTGTGATGTTATCTTCCGGACTGCCGCAAACCAGCCTCTGCGGCGTCTCAGCTTGGTACAGTTTAGGGTTCAGTCCTTGTCACAAGGCATAAGGTTGGGTCGTACTCTTTGGGCTTTTAGCTTAGGGTTCTTTCTTGTCTGAAACTCCCATGTGTCTTGCTTCTTGTTACGGCATGCGGTGTGCGTGTCTGTGCACTGGCCATTGCTTTTGCTACAGTTGCAGAGAGGGTTTGCACTGGTACACAACACACACACATAGACTGTATAGACTATCAATGGATGTTTGTGCGGTTTGCAGAATTTATGGGTCTAGAGACAATTTTTCTATGGTTCTGATGAAGGCATTAACCCCAAGTAATCAAGAGACCACCCTAAAACACAGGACACTCTCACCTTTTGGGACTATGCGGAGATTGGAGTACCCCAGAAATTTAAAGGTTGAAGGCTACCTACGCTTTCTAGAAGAAATCCTACTTAGGGTACTATATTAGGGTCCCCTATGTTCGGAAACTCCCATATTACCCCAAAAAGGTTAGAGGTTGCCTACTGTACTACTACTGTTGATGATATAAATCCTGCATTATCTTACGGACCCGAAACGATGGGAATTATGGCATATTCCTTACTATGGTTCATGCAGGATTTATACCATCAACCGTAGGACTCGGTAAAACACTGGAAACTCTGAGCAAGGCACACGTCCATCTGGAGCTCTGGCAACCTCGGGGCCACCCGGGGAACTCCCACGGTTCCTTTAAGGGGCTTCAGGATTTCACTTGAGAGAATCTGAGGTTTAGGATTTAACTCAAGGGGATCTAAGGTTTAGGATTTAATTTAAGGGGATCTAAGGCTTAGGATTTAATTCAAGGGGGTCTAAGGTTTAGGATTTAATTCAAGGGGGTCTAAGGTTTAGGATTTAATTCAAGGGGGTCTAAGGTTTAGGATTTAGTTTAAGGGGATCTAAGGTTTAGGATATTAAAAGGGGATCTAAGGTTTAAGATTTAGGGATTTGGGATTTTGGGGGTTTACGGTTTAGAGGGTCTTCTACGCCCTTGATGGCTGGCTGCACTGATGATTTTGCACTGTCACTGCGGCGCGGAGAGAAATCATGTGCAGGGGTGGCCCACTTGCCCACCCAGATGCAACGGGTCGGTCGATTCGGCGCAGGACGCTAAAACATCACGGTGCGACAGTGTGAAACTCGCCGGCCGGGCCAACCGCACAAAATCATGTGTGCGGTGGGCTTGCAAGCAAGACGACCGCATAGCCCAGGACATGTCATGCCGACACGACCTCACATGCCACACCCTGACACGAAACGTCAAAGTCACTGGCTTTGACCTGAGGCCAGTGCTTCGACCAGGCATCGTGCGCTCGCCGCGCCTCCAGGATGTTTGGTTGCAAGGTTCGGGCTCAGTGGCTAAAGGCTTGAGTGTTGTATAGGGCTTAGGCTGAGTCCTAGTGTCGGCACCAGGGCAGACAGCCACACCCGAGATCCATTTTAAAAACACTCACGCTATTTTATCCAAGATGTGCCGGTTCAGCCTGGGGCATTTTTGGCAGGTGCGGGGTTCATGCGATATTAAAAACTGTTAGCTCTCAACAAACACCTTGCGGTAGGCCACTGTGAAAATATGCTACGCTGTCACGCGGTTGTTCACGTCCGTCGATTTTCACGGTGATAAACCACTTCGTGGCCACATGATCCTCAACCACAAAAACTCGGTAGCCAACACCGACATGTTAAAACGGCAACACTTGAATTGCAGTCACGATTCTGTGCATAAACCGCATGCGTGCGAAGAAACCGATTTGTATAGCCGGCAGGGACATGCTCACCGACACCGCCTAGAGGACTTTGTGACTTACTGTTGGAGCAGCAACATTTTTCCTGACGTGCTTTTTGCTGGCTATGGGTAAGGATAGTTAAAAACTTAACGGGGTCGACGAGGGTGAAAGAAACGATGCATCGGTTTAGATTTAACGGGGTCGATGACTACTACTTGCTGTTGCTGCCTTTCTTATGTCCCTACTTGCATGACCTGTGTGTACCCATGAACTACGCACCAGCTCTTAACACTAACGCTTGACGCCCTCATTCAGCGTTTCTGTCTTGAGGGTGAAGGACAAGATGCATCGGTTTCTCGGCATTCGTCCTTCGGAAGTACAGGCGCCATGGGATTTCAACGCGCAGGGCTTGGGGATCCGCACCTACGGACGGACAATCTTCCTGTGTACAAGCGCATGACCCTTGGGCTTTTGGTACGACCACTGACTCGATAGTCACTAGCCTCTACAGTCAAACTGAAGCATCGGCGTGGGTTGGAACATGAGATGCTCAGACGTAAGTGACGTAAGTACAGAATTCACCCTACAAACTAAAGCCCTAACCCTAAAGCAGTACTACCATGGATGATATAAATCTGCATTACCCAAATAAGGAATACACCATAATCCCCATGGTTTAGGGTCCTTAAGGTACTGCAGGATTCATATCATCAACCGTACCATGAACTTGGTAAGTAGAGACTCGAGCACCAATGCCCATGAACCAGCTCCGAAGCCTAAGGTCGTGGCAACCTGACAGCTCTCTCCGAAGTCCAATAAAAAAAGGCCTTGCGGTTCGATGTTTAGGGTTCAGGGTTTGGGGGTTTCGATACATGCACCTCCAATACCTCTACCGCTGCGGCTCTGGTTGCAGGCCCTCTGCAGGTGTACTGGCATCCGGGTTTCTTGCTAAGTTCGCCAGGAACCCGCATTCAAGACACGAAGGTGCCCTTCTTCCTGATAATCTTTGTACCCACGTTCGTTGTAAGCCACAAGAGCGTCTGAACGTCAGCGACACAGTAGGTCGGAAATGATTAACGACAAAAGCATGCAAAGGACTCTGCGCTGGTAGTCAAATTGTGTTATCCCATCAGAGAACAGCAACCGCGAAAGATACAGAGAAGATAAGCATGGCCCCTGCGCGCAAGGATGACACGCACATATCGAGAAGTGTACCTTCTTCCTCTTATTCAGTTTCTCCCTTGGGCCTCACCTACGTCCTACACATGAGAAGCGCCCCACGCCCTGCAGCGTGAACTCTTGAACTTGAACACTTAAATCCGAACCTAAACCCTGAACCCGATAGCGTCCAGAAGAAGGGACTATGGGTACATGGAGGTTCGAGGGACCTTGCAACTAGGATAAATGCAAATGTAGGGTAATAGCTCGGTCAAGCCCAACTAGGGTACTTACTTGGAGGGTCGAGGGAGTCAGTAAGTAGGGAATAAAAAGACTTATACGTACACTTAACGGGGTCCTGAGGCTTGTCATACTTGTAAGTGATTGTAAGTGTATATAAGAACTACTTACTAACCCGCCCACTAACTCCCGTGTTCCCAAACCCAAACAACAGCACCTGTAGAAATTAGACTCTCGTTTCAAATGTAGGACCTCGCAAACCCCCATCCTAAACCGAACCCTATAAGGATGGACAGTGGCTGTATAGCCGCCCCACGCCCACTTACAATGTCGCATGATCCTCCAGTCTTCACGGCGTGGGCGCAATGAAACGTGCTGCACGACTGTGAATGATTTATCTTAAACTAAACAGGTCGTCCGGTCTGGAACATCAGAGGCCGCATACTTGACTTTGTGACTTGAAAATCAAGGGCTCTTTATGACTAGAGCAGTTTTTTCATTGATTGAAGGGTTTTTGTGGCATAGCTACTCAAGGATGCAGTGGGAAGCTTGGCAATCCGCTCTCTAAAATGAGTAGACTGGGGTTTTGGGGACTGTTAAGGAGAACAGTATAGATAATCTTCTGGCCTCTATATTACCTACTCGAAACCAGTAAGGCCTGGTTTGCCAACCCTAAGCCCTAAACCCTAAACCGCCAGTTTGGGGCTTCGTGTTTGGGGCTTGCTGTCTCAAGATTTTCAACCTAGGGGTTTCATCCCGTACCAAAAATTTCAATGGCATGCGTGCATGTAGGATTCTTAACACCAGAGTGAGGAAAGTATACTATACGTATATGGGGGCTACAAGAGGATAGCCTTACTACATGTTCCGACGCCTGAATTTTCATGTGTCCAGTATCCCAGAGGAACTCAAGCTTAAACCTGTGGGATTGCATAGGGATTGTACTAGGAGGGTTTGGGGAACTCACTAACTGGCCAGGTAAGTAGGTTTGTATAAGTGGACTTCCAAGTACCCTGAAAGAGGTCATAATTGGGGTCACGACACTTATAAGTCTATGATAAATTGTTAAATAGCCAAATGCTAAGTCCCCCGATCCCCGAGTTAGTCCACAAAACAACGCTTCTAAGCAATATTGGGGCCTTTAGAATTGGCACAGGGTTTGGGTGGGGGGTGGATTCTACTATGCTTGTAACAAAGAGCGCTGGGGAATAATTTTGGTAACTGCCCCTATATATTGCTACTAGGCGACCTTGGACGTGCTGAAGGGGCCTTAAGAATTAGAATCGGGTTTTGGGGACTACCTTACTATCAGCATAGTGAAGAAGCACCAAATAGTATAGGTAACTTTCCAAGCCCCTATATTATCCAATAGGCCTCAAGCTGGCGATGGATTCCCTGCTGCCGCAGCGGCTCCTCCAAGCCCACTTTCTCCTGGGATTTCGCTGCTTTTGTACGGTTTAAAGTTGACGGTGTTGGAGTTTTTGGCTTATACTCTTTTCCTGTCTGGCAGAGTATTTGCTTATATTCGCCATATAACAAAGCAGTCAGCCTCCGTATACGGTCAGTGATGCACTGGCTTCGATGGTTTGAACTTTCACGGGCAGCTTCAAACAAAACTTCAACCATGTACCATAAGGACCCTTAGGGGGTTCTAAGGATACTCTTAATGGTTGCTTGTTGGGTAGAGGTACAGAGTACCGATTCAAAGCTCTGTTTTCTATAACCTCGCGGGGTGTGGGTTGGAACTTGAAGATCCGGCGTTTAGGGGAGTAATCACCAGCTCTGCCGAGAAACATCCCTCATCAGCAAGGTATATACCATCTCCCATTCGCTCTTGCACCTGGCCGGAGCAACGTTGCAAACCCGATTAAGCCTTAGACTGTGCTTCCCCTACAGGGTAATGAGAAATGTATGTGTTGACGACCACCATGAGGAAACCATATTTAAGAATGGAACAAACCCAAACAGTACCCACGAGCCACGAGCTGTATGGAAACCCCCTCCAACCTTCCAGCGCCAGAACGGACCCGGCTGTAGACAACAGCACGAGAAAGGCCCCTTCAGGTAAAAGGTGGTCATAGTGGTTTCTCCGCAGAGTGTCGAAACGAGGGACCATGTGTCCGAACTCTTCAACATGCTCTAATATAGGGGCCTTAATGATAACCTACCGTATAATGGGCCTCAAAACCCTATTCTAGTTGGTGATGCCCCTATATTACCGTATGCAGCATTGATGTTCATTGTTCGGTCCACGGTTGCCTGAACATCCGGTTTGAAGGTCGAAGGACGTAGTAAGAACCTTTAAAACCTTAACCTTGGGTTGTGCTTTAAACCCTTTGAAAATCATTTATGACTAGGCTCCCTTTATAAGGAAACAAGGGGAAATTAAAAATCATCCCAAAGCGCAACCAAGCAACCCCTTGTGAATTCCGCATGCTGAAGCAGGAGCCACTGGTGGCCATGTTCGTTTTCCGTCTGCCTTCTCAGGCCCGAGGGTCGAAGGTGGGCGGGTAGGGATCGACACAGGGTGTCGCATGGACCTGCGAGCTTGAGCTGGAAGTCCGGAAAAGGCAGCGTGGGACGCTGGGAACATTTGAGCTGTGGGATCAGCTTTCTCTTCAACGTTGGGATCCGGGATCACCATTGGGATTCATCTTTCTTTACAGATCTTTGATCTTCAGTGACGGGGTCACGAGCTACCAGGTGAACTCAAGGGAGTTCACACTGGTAGCGGAGCCTACAGCTTCGCTATCTGCGCAAAAGCGGCCGATCCAGTCTTGAATTCTGGGATTTACTACTTTGGCGACTATGCCACCGAAGCTTGAGCCAGGGTCTACGACAGCCGGAGCTTCGCCGGCCGAGGGATCTACTGGGTTCCAGCTACCATGGGCGGCAATTCCAAAGTTCATTCCTGGAACGACAGATGTGACGGAGTACAGCAGGAAGCGAGAATTCCTGGCGGCCATGTGGCCGAAGGAACATTTGAGTCTGCTCGCACCTCGAGCAGCTCTTCAAGTGGAGGGCACGGCCTTCAAGAAGATCGCCAGTTTGCCACCTGACAAGCTGAAGAGCAACGACGAATCAGGCATTAAACTGCTGGTATCGACGCTGGGTGGATCATGGGGCAAAACAGACCTTGAAGCAAAGTATGACGTGTTTGAAAAGGCCTTGTATGGAACCGTACAGAAGCAGGACGAGACCAACGACAGCTACTTGGCCCGGCACGATGTACACTTTGAGGAGCTGTTAGCCCAGAGCGTGACGTTTGAGCAGGTGCGTGCCTACATTCTGTTGCGCCAATCTCAGCTTACAGCAGAGGATCGCAAGAAAATCATCTTGGAGCTGGGTGGCAGCCTGGATTACAAGAGGGTTTGTTCGTCGATCAGGCTTCTGGGATCTCGGTTCTTTGCCGACCTGCAGGGACAGCGCGTGCTAAAGTCCAGAACCTATGATGCCAATGTGGCTGAGGAGCCTCCGCCCGAGGAAGGGGACCGGACCCTTCCCACGATGATGGCAAGCGCTGCTATCGAGGAGGCCGAAGTGGAGTTGGACGATGGCTTCATTGAAGCCATGGTAGCCACCGAAGACCAGGATGCCTTGCAGGTTCAGGCGTTTGAGGAGGAGCTTGAAAACTTCTTCCAGGATACACCGGAGTTGCAGGAGGCATTGGTGAGCTACATGGAGGCACGCGGCAGACTGCTGGCTAAAAAGAAGTCTCGCGGCTTCTGGCCGATCGGTGGAAGCAAAGGAGCCTCCAAGGGAGGCCGCGGATTCAAGGGTGGCGGCAAGGGAAAGGGCAAGCACCGTGAGCAGCTCCTGGCCCGAATTGCCCGATCCAACTGTCGAATCTGCGGGGAACGAGGACATTGGAAAGCAGAATGTCCCCGTCGGAAATCGAATCCGACCGGCGAGGCAACCACGACCGTGGCCGAAGCCTTTGTGGATGTCTCCAACCTTGCTTCCTCATCCGATCCCGCCGCCTCTCAGGAGATTTTGACCAGCCTGCCAGCAGATGCTTTGACCTTGGAGGAGGCCTTGTGTGTCAATCCCGACCTACCTTCTAAGACCGTTGCCTCTAACCTTAAGGTTTTGGTTCAGAATCTTCGGAATCGGGGTTCGCAGTGGATGCACAAATCCCTCAGGCAGCCGAGCATTGGGGAACCAGCCTCGACTGATGCATTTTGCATTGACCTGAAGCGTGCGAGGTTTCCTGAGTCTGAGGTTGCTGCCCTTGCCCAACAATCAGACACGGTAGAAGCTATCCTAGACACAGGGGCTAGTAGATGTGTGATGGGCAAGAGTTTGCTTCAGACCTTCATTGGCCAGTTAAGTGATGCAGTGCGTTCCAAGGTTCGGATTCAGAAAAGCGCCATTCGGTTCCGGTTCGGGAATAACCAGACCTTGATTAGTGATAGGCGCATTTTGCTGCCATTCCGAACGCCTGATCATGAAGTTTTGTGGCTAGGGATAGAGGTGGTTCCAGGTCGCACACCTCTGTTGTTCAGCAAGAAAGCCATCAAGCAGCTTGGAGGCATCATAAACACCGTGACAGATGTGTGCGAGCTTCAAAGGCTGCAAAGGTCACTCAGCATGCGAACCGGCCCAACCGGGCTCTACATGATTGACCTGTCCAGGCTGTGCGAGGAAAACCAACTTGAGGCTACGCGTTCGACCGTTCGTGAAGATCAGCTTCAAGTGCCTGCCTCCGACGACCCATGCATGTATAGTGAGCCAGTGGATTGTGGTAAGAAGACCCTGGGATGTATAGCTAGTTTTCGATCCTTTAGGAATCCTTGGCCAAAGAATTCAAGTGAAGCGTTGAAGCATAGTGTTGCCAGCGCTGTTAATGATACTATCACAGGACCTAAACCGGTACCTGGTAGCGCGACTTCCGCGAAAGCACAGGTTCGTGAGCGACAAACTGTGGCCGCCGTAGCCACTCCTGCACTCAATCGTGCAACCAGTGTTCTCCCACCGGGCCCTTCAATCGTGTGTGCTGAGCTCAACCATGGCTCAGAGCAGCAGTGTGCCAGAGACCCCAGTCTCTACCCCTGCAAAGGCCAGCTTGGGAGCTCGCCTTCTCAGGCTGCGCGACCCGGCTTCGAATCTCAGTATGGCCGAAGTCGAGGAACTCAGCCTCGAGAAACACGGGGCCTTTCTCATCGACTTCGGGACGAAGATGAAGGGACGCAGCTATCTGGAATGTGTGGAAGAAGCTGCGGATTGGACCAAATGGTTCGTGGAGCATTACCACGATTCATCGAAAAGAAATCATCGGATCTTCCTGAGCTTTGTGGAAAATTATGTGAGCCAGGCCGAGCAAATCGAGGTCGCCCTCTCTGGCGAGCCAACGGTTGTGATGACCGGCGCGTCTTCCAAGGCTCCAATCGCAAGCAAAGCCGCTCCAAAGGCTCTCCCCAAGGCCGGAAATCCGGAGGTGCCGTGGGAGCTTCTGGAAGATCCCCCGATCCACGATCAAGTGGCGTCCCTGAGCAATCGGATGGTTCAGATGGAGCAGGTGATGCAAGAGATGATTGTGGCAATCCGCCAGCTGACTCCTCCCCCGCACTCCTCCTGAATGAGGTGAGTCAGTGTCAACGTGAGCTGGGGGCCCTAGTGTCCCAAGTTAACCTTGAATGCCAGGAGTCTGAAAATAGTGCTAAGCAGCTGATGCAAAGCCAGCCCACGTTGCCTAAGCTTCGGGCTTTTCTGAAGACGGTGCCGTGGCACCTGTTTGCCAATCCGAATGCCCGCGCCTCTGTGGTCAATGGCAACTCTGAGGCGGCCAAACCCAGGGCATATGTCACGTTTGGGATGTACTCCCATGGCGGAGTAGTGGGGATAACGAATGTAACAAAACAATATCCCTGGATTTCCCGTGTACTTACCGCATTAGTCCATCAGAGTGATCCTAAGCACCGGTTTACCTCCGTAGGAGTTTCTTGCAATGCGAGCACGGACCCCCATAGAGACGTGTACAATTCAGAACAATTCCAGAATTTGGTTGTCCCACTTGTGTATCCCGAGACCGGCGGGCAGCTGTGGGTTGCCAAGACACCACATGCGCAGCAGCCAGTCCAGACTCGGAAGTGCGGTGAGACTGAAATCTCGGGATCCTTAGTAGCCCTTAAGCCCACGATGTACCTCGACCCGCACAGTTGGCATGCCACTTCACCATGGACTGGCAATCGACTGCTGGCTGTTGGTTACTGCCTGAAGGCTTCCGATAAGCTTGGAGCCGAGGATAGGGGTCAACTAAAGTCTTTGGGTTTTCGGCTACCATTTGCCTCTCGTCTAATCTTTGCAAAAGCTTTGGTTGCAACTAATCCGTCACCTTCGGCGGAGTCCGAGCTCCGTCAAGAGTTGAGCTCTGCAGAATGTCTCTTGAGCTCCAAGCTATCAGACCAAGCCCAGCATGCTGCCAACGCGTGCGATGCGGCATTCCAGCAAGCCGAGGCTGCTTCGTGGGAGGTGTATCAGGATTCGTTACTGACCTACAACCAGCCGAGTCTGGAGCAATTAGATCTTTTGGAAATCTATGTGACGGTTGATAGTCGGTTGACTGATCAGGTTCTATCCTTAGGGGGTCGGGCTAGGCGGTTTACGATAGAGGATGGCGATCTGTCAACTGCTGAGGGTCAGCGTAACTCTGGGACCTGTTGCAAAGCGCTCAGCCTCGGCATGTGTGGGTGCATCCGAACAGTCGCGCTTGGTGTTCATGGACATCCCTGAACAAGGCCCGCAAGCCCGAAAGCACCCAGAGCCTTAAAAGCACGCAGCAAACAGACCTAGTATATCTTCGACTATGTGCAAAAATATGTGATTGGCAAAAGCAGAAGAACCGTCACTTTCACATGGAGCAGCCTGTTGCCTCAAGACTGTTGAGTGAGCCCGCTGTGCAACCCATAGTGAAATCTACTCAGCGAATTACTGTAGACATGTGTGCTTTCGGTTTCTGCACTCCTGTACATCGGGTTCCTATCCGTAAGCGAGCCGTAATCCTGAGCACGTGCCCGAAGCTCGTTCGGGAACTAGTTCAGAAGCAGTGTCCTGGACATTCCAATCACGTTCCCTTGACCCGTCGCTTGCACTTGATCCCAGGTAATTCCTGTCTTTCCAGCACATATTGCAAGGAGTTTGCGAGGTATGTCGCTACCCTGATGTTGACCGATAAGGATGAGTTGGCGATGGCCTTGCAAAATGCCCCGCCCATGACTCGAAAGAGATTCAAAACCTCTTTGGGCCTCTCGCGACCCATGAGCAGTCTCTACTCACAAAAGCGTGCAAGGGAAGGTGCACCCGAAGAAACCCTAAACCCTAAAGTGCTGAAGAAGACGGAAGTGCCTGCATCTATGCCTAGGCAAGCTCCTGAAGAGCTGCCTGATTTGCAGTGGCAACCCGTGTTTGCTTCCGCGGCTGAGCATGCAACAAAGAGCAGTCCAACACTTGTTCCGCCAAATAGTCCTCTAGTGGCCCTGGTCCAAGCCCAACTTCCCGATGTTGGGGTTCTTCAGGTGTTTGTAGGAAAAGATTGCAAACAACTGCAATCGCCTCTAGGTGCCCTACCCGTGACTGTTGCCCCCTGGCGGATTACTTTGTGCATGCGTCAGCAGACAGGGCAAGTCGCTGTGTACCAATCTCTAGGTCAAGAGGATCGCACCACGATGTCAGCCGATCGCAAGAGAGCTAGGATTCCCAACGCCAACATCCTGATGACAGTATTCGCCCAATCGAAGAATCCTGTAAACCCTAGGTCATCCCAGCCTGCATCAGCCAATGTACCCCAGGATGGCGCCATGAGCCCCAACCTTGAGGGCTGGGCTCCACCTCCCGTACCCATTCACGGTCCCGCCTTTCGAAACCTTGATAAGGATCTTAAGATGAAGTTGATTAGGGCACATAATAATCTTGGTCATCCTGATCCCAAGAAGCTGTCCGAGCACTTGCGCGCTGCTGGAGAGTGTCAATCATTGGTGGAAGCAGCCTTAGACTATCAATGTGATGTTTGCTTAGAGTCCACCATCCCCAGACATCAAAGACCCAGTAAGTTGCCCGAACCCAAAGAATTCAATGACGTTCTCGGTATCGATGGTTTTCACTTTAGGGGTCAAGCAGGCTATCGAGCCTATGTCGTTCATGTTCTTGATGAATCTAGCTGCTTCCATCAAGGCCGTCGTTCCAGTACCCGACTTGGAGCTGAAGCTTTACATTCATTAAGAGATTGTTGGTTCTCTTGGGCCGGTGTCCCTCGCCTAGTGTACTTGGACCCTGCGGGTGAATTTCGCTCTGAAGCCACGTTAGAAGCTTTCCAGAATCAAAACATCAAAACTTTTGTCTCCGCTGCAGCTTGGCAGCGAGGTCGAATTGAGAGACACGGGGACATAGTCAAAAGCATGCTAAGTCGTTTGGATAAGGAAACCCCAATCACTAGTGATAGCTCCCTGGACCAGGCCCTGCAGCAGGTTTTCAATGCAAAGAATGCCTTGGTTCGTCACAAAGGCTATGCTCCAGAGCAGATCGTGCTTGGAAAGTCGGTCCGTGTTCCCGGAAGCGTTTCTTCCGACGAAGAGCTGAGTTCACATTCGCTGACCGAAGGTGCTGATCTTGAAGCCGAGGCCCATCGCCAGCGGTTGGAACTTAGGTGTAGGGCCCGTCAAGCCTTCTTTGATGCAGATAACTGTCAAGCCATTCGACGTGCAATGTTAAGGAGAAGTAATCCAGTTAGGGGTCCATATGCAGCGGGTTCTTGGGTCTTGTACTGGACAAAGAAAACATCCCCAAATAGATTAGCTGCTGGTCGATGGCATGGCCCGGCAAAGGTCATCTGCCAAGAAGGACAGTCTGTCGTTTGGGTCGCACATGGATCTACGATCTTGCGCTGTGCACCCGAAAACCTGCGTCCCGCTTCGTTGCGGGAGTGGCAAAGCTTATCCTCGAACCAATCTGATGAGCTTTCCACGCGGACTGGTGGAGCCAGCACTTTTGTAGACCTGACCGCACCCAATCCCGAGATCACCGTTGGTGTCCCAACTCAGCCGGCACCAAGTTCCTCTGTCAGTCCGATTGAAGTAGCTGTTCCAGCACCCGTTCCTCAGTCTGGCTCCTCTGCAGCTCAGGGAAGCGGAGAATCCGAGGCAGACCTTGGTCAGCCTGAACAAGAACTGACGCCTCAGGTCAGCATTCAAACGGAACTTCCTGCTTCCCTTGATGCGCCCGAAGTTGAGCGCGATACCGCAGCTCCTTCGGCTCCGATGCAGCCGACTCCGGAATCTAATCCTTCAGCCCTTTTGGATGCGACAGCCATCCCTGTGCCCGGCACTGATGAAGGTCTGTTTTCAGAAACTGTGTTGTTGGCCACTAATCCCCTTGACACCCTAGATCCTGTGTGCGATGATCTGATGGAGTTCACTACCCTCCATACCAGCGCCGAGTTTGAGGGCCCTCCTCTAGCTGAAGATAATCTCCCCTTCGTTGAGAAGCCCTTGGAATGCTCTGAGCACCAGGCTTTCTGTCTTGATGTTCCGATCAAACCGAAAGATCTCAAACGCTGGGCACAGGAAGCTGCCCCAGAGCAACTGGCCACTTTGGCTGCGGTAAGTAAGCGTGCTAGGGCCGAGGTTAGCGTTAAGGATTTGTCTCCTCAAGAAATGAAACTCTTCGAACAGGCCAAGGCCAAGGAGTTGCAATGCTGGGTGCAGACCTCTGCGATTCGGTCTGTGCTCCGTCGTCGTTTGAACCCTGAACAAATCTTGAGAAGTCGATGGATCTTGACCTGGAAAACGCCTGAACCCGGAGAGTCCCAGCCTCGCGCTAAAGCACGATTAGTGGTTCTTGGGTTTCAAGACCCTAAGCTGGTTGAGGTAATGAGGGATGCCCCGACTTTGTCTAAGGAGGGGAGGGCTTTAGTACTGCAGACCATAGCATCTTGTAAGTTCCCTCTTGGATCCTTCGATATTAAGACAGCCTTCTTGAGAGGAAAAGCCGATGAGAACAATCCCCTTGCCATGGAACCGCCCAAAGAGCTTCGTCAACTTCTTAACATGCGCGATGATGAAGTGTGCCAGTTGCTTGGAAATGCGTATGGCAGAGTAGACGCTCCCTTGCTTTTCTACAAGGAGCTATCATCGCAGCTAGAAGCCTTAGGTTTCATAAGACACCCCCTTGAGCCCTGTGTGTTCCTCTTGTACACTGGTGATAAGCTAAACGGGATCCTCGGTGTTCATGTGGATGACGGTGTGTGTGGAGGTGATGAAACGTTTTTACAAAAGATTCAAGCCTTGCAGAAGACCCTACCCTTTGGGAGCCGTAAGTTTCGGGATTTCGTTTTCACCGGCATCCGTCTTGAGCAAATGCCCGACTTCACGATACGTGCCTCTCAGGGTGAGTACATTCGCCAGGTTCTTCCTATTGACATAGGTCGTAATCGTCGCCAACAGCCCGAGGCCCCCGCCACCGAGGAGGAACGCTCCAAGCTTCGGGGATTGGTCGGAAGTGTTCAGTACGCAGTCACGCATACTAGACCCGATATCGCTGCTAAATTGGGGGAAATTCAAAGCCAGATCACGTCGGCGACTGTGCAAACCTTGTTGACGGCGAATCGCGTGTTGCGAGAAGCCCAAGAGTTTGACCATGTGTGTGTGCATTACTTGCCTATACCAGTGGACAAACTGACGTTTGTCTCATTTGGTGATGCATCCTTCGCATCCTCTAAGAACTTAAACTCACACCAAGGTGTCATTATATGTGCCACGGATGATCGACTTAGCCTAAATAAGGAAGCCCCCTTGTCCCCCTTAGCTTGGGTTTCTAAGAAAATTCCCCGTGTAGTCCGATCCACCTTGTCTGCAGAAGCATACGCCATGTCAAAGGCTGTTGATCTCTTGGGCTGGCTCCGCGCCTTATGGGGAGTAGTTCATGTTCCTCAGTTTGATTGGCGCCAGCCAGAGCAGGGATTCAAGTTACTGCATACTGCATTGGTGGTCACAGACTGCAAACCCCTCTATGACTTGGTGACACGTCTGGCCATGCCATCCTGCGAGGAGCATCGCACGACTTTGGAAGTTCTCTTGATTAAGCAAAGATGCGCCGAGAATGCTCAGTTTCGGTGGATCCCTACCACCCTACAAGTAGCCGATAGTCTTACCAAAAATATGGATCCATCATTGCTGCGAGCCATTCTTGCACAGGGCCGTTTCCGCCTGTTTGACACTTCAGAATCCTTGGCGCGAGATGCCCAACGTCGCAAGGCCATCGAATGGTTGTCTCAACCCCCAGAGCTTGATCAGCCTCAGTGAATAACACGGTTCCTAACTGACTCTCTTAATTGGGTTTGCATCTGGAATGATGAAGGAGCGAGTCCTTCCGTGACTCTCATCAGCTTACATCATACGATGCTGTATCGAGTCGCCTGCCGATTGCGGAACGAACTTGGCCAAGAAAATAGGGTTAGTGTGAATTCCGCATGCTGAAGCAGGAGCCACTGGTGGCCATGTTCGTTTTCCGTCTGCCTTCTCAGGCCCGAGGGTCGAAGGTGGGCGGGTAGGGATCGACACAGGGTGTCGCATGGACCTGCGAGCTTGAGCTGGAAGTCCGGAAAAGGCAGCGTGGGACGCTGGGAACATTTGAGCTGTGGGATCAGCTTTCTCTTCAACGTTGGGATCCGGGATCACCATTGGGATTCATCTTTCTTTACAGATCTTTGATCTTCAGTGACGGGGTCACGAGCTACCAGGTGAACTCAAGGGAGTTCACACCCCTAAACCCTCCAATCCCATCAACCTGAACAAGACCTAAGAGTAGCCTAGGAATAAAAAAGGGTGCCCTTTTTGGTTTAAAGGGGATTATAAGGGAACCTAAACCCCCCAAAAAAGGGAATAAGGGCCTACTCCGGGTCCTACGGTTGATGATATAAATCCTGCATTAGCCATAATAAGGAATTTACCATAATTTCCATAGTTTCGGGTCCTTAAGGTAATGCAGGATTTATATTATCAACCGTAGTGAAAGGATCCTGTGAAGGGTATTACACCTCCAACTTACCTTTGGTTAGTACTTGGAGGGGTCGGACTTAGTAAGTAGGGCTCCTTAAGGGATCTTTAGAGGGATCTATAGGGGTTCTATAATGGAGGGTCGGGGGACTTAGTAAGTAGGTAATAAGTAGAGTTCTAAGTACCCTAAAAGGGATCCTAATTGGGGTTATGGTACTTATAAGTCTCGAAAATAAGTGGTTACTAAGTCCCCCGACCCTCCAAGTAGAGAATGGAGGAATGGGGTTACTACCGTTCTTCCATTCCCTACTAAGCAAAGGTAAGCCAAGCCCCCTGAAAACCTGTACTGGGCTTTGGAACTGACCAAGGGGAAACAAGTATATACCAAGTGCACGGTTGTGGCTGCTAATGGCTCGTTTAAGGAACAGGTCCTGAACCTTACTCAAGTAGGGTACTCCACGTCCCTGTGATATTGATTCGTAACACTACTACTGCTCAGGCTTCGTCAAGACATATAACGCCACGCCTTCAACCCTAAACTAACCCCAGCTGTCATGCTAGACATGCATGCGCCTGAACAGCTCCCCTAAACCCTAACCCCGCTTGGAGGAGTTGTAAAACCCATGAAGCCCCTAATCCTTTATAAACACCATTAAGAGACACACACCCTAGATGCAAATAGATCCCCACAACGAGAAACTTCAAATCCTTAAACCCCCCCCCCCCCCCCCCCACCCGCCCTCCCATGCCTTTCTTTCCAATCTGCATCCTGGGTACGGGAGTTCCGGGAGGTTTTTGACGGGACCAAAACGAAGAGCATTGGGGGCTATAGGGTTTAGATGTATCGACGCTGTACGGTTCAGGGCTTTGGGTTTGTACCCCTTGGCTGAATCACGGGCGATTCTTTAAACTGTGGGAGTTGCTCCCGATCTTCCACTCAAGTATCACTTGTGCCCTGATGCTGCCACCCCCTCACACAATTGTCACTCTTCGTGGCCGTGCTGACGCGTCCTGTCTCATACTTTCAGGGTTCAAGATTGCTGGTTTGAGCACTTGGTCACTTCTTCTCTTCGGTGGCGTTATTTTGGCATTCGGATGTTGGTCCTGGGAGCACCAACCGGTAACCGGGTTCCCCAGCAACTATCAAGCCTCAAAATTTCAAGGAACACACCCTCCTGTTTCCATCCTCGTCGAATCTTTTATGGCAACCCTCATATAGTAGAAGCCAGAAAGTTGGAATATCATTATCATAACCCCTTTAAGATAAATTATAGGGGATCTCACCATTAATCCATATTCCAACTTTCTGGAGTTCCCTTTAGTTCTTAGTAGATGCTTTGGCACCCTTATAGAAGAGCCCTAACATGAGAGGGTTTAGGGTTTTAGAGTTCAGGGCCTGAATATTGGACTAGGGTTGGGACCCTGTGCTACGAAAGTATGAAAGATCAACTAAAGAATACGGGTGCTATTCGCTTGGGCCCCTTCAGTAGCACTGGGGCCCAGACGAACCATAAACCTTAAACCCTAAGCCGTGGCAAATTCTAGGGTGATTGATATACCCTTTTCTTCAAAGGCAATTGTGGGAGCATCCTTGAGGGAAGGCGATATATTTGTCAGGGAAAAGACCTCTTCTCATATAGTCTCAAGCATTGTAGACGAAATATGAGGGAACCCAAGAGCGTAAAAGTCTCGTAAGGGCTTCGGCAGCTATTAGGATGTCCGACAACCTAGGAATAAAAAGGGTGCCCCTTTTCCTATCGGGCAGTTAATCTTAGAGAGAACGGAGACCTAGAAAAAGAGCCGCGCATCTGATCATTTCAAGCCCCACACCCTGAAACCACAAAGCCAAACCTGAACCCGAAAAAATGCCTGTCTTTTCCAATTAAGGATTTGTACAATTGGGGAAATCCAGAGAGGGACCCATAAATTAAAAGGAAGGTCGTATGGGGTTAAGGAACCTTGAAGCCAAGCAACTCGGGACTTATTCGCCTGAAAAATCTTCCGCGTGACGCGGGACTCCATCGAGACAGAGGGCTCATACCACTCCTGGGCGCAGTAGGTGCAGTCGGGGCTTCGCGTTTAGAGTTGAATGGCTTAGGGTTTAAGGTTGCTTGTGGTTTGGGGCCAGCGTTTCGAGTTGAGTTGAATTTGGTTGAAGTTTTGGGGCTTAAGGCCTTACTCACCCAAGAATCCACAAAAACGAAAGGTTGAACTTTCCGATTCCTACTAAACTGCTGCTAAACTATAAGACTCCAAAATTTTTAAAAAGTTTTAAAGGTTGGGGATCTAAGAGGCTGAGTTGTTGCAGAACCATGAGCCCTAGAACTGGGCAAGTTCACTTTTGTTGTGCCGAACCATGAGAGTTACAGTAGAAGACAAAAAAGTTGGAACATCATTGCCCTCATGCCCTTAAGGTAAGGTAGAGGGAATCCCAGCACTATTCATCCTAAATCTATGTTCCAACTTTCTGGGGTTCACTATACTAGCAATGACAGCAATCATGCTTAGAAGAAAACATATCGTCGTGGTAAACATGTTACCAACTATCCTACTCACTCTCATAGGCACCCGAACACAGAACTAAAATCAACTATGACGCTTAGAGTACCATGGCTTTTAACAATTACAATGCCTTCATAGCAGCTTCTAGTCCATCGTGAAGACCGAATGCAACATCCAAACGTCAAACCCTCGTTTAAACACACATAAACATGTAAAGTGCTATCAAATGACAAAGGCTTTGCCAGGCGGCTTTTTTTGGGGGTATAGACTACTATACTTGTAGCAAGGAACCACAGGTCGCGCAACCCCTGCAAATTGCAAGGAATTTCCGGATTGGTGGCATTTTCGATCTCGAGGAATTTGATGACGGTGGCAATGATCTTGTATGTCATTGAAGGCTTTTGCCTCGTGTTGCAACTGCAACTGGTAGAGCGGATCCTCTGCACAGTGTGTATACTTGCGCAGGCACAACTGGATAGGGGCATTCTGTGGATCCACAAACCTAGCGATTTCAGGGTTAGACCCTCTAATTAAGGGGTCATAACCTACTATTTTGTAGGGTTTGGGGATACAGGGAGGGCTTGTTCGAGGAAGCCGACGCTGCAAGAGCACCGGTCATGGCCGATGCTCGCGGCACTACCAGACGCTTTGGCGTGCCTGGTAACTATCATGTAGGACCCTAAATCCCAAACCCTATAAACCCCCCCATAGATCCCTATAGATCCCTTTAAAGGAACCCTATAAACCCCTGGTAGATCCCTTTAAAAGGAAATCCATGGGATCCTTTAGCCAGGAACCCTAAACCCTAAAACCCTTAAATCCTAGAGCCTAAAACCCCTAAACCACTAAACCCTCAACCCTGAAACCCCTAAACCCTCAAATCCCTAAACCCTTAAAAACCCTAGAACCCTTCAACCCCTAAGCCCTGAAACCCCAAAAAACCCTAAACCCTAAAGCCCCTAACCCCTCCCAAAAAAACCCTAAAACCCCTAAAACCCTTAAACCCTAAAACCTGGAATCCTAAACACCCTTAAACCGCTAAAACCCTAAAACCCTAAAACCCCTAAAGCCCCAAAAAACCGCGTGCCAGGCTGCGTGGATCGGGTACGACATGCCTCCTTCGCCTCCGCCTGGGCCACAGCAGAGCACCTCGGGACATTTTGGGGATCTTTATCTAGGTTTAGGGTTTTAGGGTTTAGGGTTTAGGGTTTAGGGGGTTGTCCCTTTAAAGCCTCTGAAAAATATTCGTAAATAGGGTCCGATTAAGCCCAATAAGGGAAGATATAAAATGTCCCAAAGGCCTACCTAGTTATTAACTAGGTGGCTTCCTTGAAAAGGTTACTATAAGGGTACCATAAGGGTTCCTTATTGCTGCAAAGATGGGGTTTAGGGGTTTTAGGAGTTTAAGAGTTTGAGGGATTTAGGGTTTTAGGGGTTTAAGGGTTTTTACGGGTTAGGGGTTTTCTTTGCAAGGGTTACTAAAAGGGTACTACAAGGGTTCCTTTAAAGGGCTCTATAAGGGTTTAGGGTGCCTTATTTTGGTGTCCTTTAGGGTGTTTCTTAACGGGATCTGTAAGAGTTCTATAAAGGGTTTAGGGTTTAGAGTTTCCGATAATCCTAAGGCTCCAAGGACTCATCTATTAAGGCTTTTGGGCCCAAAGACCATACTGTATAAGGCTGTTGGGCTGTTTTGATTCCCAGGAAAATAAGGATCCTAGTATTTAGGGTACTATACTTAGTTGCAGAGTTCACAAGCCCCAAAAAGTGTACACTTTCAATTTTATAGTGGGTAGTATTATCACAAAAAGTGTAAAGTGCATCCACTTAGCTACTAAGATTAGGGTACCTTGAAAAGGGAACAAGTAAGGGTACTACAAGGGTTCCTGTAAAGGGCTCTATACGGGCTTAGGGTTTAGGGTGCCTTACTTTGGTGTCCTACCACTTAAGGTACTATAGTACCCAGAGAACCCAATACCCCTTAATTAAGGAATATGGCTTAAATTATAAGGGGCTTCATATTATGATTTAAGCTATATTCCGCCTTAATTAAGGGGTATTGGGCTCTCTGGGTAGGGTCCCCCATTTTCGGAAACTGCCACCTCGGGAGCCCGCTACTGCAAAGCTATCAGAGAAAGGGGGGCTTGGGATTTTGCGGCTTCCGGTGTAGGGATTCAGGATTCTGCAAAACAATAAGAACACGGGGGGCTTAGGGCTTTAGGGATTTTAGGCTTTTAGGGTTTAAGGTTTGGAATTTACGGTTTGGGCTTAGGGTGTAGGGGTTTCGTGGTTCGGGTTTAGGGGTTTAGGGTTGGAAACCGCGAAAGCAAGGCAGAATGTCTCGGTGAAGTCTACTGTGAGCAACAGATGCAAAGCATGTAAACCCACACTAAATTCCCAGATGGAGGGTCGGGGCACATAGTAAGTTTTTACTTGATAGATTTTTAAGTCATTTAAGTATCGCAATGCCAATGAGGACCCCTTGTAGTCTTAAAGGAACTGTCCTGATTATCTGCTGACGAAGTTCCCCAAAACCCCACAAACCCCTCCCCTTACTGAATTCCGTAACTTACTCCCCCAATAAACCACAGAAATGAAAAGTTAACCTTCCCGATTCTTACTAAACTACAGGAACCCAAAGAAGTTCAAAGGCTGGGTATCGCGGATCTAAGCTGAACCCTAAACCCTAAATGCCCTAATTAAACCCTAAACCTCAACCCCTAAAACCCTAAATCTAAACCCCTAAATCCTAAACCCCTAAAACCTAAGCCCCCGTTCCCCCTACTGAATGCCCAGAAAACTTTCCAAAGAGGCAGGCGGCCAGGCGCTTCACAAGCTGAGGATGTCTGAGCGCCAGGTGCCTGAAGCGAGCAGGAGTTACTGTTGATGATATAAATCCTGCAGTACCTTAAGGACCCTAAACTATGGGAATTATGGTATATTCCTTATTATGGGAAATGCAGGATTTATATCATCGACTGTAGGACTTTAGGACTCAAATTGAGCCTTGGGGGGTTTCTAGTGTTTAGGGCTTAGGCCTTAGCATGTAGGTTCAGGCTTTGAACTTTGGGCTTGGTGCTTGGGTTCGTGGTCTGTGGGGGTTTGCTGATGTTCTAGCAAGAATGCTTCATGGGTCTTGCATAGGTCTTCTGGGAATTCCCTAAATCCCGTAAATCCCGAACCCTGAATCCCTGAACCTTAGATTCCCTAAAACTCCACCTAAAAGGAGCCCCCTCTTACCGAACTCATAAGAACTCGCAAAGTAACCTACACCTCTCAGAAAGCCGCGCCGGGGTGCTGCGCCACCATGGCGCCAAAGGACACTCCCAGGACGAAGACGGGAAGCCTCCAGGGGCTCCGAAAGTACTATAGGGGCCTTAATAATTAGAAGAGGGTTTTAGGCCCCATTTACTATAAGGGTCCATTATACTATAAGTATTATAGGGGCCTCAATCTAAACCCCCCTTAGAACCAGAATAATATATTATTAGCTTTTTCTAGTTCCTAAGGAGACTATAGTAATAATGAGAATGGGGTTTTGGGGGCCATTATACTATAAGTATGATAAGGAAGCCCCAGAAATAGTACAGGTAATGATTTAGGCCCCTACGTTAGAAAAACAAAGCTGGAACATCATCATCCTCCGGCCCTTAAAGTACATAAGGTGTAGAGAATCCCAGCATGAATCATCCTGTATGATATCTCTGCTCCAACTTCCCGGAAACTTCAAAATCCCTTAATTCAGGAATATACCATAAAATATAATACGGTTGATGATATAAATCCTGCATGACCCATAATAAGGAATATACCATAGTTCCCAGGGTTTAGGGTCCTTCAGGTAATGCAGGATTTATATCATCAACCGTAGGGACCCCAATCTGATTTAAGGTATTTTCCTTCATTGAGGGATTTTGGAGTGTCTGGTTTCTGGGGTTTCACTATAACCCTAAGGCTCCATATGCTTTAAGGCTTCCTTGAACGGTTCCGTTAAGGGTTCCATTCACCATTCCTTTGAGGCCTGCTTGTCGGGTATCATGGGGAACTAAAGGTTAACCTGTGTATACAGGGACTCAAAACAAAAGCCTCAACCCTAAACCCACCTTCTTTTAAAGGTTGCTTTCGTAACCCTGTGTCCTGCTCCCAAACGCAAACAAAGTAAACCTAAACCCCGAAGCCCTAACCCCTAAACCGAAACCCCACCACCACGCCCTAAACCCCCAAAACCTGAAACCACCGGACGTCAAGTCTAATATAGCGGCCTTATTCATCAGAATAGGGCTTTGGGACCCCTTCAACTTTACTGATAATAAGGAACCACCAAAACAGTATAGGTAAGTATTAAGGCTGACACCCTCCAAAAAGCCGCCCCATGAGCTCTCTCACCTAATGCAAGGTTGCAGAAAGTTCGGGTTTTGAGATTAGGATATTTTGTTCATAAGCAAGGAAGCCAAGGACCCTTTGGCTTTGGGGTTCTACAGTTGGGTCCTGGATGCTTCTTCAAGCTCCTCCCGTTTAGGCATTCAAACAAGTTATACTTAGGGTTTGGATTTAGGGTGTAAGCCTGAGGGTTTGCGGGTTACACCAACTACACGCCCCCCGTACCAGTTGATGCATCGGGATGCCACTGTCTAGGCTATGTGAAGCACGGTCGCTATTCTGCGTATCCTTTCAATCTCCAGAGGCAAGACGTGCCAAACCTACACTCACCAATGCTCCTAACAAACACCCAAGGAAGACCCAGCTAAAAAGCTTAACCTGAACCGCAACCCGCCCGTCTGAGCAAAGGCCTCTGTGGAAAAATGCTCTCCAACAGCATGGCGGCGTCATCGGCGTAGTCTTCCATGCTGCAGGGCTCGTCCTCGCTTGATTTACTGGACTTTGATCAAAGGGGAAAAGGAGGGACCCTTAATGGGGACCCCTACCCTACAATGGGCTGTATAATGGGTATACAATAGCTATATTAAGAGTATATACGTAGGGGTCCTTGTTAAGGGTCCCTCCTTTTACCCTTGGATTTGAAGTAGCTAGGGAGAAAAGGTATAGACGCTTCTGTCATAATGGTTCCTCTAATTCAGGATAAGGTCCTTCAAACAGCATTCTCAAGTATGGTACTCCAGAACCCAGTTTACCTAGACCTAAGAGTAACCTAGGAATAAAAAGGGTGCCCTTTTTGGTTTAAAGGAGTTTATAAGGGAACCTGAACCCTCAAACAAGGGAATAAGGGCCTACTCTGGGTCCTAGTTACCTATACACCACAAACCAGGGCCGCAAACAGTAATCCGAGCCCTTGAACCCTTGACGAGGTCTCGAACCCAAACACATCAGGGGGTAAACGACACATGTTACTCTTGGACATTTTTCACGAACACCATAGCCCAAGAAGGAGAGCCACGAAACAGACAAAAGCCACATAGAAAAGATCGAAGTTTGGTCGTGCGAGCAAATTTCGGCATGGTAGCAGCTCCAACACCCTAAGACGATCGTGCCCCTTAAGTGAAGGATTTCTTGTTGAAGTCGCAGAGGCCGACGCATTAGTGGCCAACCAACACATATAAAATAATCTTCAGTTTGACAGCTCATACTTTCAACCTAGTAAGGCCCCTACCTGTACTTAGAGGATCATCGGACCATTAGTAAGTCAAGTTATAAGTAGGTTATATTTAGGATAACCCCACTTAGGGGACTTATAACCCCTATTACAACCTACTTAACTAAGCCCCATGATCCTCTAAGTAACATGACTCGGGGGGGGGGTGGGCGTTTAGAGTCTAGGCTGCAGAAGGGGCTTCGAGACTGGAGAGATTCGAACACTGGGTACTTGGAGGGTCGGGGGACTTAGTAAGTAGGTAATAAGTAGACTTATAAGTACCCTAAAAGGGGATCCTTAAAGGGCTCCTTAAAGGGATCTATAGGGGTTCTATAATGGAGGCTATGGGACTTCGTAAGTAGGTAGTAAGTAGACTTATAAGTACCCCGAAAGGGAACCTAATTGGGGTTATGGCAGTTATAAGTCTTTAAAATAACCAGGTACTAAGTCCCCCGACCCTCCAAGTATGCGCACCAGGCGAGACGTTTGGGCTAGGGCTCATAGGGTTTGGTCAGCCTGATCCCTGGCGTCGTGGTGCGGAGGGTTCGCAGCTTCTGGCCAACTTTCTCTGCGGCTGCGGTACTTACAGTCTATGACTAAGTTGCCAAGCACACTCCTCATCGTGTATAAAGCTCCTAGAAAGCCAATGCAAGAGACCCAAACTCTCAACCCTAAAACCTTACTCTCGAACCCTAAATCCAACAAAATGAACCCGTGAACCCGAAAGCAGAAGTCCTTGATAGTCGACCTACCGGTGTTCCGATGGTCGTAGGCTAGGACCTGCCCCGCTTGGGGCGCAGGGCGAGGGTTGAGGGGCTTTCGGGGGCTTTAATACGTAATTAGAACAGGGTTTCGGGTTTTGGGGCCCATCATACGGTAATTAGAAAAGGGAACCACCAAAACAGTGTTGGTAATTATTTGGGGCCCTATATCAAGGTCTTAGGGTTTTAGTCTACTACTCAAGGGCTCCACGCACACTCCAATGATTAGATGGATCTTGTAGCCCTCATAGAAGCTTTAGGGTTTAGGGTTGACGGTGTTAGGGTTTAGGGGTTAGGGCTTTAGTGGTTGAGGGGTTTGGGGTTAAGCTTGGGCATTTACGGTTTAGAGCTTGGGCACGCAGCACTCATTCAGCGATGCTGGCACCAGAAGTACTGCCCGAGGTGACGGTGCGAACAGACTTGCAAAAGCTACATGCTGCTAGAGCACCCCTGCAGCCAATGTGAGGGACTCCAAATCAGACGTGAGTAGTCTGGTGTAGCCAAACAGACAGTGCAATGCACGCTTTGGCTGTCTTACCGTTGGGTCACTAATTCGAGGCAAAGCAGGAAGAATGCGAAAACCAGCACGCAAGAGCCGTATACCATAATATGAGAGCTTCAATAACTACCTATACTACTTTGGCGGGTCCTTATTCTAGCTGTAGTAATGGGCCCCAAAACCCTATTTATTAAGGCGCCAATAGTAGACTCACGATGGAAGCCGTCGTAAAACTTCTCAGGGAACCCTGAAAAAACACCTACGCGAGATCCGCCCCGAAACTCGAAACATCTCTCTCATTGCTATCTGGACCCCAAGAAGCCACACTTCATCGGCTTCCCCAATATGATGTCCTTGTACAGATCCTAGGTTTTTTTGGGGTTAAGGTGAGCCCGGAAGCCTTGAACATGCCGATGGAAGCGTTGACGTACTGCTGGTCAGTGGTCTTCCGGAGGTCAGCTGTCCTAGAGCACTGTTTCTAGGGCCCCCAAAAGCACATAAGCAAAAATTAGGATAGGGATATCCCATATAAACCCCTTAACAAGGAAGCCCAATAAGGTAGGGATACCCCCTTCAGCTCATGTCTAGGGTTCAGGGTTTTGGCACGGGAGGTTCGGAAAGGGTTTAGGGTTTAGGGTTTAAGGTTTAGGGTTTAGGGTTTCATAAGGGCTTCTATAAGAGTGTCTTAGTTGCTGAGTTCATAGGCCCCCCAAAAGTGTATACTGTTAGGGTCTGCATTTCTTTAATACCCAAGGGCCTTTAATGCAGGAATAGATCTTACACTTTCAGGGGGGATCCTTGATATGGCTAACAGTGCAGATCTTGATAAAAAATGGCCCCTACTTGGAGGGTCGGGGGACTTAGTAAGTAGGTACTAAGTAGACTTATAAGTACCCTACTTATAAGTCTCCAAACTAACTAGTTACTAAGTCCCCCGACCCTCCAAGTAGCTCTATTGCCATTGAGCCCTGACGGGAGAGCTCCATTTAAAAGGGAAAAGCCCCCTGGGCGCTTCGGGCTTAAAGCGGAAGCTATACGGTGCAGGGTTACCTCTTACTCCCCCAATAGAACACAGACATAAAGAAGGTTAACTTTTCCGATTCCTACTAAACTATAAGAGCCCAAAAAGTTTGAAGGTTGGGCATTGGGGATCTTACCTACCTGTGAAGGGGCATATGAAGGCTAAGCCTGGTGCTTGTCATACTTTTTGAAAGAGAACATGGTACCCGCTGGACAGCAACGTACGGTTTCGGAGTGCTTATCCGTGAGACTGGAGTCGCTACCGCAGTCGAAGCATATCATGGCGGCTCCAACTACCAACATATGCTTACCACCAGGGCCTACCTCAAGCACCATGGGACTTAGTAACTTGGTGTGGTCTGGGGCTGAAGTTTCGCAATCGGGACTACCTTCATTCATGCCCGGCTCTGAAGAACCTGGAAGGAGATCCCGATCCTTGTCAACCCTCAAAGTCGCTAAAGCGCATTCAGGAAATATCAGAGCCATTGTAAGATTGCTTGCAGCCGCTGTTTAACGATTTTTTTGCCCGGCGACGAGCCCATGAGGAGGAACAGCACTTCCTCCTTGTCACCTGTTGTACCGAGGGGAGCACAAGTACCCATCTTAGCCCACATAAGTCACATAAGGTTTCTTTCAGGAGTATCAGGACTGGAGGTAGGCTTTGGCCGCTTAGGCCTTCAGGATTTCGGGCTAATTTAGGGGTGTGGAATTTTCATATTAGGGATTGGGGTACATTATACTGTTTCTACCACTGGGAACCCCGTGGAACATATTGTTCCAGATGCCCAGTAACCTAGGAATAAAAAAGGCTCTCTTTTAGGTATTGGGTAACTTTATATGGAACCTAGGACTACATAAAGGGAATAAGGATAATACTGGGCATCCTGGTGTTGGTGTTACTTGGGCCTCTATAATGTGAGGCTTTTGACTGGGTCCTCTCACAGGATTCATGTGAGGCTTTTGACTGGATCCTCTCACAGGAGTATGCATCTCAAGTCCATACCTGAGCAGGATACGTAGCATGCAAAACTTATATAGTTCACAAAAAGCAAGGCTGACATCTCATTATGCCCGTACTTCTGCCTACTATTCAAGCCTTTGGAGTTTGATGGACTGATGCACCCAAACGTAGCACCCGGACGTAGTAGGACCCCGGGAAAGAAAAATGACACACGCACACACATCGCCGCAAGGAATCCTATTCCTAACAGCACAGTCTAGTTGCCTTCTCCTCCCAGAAGGTGAGAAAAAGACAATATGTCGGATACCGCTAGAAAATGGGAGCTGAGCCGAACGCAACCCAATTAAGGAGAATCAACTAAACTAATTATTGCTGATAACTACAAGAAGCCCCAACGTTCTGGACCCCATGGAAATCGGACTATGTAGCCCAAGCGCTGACAGTTTCGGTTCAAGTGTTTTACCTGTAGCATCAAAAACCTTACTTCCTGAAAGTACCATCGAAGGACATCAGAGCCCCAAATGCGTAGCTGTTTTGGGCTACTTGTACAGAGGCATACAACAAAGGGGTCGGGGGACTCGGTAAGATTACGTAAAGGTTCCCTTCACGAGGGATCCTTAAAGGGATCCATAGCGTGTCGGATTTAGTGTCTACTTGGTGGGTCGGGGGACTTAGCAAGTAGTCCTTCTACAGACTTACAAGTATCAGATCGCCAAGTACTTATCAGATCTCTACTTGTTATGTACCAAGCATGGACTTCTAGGATAGGGCCCAATTAGTAGAGATGGTTTCGGAGGTCTATTACAGCACAATGTACTTTGGAAATGATGACGTACCATTGCTGATTCTCCCGACCTCGCTACTCACAAAGTCGCGAAAGCCTGCAACTTCAGATGGGTGGTTGCCAACATTACGGCCCCTTTTTTGAGCACCCTGAATATTAGGTACAGTATTATATTAAGGATTAAGGACCCCCCCAAAAAAGGGACCATCATTTTCACACCTACCCAGATTAAGCCAGCCTTGGCACTCTCGCCGAAGGGGCCCTTGCACTTCATAGTAGAGCTTGACGCCTGGGATAGGGGCTACTTGGAGGATCCTGAGACTTAGTAAGTAGGGTTATAAGTACTCAAATTGGGGTTATAAGTAATTATAAACATAGTTACCCTAATTATAACCCTAGTTACTAAGTCCCATGATCCTTTAAGTAGACCCTAAACCCTAAACCCTATAGATCCCTTTAAGGAACCCCTATAGATCCCTTTTAAGGACCCCTTAAGGAACTTACTAAGTGCCATGGCTTTTACTTTAGGGGGTTTAGGAGTCCACAGATGCGACTCCTTGTTCACGAATCGTCTTGATGCATCCGAGTGGTTGTCAGTCAGTCAGTCAGGGGGTTTACTTGGAGGGTCGGGGGACTTAGTAACCAGTTACTTTAGAGACTTATAGGTACCATAACCCCAATTAGGATCCCTTGTAGGGTACTTATAACTCTACTTATTACCTACAGGGGGTTCAGGGTTTCATAGTTCTTGGCTAAAGGGAACTCCAGAAAGTTGGAATATGGATTAATGGTAGGATCCCCTATAATTTACCTTAAAGGGGTTACGATAATGATATTCCAACTTTCTGGCTTCTACTGTATACGAATCATTGTTGGATCTTGAGGTTGAGGGCTTTGGCTCGACTGGAGGGCTGAAAGGCAGCCAGTGCGCCCTCATCAGGGTTTACAGGGAACTCCAGAAAGTTGGAATATGGTTTCATGGTAGGATACCCTATAATTTACCATAGAAGGGTTAGGATAATCATATTCCAACTTTCTGGCTTTTACCTTACTTGGAGGATTACCGGACTTAGTAAGTAGTTGTTTTTTGGATATATAAAGTATCATAACCCCAAGTAGGATCCCTTTTGCTGTACCTACTTGCTACGTCCCCGACCCTCCTAGAGGGGGTCACACCCGAGAAGCTCACCACCTGCGAACCCAGTTCCTTCACCTCAAGGCAGAGTAGAAACCCCTGCAAAACCAGAGAGTACCTGGGCCCTAAACTTAGTTGCTGAGTTCACAAGCCCCCAAGAGTGTACATTTTCAGTTTTCTAGTGGCTAGTATTATCCCAAAAAGTGTAAAGTCTATCCACTCAGCAACAAAGTAACTGGCCTACCTTTTGAAGGACTCATACAAGGAAATTTCGCAATAGGGCACCCCCAAAAAGGCAGGTCTCTCAGGGTCCACGTGTTATTTAAGCAGCATTGGGCTCTATGGGAAGCGCGACTTTAAACGGGCGGAGTAACTAGCAGTAGATAGCAACAGTCTTCATGAAAGTCAATCCAACTATCATTTTGGCATATGTACTACACCTCGGAAGTCCATGTAATCATTCAGACCCTTGTTGTGCACCCAATATAAAGCATAAACCACGAGGAAAGCCTTGAGAAAGCCCTTGTGAACCCTCAAAGGAATACCGTTCTGGTTATTGAGGCCGCTGCACTAAACTTACCAAAAGAACCCTATTAACCCGATCAAAACAGCCTCATAAACCCCTATAAAGGCCCCTATACCATCTCAATCTGCGAGCCCTACACCCCATACGCTGAACCCCAAACCCCAGCCCTGAACCCTAAACCCAGAAACCCAGATCCGAAACCCTGCACCACTCCCTTCGCAAGCCCAGCAGCCCCGTTTGTCGGTCAGGTCGCAGAATTTGCCTCTGTAGGAGCTCTTTGGAGTGTTTCAAGAAAGTTTTAGGGTTTAGGGGCTTGGGGCCTTAAGGCGGGATGTAGGGGAGGAAAGAAATGGAGGTGTTTGGAGGTAGAGGCTTACTCCAGCCACAGAGATCCTTCACCTTAGTCCTGAGCAGGCACCCTAAACGAAGGCACCGGAATCTGTCTCCTTCCTTGGCTATGTCATGAATCTGTAGGCTTTTCTCCTGAAGCGCCCTTCGAACCATAATGAACATAACGCTGTAATGAACCCTTGGAGTTTTATGACCGGAAAAATAAAACTCAATTCCTACAAGCACTACAGCAGAGGAGTCACGACGGTTTAGGGTGCATGGAGGGTCGCGGGACGTAGAAAGTAGGTATGTTGTAGACTCACAAGTATCACAACACCAGTCAGGATACCGTTTGGGGTACTTTTTAAGTCTACGTATTACCTACTTACTTTCGGGGCTTCAATAAGTGGGGCTGAAAATATAATAAAGAGCCCAAAAAATAGTATTGTTCTTTTTGGGCCCCTATATGACTAAGTCCTCCGACCCTCCAGGTGGCGCGCTGCAACAGAGACTCTGGGGGACCCGACCCTCAATTGCCTTGGGCGCCATGTTACGCAGCGAACGGCGCGGCACGGCGCAGGGGTGTGAGGTTAGGGTGAGATAAACATAAGGGCCTGAGGGTGAGATAAATATAAGGGCCTGAATAATCATAATAGGGTTTTTGCGGTATATTATGCTATAAATATGATAAGGAACACCCAAAATAGTATTGGTAATCATTTAAGCCCCTAAGTTAGCGGCTGTAAGGTTGCAGGTTGGATGGCTGAAGCGGGGAGTAGAGGCTCATATCTCGAGCTCATAGACCCAGCATCTGGGTTGTATTTCTGGGGCTCTGAAAAGTATTTATGAATAGGTACCTCTATAGGAACCATAAGGGAAATTAGCAAGTTTCCCAAATTGCCACCTAGGCATGAAAGAGCTGTAGAAATGCAAGCTTGAAAGGGTCCTAATGTACTGGTATGGGGGATACTTCCCTAAGTCATAGTTGTAATTCCCACTATGGAAATGCTACATTCTCCTCTGCAGGCTAGCAACTCAACTGAGAAGCAACTTCACGGGGACCGCGGCTGATTGGGAACCACGTCTTACTCCTACAATAAGCCACAGAAACAAAATTTTAAACTTTCCGACTCCTGCTAGCCCAAAAAGTGTAAAGGTTCGGTATTGGGGATCGAAGATGATATGTACGATGTTGATGACGAAGACGAGGACTTCCGTTCTTGTCTCGGGAAATCACTTGGGCCCTTGGTCTTGGGGCCCTGCCATAATTATCAAACGGGTCTGTCGACGAGGTAGTTCTTGGAATATGGGTATATAGTTGTCAAAATTATGATCTTTTTTTGGGTCCTTATTATCATACGCCACCTATTCTTTAGGCAAAAAGGGGACCGCAACTTTTGACAACCACCCATATAACGACCCCGCTTTTCCAAAAGAATAGTCCACCACTTGCTCTTGAGCCGGTTGGACGAGACGGAACCCGAGTTGTTCCTCAGGGTTTCAGAGGCTCTTAGGGTTTAGGGGTCCTTTAAAGGCTACTATAAGGCTTCCTTTAAGGGATCTATAGGGATGCTTTATAGCTTATACTTTGAGGCTGCCCCAAGGGAGCAGCAATCCTAGTTTTGCCACTATCCGGGTTTCAGGGTTTGGGGATCTTTAACATGGGAGCCTCATTACCTGGAACAGCTTGGGGCATATGGGAGTTTCCGAAAATGGGGGTACCTTAGTTGGGGGTCCTTATAATAAGGATCCTGCTTGTTTTTTTGTACGATATTAGGGTCCCCTATTTTCGGAAACCCCCCATATCTATAATATACTCAGGAGCCTCAGGAGACTGCTACTCGAATTTTTCAGCCCCAAACCCCTATCCCCCAAACCGCTAAACCCCCAACTCCAAATCCTACACTCCAAACCCTATTCTCTGAACCCTAAGCCCAAAGCCCTGAACTCTAAATCCACAAACTTAACCCTACACTCGAAACCCTATTCCCCCAAACCCTAAACCGCTGAACTGAACACCTAAAACCCTGAGCCCTGGGCATGGAAAGACATGTCTCGGAACGCTGAAAGTCGGCGCTCAACCCTATAAAACTTGCCTTTTCTAGGGCTCCTTGTTGGAATGATTTCCTTCCATAAACCCTTGAAAAACGGTAAGTTATTTCGGGTTCAGATACTGTAGATGTACGAAAAGAGCCTGCGTACTTGCAACAGGGCCCTGGGGTGCACCCCTGGATGCTTGCACAGTCCAAGAGTCTAGGGCTTACTGTAGGGGCTTTAACAAGTACCTGTACTATTGTGGGGGTTGCTTATGATAGCTATAGTATAATGGGCCCCCAAAACCCTATTCTAACCAGTAAGGCTCCTACATTATAGTACCCTTAACCTGACAGATCCCTTATAGTATCCCTTCTAGGCCCGGTTAAAGGAACACTATTCTAAGTACTAAGGCCCCAAAACCTCATTCTAATTTAGTAGTCCACCTCCTCTGCCTCACCCGGGACCCTGAAGCCGAAACTCTGCAAGCAAAGCCCTTCAATCAGGGCCCCAAAAACGCACACAACCAAAGATTAGGATAGGGATATCCCATATAAGCCCCCTAAAAGGAAGCCCAATAAGGTAGGGATATCCCGGTAAAATGCCTATGCTTATGTGCTTTCTGGGTCCCTAATCAATATCCTTTCTCCTAATCCTGCTTGCAACCTTAGATTCTACAAAAAAGCGAATCTTTAGCCCCTCGACACTACAAATAGCTTTTACCGCTTGATACAGTCACCCTTGTAAAAAGTCCCGGAAACCTCTATGTCAGCCTCGAGCTATCAAACTTGGGCTTACGGCTTCGGGGACTAGGTTCAGGGAGGCATCTGGATCTACATCAAGGTCTTGGTCTGGCTTAGGGTACATGTAAATTCTCCCTTCGAGGCTGTTGGGTCCATAGAACGGACATGGTAACATCATTTCCAAGGCAGATCAAGGCAAGATATAGGGGACGTGAATGAGTCGAGCTTGGCTTGCGATATCTTAGCCCTATATGTATGCCGGTCATTTACCGGCATCTTCTACTTATTTCATAGACTTGCACATGCATAGATTTTGAGCCCTGTAGATGACACTTCATTTCAGGAGAGTCGAGCAATGGTCTTTCTTGTTACCGTCGCCGCGCACGGTGTCAGCCTTTCTACTAAAAGGGGCCTTAATCATTCGAACAGGGATCCTGTAAGGCGACTAGGGTTCTTTGGGGTTTAGGGTCTTGAATGATTCGAAAAGGGCTCTATTACAGGATTGTACAGAGTTTAATATGGACCTTAATGATTTGACTAGGGTCTTGGGATGCATTGTAACAACTGAGAAAGTACCCAGCTTCTCTTTTGAATGCTGCGGGCGGGTACGCATGAAACCGGTTTTTGGAGATCCCTATGAAGGGAAACATAGCTCAACAAGATCAAAAGCCTAAACATTGAACATTCTCGGCCCTAAACCTTCCAAGCCCTAGAACCTGAACCTAAACACTAGGCCTTCGACACCCTAAACCTCTATCCGCTGCACCCTAAACCCTTTAAACAAACCCGCTAATTCTCGAAAAAGGGTTACCATCAGGGGTGCTGAAGGGTATAATGGGAGTGCAAGACGGCAGGATAGCTCTATTGGGGCACCCTAAGACGCTAGACCCTTAGCGGATTGGGTTCTTTGTTCAGATACACCTGAAACCTAATTCCAAACTTCTAAACACCAAGCCTGTCCGAGGCTTTGTTCAGATATCTTCGAGCGCGTCTGGGGCTATGATAAGACCCTGAATCCAATCGAGGGCACCGGGCTACCAAGTTTTAGGGTTTATGGCTACCGCAACCTACCTCTAGAACCTACTCGTTTGTGGGGTGGGGCCCCATAAAGAATCCTAGTGCAGGATTTTATACGGAACTCAATCTAAACCCTGAGAGCCAGTAGTGGTATGGGAAGCCTGTTGAAATAATAATGTCCTAGATCTCCAAAACCTAGGGGCTTGGTATTTTAGTCAAAGAGGCTCAGCTACTCAATTATGACAGGACTATATAAGCCCCAAAAGGTTAAAGCTTACCTGCCCAGCTACTAGGAAAAAGGGCATGGGGCGGAGGTTCGAAGTGTTGCTGAAGGTTTAGTGCCGTGGTACCGGGCAAAACCTGAGCATTCAGAACTCGTAGAAGTTCATGTCGGGTCCTCCATTTGACCTCGTTTGCAAGACGGGTCGTTGAGGTTCCCTGTTCGGACAGGGTTGAGAACTGAGGGAGCTAAGATTTTTTTCGTCCCGATAAACCCGTGAAGCAGAAATACATAGATTTCTCCCTACCTTTAGGCGGATCCCCTTAAAGGATCCCTTACGGGACGTCTCAAAGGAACCCCTACCCGTAGCCGAACAGACCTACTTTTTTGGGGGTCCTTATGATGGTTTCCGTATATAGTTCCTCAAAAAAGGTAGGTCCTTCCGGCCACAAGTAATTACACGACCTCGAGGATCCCTAAACTGAAGGAACCCCTAAGTAAAGGACCTCGAGGATCCTCCTACGTGTCGGGTATCATGGGAACTAAAGGTTAACCCTTTTGGTTATATAGGGATCATATAGGGACTATACTACCCAAAAAAGTTTCAAGGTTACCGACTCTAGTACTAGTAGGACCAAGTTCCCAGTCTGAGGACTGCAACAGGTAGAAACCCAGCCTGCGAGTAGTCTAGTACTATAAGGTCCTAAGTAATTAGAACGGGGTTTTGGGGTATATGACAATATAATTTTACTAAGGAACCACCCCAAACCTTATTCTCACTACTAAGGCCCCTAGATTAGTCACGTTGATGAAGGCTCAACAATTCTCATCAGGATTCATTCGGCTTTCAGTACAATCACGGCTTTGACTATCTGTCAACGTATCGAGAGTATCGACGGTGGAGCTTGAAATGCCAAGTTTCTTGTGATCTTCTCTCAAGAAGGCTGTTCTACTGCCTTCATAGCGTTGTCAAAGTTTCAGCAAGCCTCGCGCTCGTGCTGCTTGCGCCCTTAGCTCCGTAAGCCCTGCAACCAGAGCCACAAACCACAAGCCAGAGATCCCAAATCCCAAACCTCCATACCTAAACCTTGAAGTCACTATTCTTCTGACTTCGGGGTACCCAGGCCAGGGCCCATTTTGGTAGGATTATATAAACTCCAAAATGGTTAAGGTTCTCTACTCAGCTATTAAGCTGAAGACCTCCACAACCCCAATGCACAAGGGCACTTGCTTGTCCAAGTCACGGCATGGATGCGTTCATGGCTGCTGCCCCTTCAGGGTCCAGGCGTTCAGGCTTTACCGAGAGTAAGCAAAGTACCTTAGTAAAGGTAAATGTGCCATTTCTTTAGGGTCATATCCCTTATTGAAACTACACTAGGCAGGGCTTTAAGGTTTCGGGTTCAAGGGGACTTTGGCTTGAAAGTTTTGTTCAGGTTTAACACAGGGGCCCTAACGGTTGATGATATAAATCCTGCATTACTCATAATAGGGAATATACCATAGTTTCCATAGTTTAGGGTCCTCTAGATAATGCAGGATTTATACCATCAACAGAATGACCGAGTAAGTATTCAGGGATTGGGGGTGGTCAAAGCCGAAACCCCACACACTATATCGTAAGCCTGTTGCACGCTCAATCTTAAGATCTCAGCCTGAAAACCCTCAACCTCTCAACCCTAACCTTCCAGCCCTCAGATTCAAGCAGGTTGCCTCAAGGCTTCTTGGGGCCTCGGCAATTTGGGTGTAGGGTTTAAGGATTTCGGTTTTAAGGTTTAAGTTAAGGGTTTAAAATTTAAGGTTTTAAGGTTTTGTGACACGCCCACTACCCAAAGAAATCAAGCTTACCAGCACATGCGGGGAGCATCACTGGCTAACCCTCTGCCACACTCAAAACCGCTCACGGTGTCAACCACTAGACATAGCAGTAGCCTAGGAACTGAAAGGGTGCCCGTTTTGGTTTAAAGGGAACCTGAACCCTACAAAAGGGGAATAAGGGCTTACTCTGGGCCTTAGACCAGACCAGTACAAAGCTGGGGACGGGAATCACCACCATGCGGGGAGGAAGACCCGCCGAAGCGAGATGCTCGGCAAGCCGCGTCGGCCTGAGGCTCTGGCGTGGAAGTGTTGGTGCAGCCCCTGGAGGCCGGTCGCCTGCCCACGGCCCGGATTTGCCAGCACGCGGCTTCGTCCTTGCGGGGTGCTGTGCGGCCTCGTGCTCGGTGTCGAGATGGCTGTAGGCGGCCTCGGAAGCCGCACGGATGGCGGCCTGCTTCAGCGACCGCTCGCGAAGGCAGCTCTGCCGTCTGCTGCACTTGCCTCTTGTCCGCGGTTGTGCGGATGCCGTCGGCGTGGCGCCTGCTGCCCAGTCGATCCTGGACGGCTCTGCGGCGCGGGGCTTGGCAGTGTGTTCGGGGGCACTCGTCGGAAGCCTGCATCCTGCACTATGATGGAGGGCACCTCTGCAGGGACAGATGATGTTTGGCGGCAGGCAGTTCACCTGGCCTTAACGACGATATGGGCTTGCAAAGGTCGGGCCAAGGCAGCTCGAGCCAGCGCGAATGCATCAGACACCAGCCATCCTACTCGCCCTGTTGTGGCTCGCTGTCAGTTGCTTGCTGCGGCTGGGCTGCGAAGGTCAAGGCTACTCTAGAAGAGACCTCTCGCGGAGATCCGGATGCCTGCGAGGTCGAGGCTTCCCCATGTGGACGCTCGATTCCACAAGCACCCACTGGGGCACGCAGAAGCATTCGCAGTGATCGCTCAGAACATCGCAGCACGCCCAGACCAGCCGTTCATGTTCCGCTCCTTTTCACAGAACCCCGCTCGAGACGTACTCATTTGGCAGTGCAGTGGCGCTATTGCGATGGCTCCTGCATGCCGTCGACTGTTTTGGAGATGAATGCTATCAGAATCCCTCGAGTATACACTGCCGGCTACAATTCTCGGAAATTCTCTACTTCGAAGAATACGAGTCCAGGACCCTGAAAAAATCTAGAAACATACATGCAAAATCTTCCGGACGTTGGGGCTGAAGGCCGCTGCTGAGCTCTGGGCCAAAGCCTCGCATTCTCCCTTCAGCTCCCTTGGGAACACGACCTTGTCGATTCCCTCAAGGGTGGCAAGCTGCACCTGTTTTAGCAGGCAAGTCGAGACGGCTGCACGCGCAAGCCGACATGCATCCAATCCCAAAGCCAGCACTACTACGACATCCGCAAGCCTCCAATTTAAGGATAGTTGGAAGCTTCTCTTGCAGAGGAGAGAAGGACAGCCTGCCCGCAACACAGCTGGTGGGTTGCTTTCTGCTTTCCGTCTCTCTCAAGCAGGAAACAATCGCCGACTCAGCCTGACATCAGCTCGAACGTCAGGATTCCCAAGGTCAGGGCAAACGACAGTGCCAGCGCCCATCTACATTGTTTGCTGCATTGTTTGACGGCTTCATGTTGAGATGCATGTGAGACCTGAGAAGATCATTCCTAAAATCCAGCTCGCGTCTGCGATCGTAAAGCCTGGAGCGCTCAGGCTATCTGATAGCAGACACCAGACACCTTGATCCTAAGCATCTCTGTGTAGTACCGGGTTGTTCCACTACACTCTCTTCCACGGAGGACGCAGCTACTGTTGCACCAACCGGTACCAGTACGATGACGCCAAATCGGGTCATACGATGTCCTCCATGTTCCATTTCAGCAGCAATTTCACGAGCTGCGGACCCGAGCCCGCGACGAACTCGTCGTCTGCGCACCTCAGCCTGGCCGGTGCATGCGCAGGTGGGACTTGTTGCATCCCCGCCGTGTCCTCCGCGGACACGTCTGCAGGTCATGTCTCCAACACTGGGGCCGTCAAACCGCCTCGAACCCCAAGCCACATATCACATGACCCTTTGTAAGCCCCGTTAAAGCTATCTAAGGGCTTTCTTTTGGGGGGTTTTGGGCCCAAAGACCATGATATTTAAGGCTTTTTTGGCATTTTGAGCCCCAGGGAAAGACCCTGAACCCTATCAAAAGGCACAGAAAGCCAGCGACTCCCAAACCCGATGAGTTGAGCCCTACCCAGCGTACCCAAGGTCCCTTCAACAAGGTACATGTACCAAGTGCTTAGTCTCATATCCCCCGTTCTTTAAGGGTACACTGGATAGTCTAGGTATTCCCTGAAGTTGAATCCGAGCTATGTTGCCGTTTTGGGAGTCTCTCCAGGAACCACAAACCCTGACTTAAAGGGTCATGGGACTTAGTAACTAGGGTTATAATTACTTATAACCCTACTTACTAAGTGCCATGATCCTCCAAGTAGACCCTAAACCCTAAACCCCAAATAGACCCCTTTGAAGATCCCTATAGATCCGTTTAAGGAGCCCGTTACGAACCCTTACTAAGTCCCATGATCCTCCAAGTAGAAAAAACTCAACGGCTGGCCTGGCAGCGGAGAGCCATACGGAGACCCGGGGAGACTACCATCCCTGAGCTTTGGGGTTTAGGGTTTAGGGTTTTGGGGTTTAGGGTTTAGGGTTTGGGGGTTTAGGGTTTAGGGTTTTGGGGTTTAGGGTTTTGGGGTTTAGGGTTTTGGGGTTTAGGGTTTAGGGTTTTGGGGTTTAGGGTTTTGGGGTTTAGGGTTTAGGAGAATGGTTGAATGGTTGGGTTTTAGGGTTTCTTTGTTTTGTGAAGGGCCCTTTTCATCCATGCTACAGCCGGAATACCTAGTATGGATTTTAGGGTTTCGAGTTTCAGGCTTTTATGTTTATGGCTTAGCTTAGGGCGTAAGGTTCCAGCCTGTTGCGGGCCTGGGGGTTTTAAGCTCCGGGCTCAGGGCTGAGGAGTTTGGGTTTCGCGTGCAGGGTAGGGTTCAAAGGCAGAGTTTTTGAGGACCAAAGGCAGATAGCTGTAGATATAGGAGCCCCAGTTGCAGACATTTGTGCAATCCGCCAGACCACCCATGAAGGATACTACTGGGCGACCGAACATGAAGGCCTGAACCACTTGACCAAGTTGAACGGGGCTCTATACTATAACTGCGTTAAGGAAGCTTAAGGAAAAATCGTTTTCATTCTTCCAAACCCCTATGGTAGCCTGGAGCTCGATCGCCTGTCTATCAAGGTTTCGGTCGTCTCAGAGACAGGACACAAGTGCAGAACTCGGCTTAAAATGGATATCCCGCAGAGATTTCTTTCAGAAAGGAGCAGAGCAAAACATACCGACCAAAAACCCTAGCCCCTGCTCTAAGAACGAAATACATCATGGGACTCTGTCTGCAAGACCCCGAAGTCTCCCGGTTTCGAAGCACCCACCCAAACCAAATCTTCCAATCCTAAACCCTTAGATCTTACCTGGACCCTTAAGAACCTACCCTTTTAGGGTGTTATGTTTTTTCCAAAAAAACACCCAAACCCTTTTAGGGTGTTATGTTGTTTTTTTCAAAAAACACCTAAACCCTTTTAGTGTGCTATGTGTTTTTCAAAAAACACCTAAACCCTTTTAGGGTGTTATGTTATTTTAAAGCACCTAAAACCTAACCCCGCAGCCGCGGCACGGCGGGGGCGGCAAGCTTTGGCCGCCGGCCATGGCAGTTGGCTCCATGGGAAGCGGCTCCTCAATGTAGTTGGGTGTCAAAAAATTCCTTTAAAGGGAACTCCAGAAAGTTGGAATATGGTTTTAGGGTAGGATACCCTATAATTTACCATAAAGGGCTTAGGATAATAATATTCCAACTTTCTGGCTTTTACCTTACCTGGTTACCTTTGCTCAACCTGTGGATAGGCCTTAGTCAGCGTTTTGGTGGCACCTGAGTCAGCGAACCCCAGGTCCAGGTTTCGAGTATCAATGGATCGATATTCCAGTCTCTTGCTGAACATCTCCGTCGCCGAATCGATACAGTACTATAGCATCCCAAACTGTACACCCTCAACCCTCGCAAAAGTGTCCGAAGCTGTAGCCAGGGGTCGCCATTGGGTCCGAAAGAGGGCGCTGAAGGGGGCATGCTCTGGCCGAAGGCGCCATGGCCAGCCATCGGATGAGCCTTATGTAGGATTCGACAAGTCTTTTGGTGGGTTCTTGTGGAGGAATCTGGCTCGAGCTACGGTGCCCCGTATGTCTGTCTGTCTCTGTACGCAGGTATATATAATGCATGTATGTATGTTGCAGGTAATGCAAGCAGGTACGCAAGTATGTTTGCTTGGTTGTTGGTCTGTCTGCTAGCATGGAAGGAGAGCGCACGAGAGAGAGAGAGGGAGAGATTGGCATGCTTTGCTTTAACTTCAACAACTTGTGAATCAGAACTTACTCAGAGCTGTCGAGTATGGTTAGAAGGATCTGTCAATTACAAGCTAAGTCTATACGGACCAAAAAACGGGCATTATTGTATCTGAGCAATAGGACACCCGTGTTAAATCCATGCCCACAACAAAGAAGTGAAAGCTTGCAAACTCAGCAACAAGTGGCCGAAGGAACATCGTAGGCGGGCTGTTGGTTGGGTTGAAAGCTTGTGGAATCATAGAAATTGTCGGGGGGCGCCAGATCTGGGTAGGCATGTGCTGCATCGCTGGGGGCAGGCTGGTTGGGTGTGGGTTCGAAGGGCCGGGGTGGGCCTTGAAGTGCAGGGTACGCATGTTCCCCAGGCATGGGGTATTGTTGGGCGCACGGTGAAGTTATGTGATCAATGCCAGGTGCTGTGGCCCCATTGCAGTAGGTGGATGAGCTGGGCTGGCTTTCATACATGGCGGGTGCCGTTGCGGGGTAGGTGTTTGCTGGAGGCATGTGCTGAGCAGGAATCTGGCTGGGGAGCACCTGACTGCTGCTGCCAAAGCCTCCTACTGCGTTCACGTCGCCAAAGCGCATAGGAGATGCGCAGCTTTGAGAGAACGAACCCATGGAAGCCACGCCCGGATGTGGCGACGGCATGTGGCCGCTGCACCTCGGCTGACGAAGTACTCTAGGGACCTTACTAACTAGAATAGGGTTTTTAAGGCCCATTATACTATCTTAGTTGCTGAGTTCACAAGCCCCCCAACAGTGTACACTTTCAGTCTTATAGTGGGTAATATTTTCCCAAGAAGTGCAACGTGTATCCACTCAGCTACGAAGCAATATTTTTTCCGGAATCCCGCCAAAATAGAGACGAAGTACCAGCCCCCCCTCTTTCCTCCCTGACCACGGAAAACCCGAAGCCTTACACGCACAGAAGATCGGAGACAACCTGGGTGGCGAACCCCGCCCAAACTTTATTGCGCACCCCTGCATGCTAGTCCCACTCGAACAAGCATTGCAGTAATGATCCTACTTTCGATGCATAGAATGCACCGTGATTCCACAACTTTCGGTACACAGGGTATTCCCTAAACCCTAAACCTTGAACCCTGTATTGTACGACTTTGTCCATTGGCCGTCGCTTTCAGCTATGAAAGAGGATGTGGGGTTCTAAACCCAAAGCCCTGGAACGGGGAGATGCCATCCATAAGATGGAAGACTCACTGAAAGGTAGGACGATACTTAGCATCAGGCCTTACTAATTGGAATAGGGTTTTGGGGTATAGTCTAGTATAGTTCTATTACGGACCCCGAAGGAGTATTGGGAATTCTGTCTTAAACCCAATCAGGGTACAAACAGCAACAAGTGTAGCAAGGCAAGGGCAGTTGTCCAAAGGGGCAGCTGCTGACTCACTAGGTCCTACTTGGAGGTTCATGGGTAGTTATAAGTAGGGCTATAAGTAGGGTAACTATACTTATAACTTATAACCCATCTTAGGGGACTTATAACCCCACTTATACCTACCCATGAACCTCCAAGTAGAGCTAAACCCTATACCCCTATAACATCCCTATAGATCCCTTTAAAGGAACCCTTAAAGGAACCCGTATACCTACCCATGAACCTCCAAGTAAGGTCCTTCGGTTGATGATAAAAACCCTGCATTACCTTAAGGACCCGAAACTATGGGAATTATGTTGTATTCCTCATTATGGGTCATGCAGGATTTATATCATCAACTGTTCCAGCCCCCCTTTTTCGGGAGCAGGCCGGGATCTCCCTCCTTGTCGGGTTTTGTGGAGGAACTAAAGGTTAACCTTTTTGGTTATATAGGGAATCTTGCTTTCTTTTGGTGTTTAGGGTTAGGCTTCAGGGGTTTAGGGTTTCGGGGCTTGGAGCTTGAGAGTTTATAGTAAACCCCAGAAAGTTGGGGAAACCTTGCTAAGGCCAAATAGTGCTGGGATTCCCTATGCATTACTGTTAAGGATTGAGGCTATTGGGTTTCCAACTTTTAGGCTTTTACTGTATAGGGATTATACAGGGACTATACTCGCCCAAAGCAGTGTTGGTGATTTCCTTAGTTGCAGAGTTCACAAGCCCCAAAAAGTGTACACTTTCAATTTTATAGTGGGTAGTATTATCACAAAAAGTGTAAAGTGCATCCACTTAGCTACTAAGTTTCAGGCTCAACAGAGCTACATGGGAGTTTCCAGGGCTACCTTATTCTGGGGACCTTGTAGTAAGGTTCCTACTATTTAGGGAACTATCTCCGGGTGCCGTATTTTTTTCGGTAAAAGGTTACCTACTCTACTAAGTCTCTTTTCCGAGAATTGAAAAGAGACCCTAGTGGGGTGACCCTGAGCTACACAACAGGTAGAGCCTTTCTTAACTGGTTCATGGTTGGGATAGGATTACAATGCTCATTTTTATTCCTTATTGGGTTTCAGCACCCATTAAAATGTAAAACGTTGACCAACTATGACAAAGATAAGCAGCACTCTCAGAAGCAGTGTCGAGGTTTAACTGGTAACAAAGCTGTAGTAAGCCTAGAACCCGATACCTTAAATCCAAACTGCTTCAGGCCGAGATCCTGGAATCTCAAACTCCCCTTTGGTTTGTAAAGCTCTTAGAGTCCGTAAGCGCAAGAAGAGGACATATGGTTGGTTGTCAAAATTAGGGTCCCTTTTTGGGTAAACTAAATATGAGGTGCCGTATTATAATAGGGACCCAAAAAGGGACCCTAATTCTGACAACCACCCATATTCCGGGGGGTGGGGATGTCGTAAATCCGCTCCTAAGAGCCCCTGAAAGGAACCCTTCCCCAATGACTAAGGCTCTTCCCTAAACGAGCCCGAGCCCTAGCCTAAACCCCTAAACCCTAAACCCCTACAGCCTAAACCCCCTGAACCCAAGCCTAAACCCCAAAACCCAAATCCCCAAAACCCCCTCACCCCCTAAACATGAAATAAACCCTACTCCAATTGGGTGGTTGTCATAAGTATGGCCCCTTTCGGGCCCCTAATATATACGGCACCTATATCCCAAAAAGGGACCCTAATTTCGACAACCACCCAATTAGCTCCTACATTACCGAGGCAAGTCTCGTCATGGGGTGTGGCGGTCCCATCTTCAACACCTCCGGCGGGCCGCGGGGGCCCCCGGGATATCCTCGAAAAGTGGAAGGGGTCGAGGGCTCTAGCGTTTCAGGGGTTAGGGAGCTCAGGGTTTAGGGGTTTCAGGTTTTCGGGTATAGGGGTTTAGGGTTTTAGGTCTGAGGGGTTTAGGGTTTTAGGGTTTCGGGGTTAGGGAGCTTAGGGGTTTTTAGGGTTTAGGGTTTTAATTAGGGTCTAAGACGCAAAAGTACCGTACCTTCTCAGTTTGCTTCTTACCTGCACTACTGTTGATGATATAAATCCTGCATTACCCTAAGGACCCTAAACTATGGGAATTATGGTATATTCCTTATTATGGGTAATGCAGGATTTATATCATCAACCGTAGTAGCCCACAAGTTGGAAACCCAATAGCCTCAATCCTTAAGAGCAATGTATAAGGAATCCCAGCACTACTTGGCCTTAATCAGGTTTCCAACTTTATGGGGTTTATTGTACTTGCCAACCCTCCAAGGCGGACTACTTGGAGGATCATGGGACTTAGTAAGTAGCGTTATAAGTACCCTAATTGGGGTTATAAGTAATTATAAGTACAGTTACCCTAATTCTAGCCCTAGTTACTAAGTCCCATGACCCTTCAAGTGTAGTGGGTCAGGGCTTAGGTTCAGGGGGTCTGCCAGCTTAAGGGGTTCCCGCCCTGAAACGTGAAATCCCGAAGCCAAAAAGGCCAAAGATCCTCAGGTGGATGGAGCGTTTTTGGATTTAGGGCCTGGGAATGAGAAACACCATACTTAAAAACAGGAGCCTTCCACAAAATAGTGTAGGTAACTATTGAGGCCCCTACATTAGACCCTAAACCCTTTACTTGAAAGTGTCCTGCTCAGCTTCTAAGTCTTAGTCTTGAGGCCACGATGCTTAAACATTACTTGCCCAGTATTCATAGGGACCCTCAGGGGGGTAATACCTATTATAAGGACTGAATAAGGCCCATATGAGGAAGTATAGTCCCCTACCCCCCCACCCCCTACCCCCGTAAGGGTCCCTATGAAGTATTTTTAGTGAACTCAAGGTTGACCTTTGGGATAATACAGGGGTGATCCTATTGGAGATATAGGGATTTTAACATTCGTAACAATATAGGGATTGTGATATTTGGGATAATACGGGGATTAAAATAAACCATAAAAATTGTTCAAGGTTACCTACTCTGCCGCTAAGAAAACCTAAGCCTAAGCCATTGTACCTGAGGCTGGGTTTTGTCCGAACGGAGTCTAAGTTTAAGAACTACCCAGAAGAAACCAAACGCTTACTCAAGGATTATACCTAGCCCATCATAGCCCTAGACACCAAAGCGCAGAACCCAACACCCTGAACCCCATCCGCGAAACCTTAAAACCCTAAAGCCTGAACCCTAAAACACTGCAACCCTAATATAGATGCCGAAGTATTCTCCAATATTGTTCCTTGGGGTTCCTTATTCTTGGCTGACTTCTGAACCCCTCCCAAAAGTTAAACTTTTAGCCTCCTTATTATGGTCACATAGAGACCCAAAAAGTTAAAGTCCTAAGAGCCAACCAGAAGAACGCCAATTATTGTAATTATACTATAGTCAAGGGTACACGAAGGGACCCTTCATAAGGACCCCTAGGTATATACCCTTAATATAGCTATTATAAACCCATTATATAGCCCATTATAGGGTAGGGGTCCCCATTAAGGGTCCCTCCTTTTCCCCTTTGATATAAAGGAGCCCAAGAGCTTATTCTAATCATTAAGACCCCTACATTGAACCGCTGAACTCCTGAACTCCTAAACTCCTATAATACACTATAGATCCCTCTAAAGGATCCCTAAACGCTAAACCCTGAAGCACTGAAATCCGAGTCCCGGAACCTGTGGGAGGCATTGAAGACCATGCTGGTGGGTAACCGGTTGCAGGGCCAGATGGGCCAGGCAGCATCTGCTCGCCTTGGCTTTTCAGTTGGAGGTTCAGGGTGGAAGGTTGATACAGGGTTCTGTTTTAGGGTTAGTCTAGGGTGCATGGGTTAGGGTTTTGGGGTTTAGGTGGTAGTGTTGTTAGGTATTTGCGGCTTGGAAACTTCCATCCCTGATATTTGGGCTACAGAAGATCTTCGTTGCCACGCTGTTGCATTCAATAATGAACCCTCACATGGGCTGCGCATCTTCCCCCAGTCTGCCCAGTCTGCATAGGGACACGTCAGCATAACGAATTGGGAAACACCTAGATCCGCGCCCTCTGACGAATGTCATAGATCTGCCAGACCCTAAGCCCAAAGCCCCGAAACGCTATCCCCAGAGACTCCAATATCCCTTAATTAAGGAATATACCTTAAATTATAGTAGGATCATTAAAATGGATTTAAGGTATATTCCCTAATTAAGGAGTATTGGAGTCTCTGGGTCTCCCGGATGCGAAACAGAAGCCCCCCCCCCCCTCCCCGCTTCAGGGATGCAGGATCTTTCAATCGGCTTCCTGAACCCTAAATCCTCAACCCTAAACCCGCTTCCTGAAACTGGGCTTTTAAGTAACAAGGGATAGAAGAGTATAAACTTTTAATTCATCATGGTTCCTTTAAGAAAAAAGTGTCCAAGTATGGTACTCCAAAGCCCAGGAAATACCACAAAGCCCGGGGGGGCTTAAACCATGCAGGTCCCAGGAGAATGCCTTGCCGATGCACACATCGTCTTGCATGGGCACTGAGAATCCTGAAGCCCCAGGCCCACGAAACCTCCCATGGGTATGTTATATATTGCATGGTATATATTCTATATCATATAGTACCTTTTTGTATGATGCTTTTTGTATCTTATAATATATCGTATACCGTATATTTTATGAAATATTACAAGAGCCCTAGACCTTCTTGCGGACTTAGGCACTGGGAAAGGGCTGCTCTGCCAGGACACCAGCAATTTGGCTAGTGCCACCAGTCTCTTCCTTGCAGGTGGTGTTGGGGTCTCGCGCTAAACCCTAAACCCCTCGGGTTTAGGGTGCAGTCTCTTCCCCGATGATGGCCTTGGGGCTTCGAGGCTGTTCAAACCCCAAACCACCGACCACAAATCCTTAACCCTACTCGTCGGGTATCATGGGGAACTAAAAGTTAACCTTTTTGATTATATAACGGTTATATAGGGATTACACTATCCCAAAAAAGGAAAGGTTACCTACTCTACTGCTAGGAATCCTTAACCTATACCCAAACCTCAAAGCCAGAGACCCAACACCCTAAACCAAGCACCCAAATCCAGAGCCCTGAACAAAGTGTAGGGCCGCAGGACCCTGTCTCTACAAGCCGGTGTGGGGGACCCTCTGGTTTGCAGGATTGGGGTACAGTTTAGGGTTGAAGATTTGGCTCTTAAAGATTTAAGTTCCTCCGCACTTTCGGAAGTCTCCTTCGGTCTTCTCGGATAAGAGGAACTGAAACCAGCTCCAGTTTAGGGTTTCAGGGGTTTTGGGGCTGCCTTGCAGCTCCACGGTCTACAGTCTTAAGTTAAAACCCTACATTAGCCCACAGGGCCCTAAGCCCAAACCTTAAAGCATGACAGCGAAACGCAAGAGCTCAACACCATCGATTCCCAAACTCAGAACCCAGAATGCCAAGAATCCTAATACCTTAAACCCTAAACCACAAGCGCAGACTTCTTGGAGGGTCTGGGGACTTAGTAAGTAGGTAATAAGTATACTTATAATTATAAGTACCCCAAAAGGGATCCTAATGCGGGTGGTTGTGGTACTTGTGAGTGTATTTAATTATCTACTTACTAATTAACCCTGACCCTCCAAGTAGCACCTGCTCATTGATACGGTTGATGATATAAATCCTGCATGACCCATACCAAGGGGTCCCTTGCCTTCGCACGGAGTCTTGGTCTTCTGCTCCCGTAGAGCCCAAAACTTATAAGAATGCTTTATTAGGGTTTAGGGTTTAGGGAATCTCTTGGAGTTGCATTAGAACGCGAATAACGAGAAAGAACGGCAAGGCAACGGGTAAACCCCATGACGCTGCAAGAAAGGGCTGTAGCGGAAAGCCGACTACTCGTCCGCTCCAGCAGTCTTAGTTCCGAAACCTTTAAGGCGGAGGGCTTAGGGCTTACTTGGAGGGTCATGGGACTTAGCAAGTGGGGTTATAAGTACGTTAATCAAGGTTATAAGTAGACATAAGTATAGTTACCTTATTTATAACCCCAGTTACTAAGTCCCATGACCCTTTCAGTAGTCGAACAGCCACCTCTCCGGCAGTCGCGTCGCCCAGCAGACCGCCCGTGGCCTCACGATAGAGAATTAGAGGCTACGAGTCCTTTTCCCCAGACAAGACACCCTGGAGCAGGAGGCAGACTCAGGTAGTAAGGGGAACTGCCCACAAGGACCTTTTGTGGCGTGTCTTTTGATGTGAAAAGGTTTTCTGCAAAGGCGCAGGCATTCCTGCATGCATGCTCAACGTCATGGCTGCACCAGATAGAAACCATGGCAACCACGTCCCCCATGGCTGATTTAGGGCATTTGCTCGAATCACGATGTCAAGGCGTCCAAGTTCCCCTTCAGGGCCTGAAGATGCCTCAAGTAACGTTTTAGGAGCACCCCTGGGGCCAAAGTATATCAACTATATGTGCGTGCACTTCAACTGGCTATGCCGGCTCCAGGGTAACGGGACTGCGGAGGTTTTGGAGGAAGCTCAACCATGTAGTCGTTTTGAAAACATCCTCTGCGGGTGCGGGGTTAGGGTATAGGGATCCAAGAAAAGTCGTGTGTGTGTGTGTGTGTGTGTGTGTCTGTGTGTGTGTGTGTGTGTGTGTGTGCGTGTGCGGGTCACAGATACCAATTGCAGAGACCCACGAAGTTCATGCGGTATTGATGCCGGGTATCCCAGCCGTCAATGATTTTGAAAGCCCTCGCGGCAATCCTGAATGTCTACGACTAGCTCATGGGTGGGATAGGATTAAAAATTGAAACTTGTATTCCTTATTGGGTTTAAGTACCCATAAAAATGTAAAATGTTACCCGACTATGACAAAGACGAACTGTAGAAGAAAAGGTCGCCGCATTGGTTTTGGATCCCTAAGACAGAAAACTTAATCAAGGCGAGGCAAGGAACCAAAAAAGCATCACAGGGGGAAAGGAGAGACCCTTAACGGGGACCCCTACCCTATAATGGGCTATATAATGGGTATATAATAGCTATATTAGGGGTATATACTCAGGGGTCCTTCTTAAGGGTCCCTCGTTTTCCCCTTGGGAAAAAGCAAGAACACAAGAGCTGACCTGAAAATCCCAAGACAAGTCGCTTGCTCGGGCCTGGGGCTACATCGCTCTTCTCGTATACCCAAAACCAAAAAGGGAGTTTCCGAAAATTAGGGGTACCCTATTTTGGGGTCCTTATAATAAGGATCCTACTTTGTAGGGTACTATATTAGGGTCCCCTATTTTCGGCAACCCCCACATCGCTCAGAAAGTTGGAATATGGTTTCAGGGCAGGATGCCCCAAGCCAAGAAGAGCTCAGACCTTGTTATAGAAGGATGCCAGAGGAATTCCAACACGCGTAGTAGAGCTTTTCTATGCGCTTCGCAAGTACAACGCTACTTGGAGGGTCGGGGCACTTAGTAACTAGTTATTTTGGAGACTTATAAGTACCATAACCCCCAAGTCCCTCGACCCTCCAAGTAAACCTGATTGAGACACCCTGGGTCTTCCGTAGGGTCTGTGTCTGAGCCCTAACATACGGTTGATGATATAAGGTGATGCACATGCAGTACCTTAAGGACCCGAAACTATAGGAAGTAGGGTGTATTCCTTATTATGGGTACTGCGGGATTTATATCATCAGCCGTACTGCGGAAGAAACTTCAGCTTCGTTCTCCCTGCCTGGTGAGCCGTCCTCGAAAGCCTCAGCGACCCAAGCTTGAGGGTTCATCAAGCTAGTGCTGTTGCCAGAATGCATACACTGGTATTGCTGAAGGTTTACCTAATCTCATTACTTTGTTACTAACACTGCAATTACTTTTACTAGCAGCAGCAATAACTTACTCCCCCAAAAACACAGAAATAAAAGGTTAAACCTCCCGATTAAAACTGAACAACAGGAATCCAAAAAGTTTGAAGGTTGGGTATCGCGGATCTAAGTATTACTTTTACTAGCATTAACAATAATAGTAAAGCAACTTAACCTCTGGAAGTGTCTCTGGCGCCTGAACATGCTTGGAGGGTCGGGGGACTTAGTAAGTAGGTAACAAGTAGACTTATAAGTACCCGAAAAGGGATATGGTACTTATAAGTCTCTAAAATGTCTAGTTTCTAAGTCCCCCGACCCTCCGAGTGGGGAGTTTGGCATTCACGTGGATAGAAAGTTTGGGACTTAATTGATGTTCCAATGTGCTATCGGGCAGAAGATTGTCCTTAGTTGCTGTTCAAACCGTGATTCGGGCATACGACTTTCCAGACACTTGACGTTCAAACTTGCTTTCGAGCAGACGTTTTCTACAGAGGTTAACGTTGAAACTTACCTTCGGGCATACGATTCTCCATGCAGTTGACGTCCAAAGCTGGTTTCAGGACAAAGGGTTTGCCATACAGTTGGTGCTCAAAGTTGCCGTTGGGCAAACGATTTTCTATGCAGTCCATGTTCCCACTTGCCTTCGGGCATAATCCCTTCCCCCGAATATAAATAGGGTCCCCGTCCCTCGCCCTAAAATCAACATATTTTTCACGGCCGAGGTTTTTACATTAAGGGGGTTTCGCGGCATCCGGGTATGAGTCCGATAAAAAGTAGGTGATACAACAGCCGGCTTCTACGGCTGTAAAGCAGACAGCCCTAAGCCTGAACCTTAATAACGGCCTAAACCCCTGAACTCTAAAGTCCTGGTCCTTTCGGTCAAAGTGTAGGAACCTGATTAAGAAACCTTGGGCCTTCATTAGAGTTCCTGATATGAATCCTAATAATTTTGGGGTTATAGGCCCTGGCTTCCTTCATCAGATTCCTACATTAGTACTACTGTAGTCTTGGCTCCATTAAACTAATCAACTCTAGGCCCCCCTAATGTTTTTAAGTAACTGGAGGCGTTAATATTCGGGGGAAGGTATTAGGATACTCCATACAGTTGATGCTAGGGGTTGAGTAGGACCGTTTGCTGGGTGCCCTCCTCGCGGCATGCAGTATCAAGCCGAACGTCGGAGTTCCAGCAGCCGACGCGCCTGGCATCCCGCTCCACGGTGTGGTGCAGCGCCTGCCTTGTCCACGTGTTGTACGCCTGAACCACCGTCTTCCTTCGAAGAAGCATGAACTTGCAAGAAGACGACAGACGAGTGCTCAAGCATGCTGAGGCATCTGGGCCTTTTCACACTTGGAGGATCATGGGACTTAGTAAGTAGGGTTATAAGTCCCCTAATTGGGGTTATAAGTAATTATAAGTATAGTTACCCTAATTATAACCCTAGTTACTAAGTCCCATGACCCTTTAAGCAGGGATAGTATAAACGCTAAAAGCTGGAGTTCACGGGCTTTTGAAGGCTTCGGGTTGATTGGAGCCTTGGGCTTAGGCCGGGTAGCTCGGTGGTACCTGGGTAGTTGTCAAAATTAGGGTCCCTTTTTGGGTCCCCTAAATAAGAGGTGCCGTATTATATTAGGGACCCAAAAAGGAACCATAATTTTGACAACCACCCACCTGATTAGAAACCTTGGCCTTGTAACCCCAATAAGATAGGGGCCTTGATAATTTCTATAGGGTTTTGGGGCCCATGGTACTAATTATGATTGTAATAAGGAACCACCAAAATGGTATTGGTAATTATTTAGGCCTTTGTGTTATGCTAGAGTTCACATATAGAACCCGAATGAAGACTCAGGGTTTCTTAAACAGGTTCCTGTCGTAGGTAGATCCTTTTTTAATTCTATGGTCTACGGGCCCTGTAAGAGTGTGATGGTGTTGCAAGGGTGTTGACGAGGTTGTCTGCTACAGGGCAACAAGGAGGGCCTATATTGGCCGAAAGTATAGTCGGACGCCTTTTTCGGGAACTTCTGCTTGCTAGATCTCTCAAGGCGGCATTAAGTTGAGGGCACCAGCTCGACTAGGTTTCTGAGTGGCCCCTCAATAACCAGGGCACCCTATTTACTACTATTGGGTTCAAATTAAGGAGCTCAAAACCTAGAAGGTGCTTTTAAAGCCTTTGAAAAATATTGGTAGTCTTAAGCCAAATAAGAGAAAATATAAAATGTCTCAAAGCCCTATGAAAAAGTGCAAAAGTGTACTACTCCGGAAGCTAGTTGAAACGCTTGGCGATAGGCTGAGACGGCTGAGCCCGAGGCCAATTCAGGGCCTGCGTACCGTAGGAGGGCCCTGGCTTATACAGTTTAGGTTCTATAGGGCTTAGGGTCTATAGGGTCTATAGGGTCTATCGGGTCTATCGGGTTTAGGGTTTGGGGATTAGGGTTTAGGGTCTATAGGGTTTAGGGTTTAGGGTTTGGGGATTAGGGCTTAGGGATTAGGGTCTATAGGGTTAGGGTCTAGGGTTTGGGGATTACGAGTTGGGGTTTAGGGCTTCGGGTTCAGGGACACAGCGAAAACAGAGAACTCGCATTGGGTTTAGGCCTCGGATTCGAGAACTGAGCCCTGAGCCGTACATCCCAAAGTAAAAGCCAGAAAGTTGGAATATGATTATCCTAAACCCTTTATGGTAAGTTATAGGGTATCCCACCCTGAAACCATATTCCAACTTTCTGGAGTTCCCTTTAAAGGGTTTAGAAATAGGTCTGAGGTTTCAGGACTCAACGTGTGATGCAGCCGCCTAAAATTCAGAGTCGGGATTTTCTGGAGTATGGCATTGTATTGGTATAGCTTTAATGGGCGACAAAGGAACATGATTCTGAGATATTCCGATTTTTATACTGGTCCTTCTGCCTCAATTACCAGGGAAACTAAAGTTGCAAACTTTCTGTGAGTATGAACATCTAAAAGCCAAGAACCTGTCGAAGATCGGCATGGGGGTTTGGGTTTAGGGGTTTAGGGTTTAGGGTAAGGGTTTAGGATTTAGATTTTAATGAGAAGCCCTTGAGGAATCCGATTGCTTTTTATTCCAACACCTACATTAATCATTCCCCTATGCGGTACATTACCAGCTTCCCTAAACCCTTGGCTTACTTCCCCAATAACACACAGAAATAAACGGTTAAACTTTCCGATCCCTACTAAACTCATCGAGCCCCAAAAAGGTTAAAGGTTGGGTATTGGGGATCTAGGGTTTAGGGTTTAGGGTATTGGGGATCTAAGTTGATTCCCTCAAAAGCCCAAACCCTAAACCATCCCGAAGCGCTGTTGAGCCTACACTCCTGACCCCGAGCCCTGAAACTATCCTAAACTCCGAAACCCGAAAACCCTAAGCGTGCCTGAAGCCCAAGCATACCGTTATGAAGTTCTTCACAGCTGTGTACCCACATTGAGCCCACGCTCAACGTCTGAAGTCTATGCGCGAGCTGAGAACTTAATTACTGCGCACAATGTCCAGGGGACTCTTGGCCTTAAGACTGTCCGGCTTGCACGTGACGGCAAGCGCCGCCTTGTCCAGAAGTTTAGGAAAGCTGCTGCTCCGCTGGGCTTGCCACATCTTCGCGACATTTCGAATGCGAGGCGTTCGCGTCAATGCCTGTGAAGATATCGATGTGCCGGTTTGTCGTTCAAGCCGCCGTTGTTCTGGCTCTCGGAAAGGAGAGTCTTGCTCGTGTTCACTGGCCAAAAACCAAAATCGCAAAATGTCTGATGCATGCGTGCGCGAAACACAGACATATGTCAGACAGTCCCTGAAGCTGAATCTGGCTGTGCAGCGGCTGCTTCTCTCCCCGCTCTCTCATCCCGTTCCTGTCGTTAATTCGTCGACAGCAGTCCATGTCCCTCCACAATCATGCAAAGCGGCAGGAGGGGTAACTGACAGACTTCTCCCAAACATACTTGGAGGATCATGGGACCTAGTAAGTAGGGTTAGAAGTACCCTAATTGGGGTTATAAGTAAATATAAGTATAGTTAACCTGATTACAACCCTAGTTACTAAGTCCCATGACCCTTTAAGTAGTTCGGATGCTACTTGGGTGCAGAGGATGCGCTGGAGTATGACAAGTGGTTCGCTTTGTTGGCTCTTTCCACGGTTTGTCTGCCTGTTGATTGGCTTTGCCGCTCGGCCTTAGTGCTTTGACTTGTCCCTTGAGTTGGGGGTTTCCGAAAATAGGGGACCCTTATATGGTACCCTAAATAATAGGATCCCCCTTATAAGGACCCCAAAATAAGGTACCCATATTTTCTGAAACCCCCAGTTTTTGGTTTGTTGAATAAGAATGGGATGGAACGGTGTAACGATGAAAGGACCAGAAGGGGTTGTAACTACTATTCCGGCTTCAGCCTTCGTCTTTCACGGCTTGCGAAACCCCAAACCCCAAAGCAAAACCCAAAACTGCAAAGCCCAAAGCCCTGCACCAAAAACGCAAACTTCTGAGGTGCTATGCGCATCAGGTTGGGGTTTCTTCCTGGGGTTTGTTCTAGCAGTTAATCTCAAGGTCTAGGTAGCCTGATTTGCGGCAGTCCGGCTACAAGTGGGATACATTACTCATACGATTTTGGGGGTTCCTTAATATAGATTGTAGAATATCCCCCCTCCCAAACCCGATTCTCATTATTAAGGTCCCTATGTTCGGTACATGGAGCCTTAGGGCTTGCAACTTCCCGGAAGCCTCGATCACTTCGGAGAGGTCGCCTGGACCGACCGCCCTGCAACTGTAAGGCTGTTGCTTTGGTTTGGCTTCTAATGTAGGGTCCTTAATCATCGAACAGGGTTTGGGGCCCCTTTGCAGTATAATTCTAATAAGGAACCCCCAAAACAGTATTTAGGTCCCCAGAATAGGCTGTGAGGGTTTGGGTTTGGGGTTTGGGCATGGACGTGCAAGGTTTAGGTTGTGGTACTCGTTTCACCGTTTTTCTTGAGCTTCCGGGGTGTACCTGTCCTGTGCTCATCATAGGGTTTCTAGGGTTTGGAGTTCGGCGGGGTTTCGGGGAGTAGGTCATGTTTCGATGTGCGAACATAATGCAGCTGGCTTACTACGTTGCAGTGTCATAGGTGTTACTTGGAGGGTCCGGGGACATAGTAAGTAGGTAATAAGTGGACTTATAAGTACGCTAACGGGATGCTAATTGGTGCTATGATACATATAGGGATGAGGCAGTGTCAGGGCTGTGATAGAAGGTCAAGGGCAAGGGAGTCTTTCTCCTAAGACCGCACTGTATGGGCGGTTCTCTAACTTCGGGTACCTTTTAATGTGCCGGTGCCATACGAGTTTGGGGACCAACAAATTCAAAACGGACACCAATTCAGAGAACTACCCGTAGGGTTTTGGGTCAGTACAGCAGTCTTTAAGGGGGGAGGTTGTACAAGGGGTAGCGTATTGGGGATTCTTACCCTAAACCCTGGAGAGCGGTCGACTGTGGGGCCTGGGTTTGGTTTCAGTGCTTTTTATCGGGCTTCAACGTTAATGGCTCCAAAGCAGGAGCTTGTGTTTTGTGTCGCGTAAAGCACATACCACAAAGCAAGCATCACAAGTGTTTTTCGGAACAGCTTATTCGAGCTGTGCAAAATCGCTCTCCAACAGGCTCCACACCAGTGTGTAGGTCGAGCCTCTTAATCTGGGTTCTTGTGTAGCAGATCTTACAAGCAGAAAACGCTGTAAATATCGATGAATTCAAGACTCTCTAAAGAACGTCTTAAGGTAGGCTACATAAGCTCGACAGTTTCTCTATGCAGCTCTGATATTCGGGCCTTTAAGACTCTGGACTGTCTACCCAAAGCAAGCTTAGCCAACACCGCTGTTGGTAACAGTGTTTGAAACACCAATGTAGAGATTCAGCCTAATTAGCTGTCGAATTGCATTGGCATAGGGTTAACGAAATGTGGATGCACATAAGGGCCCTTGTTTTTGCGCGGTGAAGCAAAGTAAAGATGTGAGCGGGTTCAGCCTATGTACCTGTATAAAAGACTACCAAAGACAAACTGTAATCGATGAAGATCTGGCTGCTGTCCTAGACTGGAATCCTACTATTTGTGTTGATGCTTATCCGATTCTGGCTTCTTCCGATACCCTTGTTCATAAGGTACCCCGTACCCCTTCGAAATAGCCAGTATTTGGATCAAAATCATTTGGATTAGTGAAAAATGCTGCACTGGATACCGGGTCGGTTCCAAGCCATAACGAATCGTCCTCCTATAGTTCCTCAAACCGGTTTGGTCCAGGCCGTAGCACGCTCTCCATCCCTACACATAGCCTTACAAGAGATTTTGTATAGTTGACAAACTAAACACAAACATCTTGTGGTTTCACTCGATGAGCCTGGACGTATCAGCCGCACGCTGCTGCCGTGCGTTTATCTCTGTATACACAAAAGAGAAACACACGGGCCCGATTTCTGTTGCGCTTAAACGACCCACATGTTTACAAACAACTCGCAAGTTTAGAAGCACGGCCCGGTATTTATAAACAACCCGTGAAAGTGTTCATAGAAGGACAAGCAGAAATCACCGCAAATACCAGTGTTTACTGATTTCAATTTATCCAACCAGGTCTTGGGGTATCTCACATTAACTCCACACTTTCCTCCATTAAGAAAAAGTTTTGTGACCAGCACTTAAGACTTGAGGGTTGGCGTCAATTGGGAATGGCTGCGCGCGTCTCGGGCGGATGGTGGATTGGTCGGCGGTTGTACCTTGTGGTGAACGTGCTGGTGGTGAGGGGGGGGGAGGGGGGGGGTGGCAGGTGTTGGATGTTGCCCGCACCATACCAAGACCTCTGGCGCCCCCGCCCCCCACCCTACCTCGAGCGAAGCGTTTGTTTATAAGCAGCGCCTGTGTTTATAAACAGCCGTCGTGTTTATAAACACAGTAAAGGAAAACTAAAACAAATTTAACAAACCAACAAACCAACACACCACGACAAGAATCCATGACAAGAATCCTTGACAAGGGGATACAGACATCAATCAATTCAACAAAATATGCGTGAACAGAAGGTTGCGAGCAGCAAGTAAGCATCACGAGCCCGATCCAAAGGCCTACGTAACTTCAAAAACTCCTTATACACAAACGCAGGCCCCAGGATCGACCCTTCTGAAACCCTAAACCCTATATAAACCCTATACTAAAGCCCTAAACCCTAAACCACCAAACCCTAAACCCCTAAACCCCTAAACCCCTAAACCCCTAAACCCCTAAACCACCAAACCCTAAACCCCTAAACCCCTAAACCCCTAAACCCCTAAGCCCCTAAACCCCTAAACCCCTAAACCCCTAAACCCCCCCTAAACCCCTAAACCCCTAAACCCCTAAACCACCAAACCCTAACCCCTAAACCCTAACCCCTAACCACCAAAAACCCCTAAACCCCTAAACCCCTAACCCCTAAACCCCTAAACCCCCCCTAACCCCTAAACCCCTAAACCCCTAAACCACCAAACCCAACCCCTAAACCCCTAAAACCCTAACCCCTAAAACCCAAACCCTAAACCCCTAAACCCCTAAACCCCTAAACCCCTAAACCCCTAAACCCCTAAACCCCTAAACCACCAAACCCTAAACCCCTAAACCCGTAAACCACCAAACCCTAAACCCCTAAACCCCTAAACCCCTAAGCCCCTAAACCCCTAAACCACTAAACCACCAAACCCTAAACCCCTAAACCCCTAAACCCCTAAACCACCAAACCCTAAACCCCTAAACCCCTAAACCCCTAAACCACCAAACCCTAAACCCCTAAACCCCCAAACCACCAAACCCTAAACCCCTAAACCCCTAAACCACCAAACCCTAAACCCCTAAACCCCTAAACCCCTAAACCCCTAAACCACCAAACCCTAAACCCCTAAACCCCTAAACCACCAAACCCTAAACCCCTAAACCCCTAAACCACCAAACCCTAAACCCCTTAACCCCTTAACCCCTTAACCCCTAAACCCCTTAAACCCTAAACCCTAAGGAGCCCCAGGGCCGCTAGGGGAGCGCTAGCGAGGCACAGAGGTCTCATCGCCTTTTTTGGGGGACCACGGGTCTCTCCATTCTTGGAGGGTCGGGGGACTTAGTAACTACCTTAACCTACCAAACCCTACTGTTTTGTAGGGTCCCTACAAACTCCATATTAGGGTTCATAATAAGAACCTACAAAAAAAAGTAGGGTTTGGTAGGTTAAGGTAGGTATTTTAGAGACTTAAAAAGTACCATAACCTCAATTAGGATCCCTTGTAGGGTACTTACAACTCTACTTATAACCCTACTTTCTAAGTCCCCCGACCCTCCGAGTGGCAACCAGGGCATATAGGAAGTCTGGGTGGTCCATTCTTCACCCAAGGGTAACCTAGGAATAAACAGGGTGCATTCCAAGCTGATCTCTTCCTTAGATTTCACGAACAATCCGAGCCATGAATTGCAAACACAGACACACAGACGTAAGGCAGGCAGCCAGTGTCGTCGTTCACACCTCACTGCTTTGATCACCATACAGCAAGAACAATTCCAGGTCCGGGTCGTTTCTGTCAGCGCTTGTGCCCTTAGACTCGCGCCGTCTGCGCTGCACAAAAGCATCTGCAGACACCTTGCAGCCTTTGTAGTGATCAAGGACTTCTTCGAAACTCACGTACCGCCCTTCGTCCTTGTCCACCTCCTCACGCGTGCGCTTGAAGCGCGTGCATGCTTCCAATTCGCCCTCGGCATTGCCAAGTTGTTTACCCCAAACACTACACCCCTAAACCCCTAAATCCGAAACCCTTAACCCCTAAAGCCTAAACCCTTAAACCCCTAAACCCACACCCATACGGCCAAGGATATCAACATGACTCATAAGGAGGCGACCCACAGTTCGAGGATCCATCTCTACAGATTGGGTATTGGGATCCAAGGGGTGGGACAGTTTAGGGATACTAGTATCCCAAAGAGGGTAAAGTTGCGGTTTGCGGAATCACTACTCTTCGGCGCAGACCGTGTTAACAAGGGAGTTGAACGTCCCAAACGCAATCATCAAACAAGTGCAGTCTAAGGAGAAACAGATAAGTCACAAGCGTATCACGTTTGGGAGGCTATTTGGGGGCACTTGGCCCGTCTGGCTCGTTCAGCAACTGAAACTGAAGGGCTTCCCTAGAAGCCTTAAACCCCGAAGCCCTAAACCCACAACCCAAAACATAAAGCCTAAGCACTGGAAGCCTTACGAGAAGCCCTGCTGAATCCAAGCGCGGCCTGCGGCTGGGGAAACATCGGACCTGCGAGGAGAGGTACGGGGGCATTACGAAGTAAAACCCAGACCCCCGGGAGAATCCAGAAAGTAGATCCATAAAGGGGTTCATACAAAGTATCCTTCAGCAGTCTAGGGCTAGTGTTTCGGGGTCCAGGCTTCGTCGGCGAGGTGTGTAGAGGTCAAGGATTTGAGGGTTGGGTTTGAAATGGTTTGAGGATCTACAGGGGTTTGGGTGTAAACCCTAAGCCCTAAACGGACTCTACCATTCAAAATCGGCCGGGTACGGGGTTGAGGAGCTACTTGGATGGTCGGGGGACTTAGTAAAGTAGGTTTTCCGAAGACTCAGGAAGCCCCAAGGCCGTGAATCCAACACCTACCTTATCGCTACCCTGAGCCTCTGGGCCCTGCACCCCAAGTCGAAACTCAACATGTCGCAACCAAGTCCAAACTCACAGGATCAAACCTAACCCCTAAAGCCGCGACCCCACATGTCCAAGTCCGGAAGCCTAACACCCAAAACCCGCATCTTCATGAACCGTAAACCCTACCCACCCCATACACTCTCCGACACCTGAAACCCCACGGAGGAACGACACAACGCACACACAAACCCACGCACGCTCAGAGCACAACAAGAAGCGAGCCCCAAAACGCCACACGAAACACCGGACCTGAAACACCAAACCCTAAACCGAAAACACAAAGCATTAAATCCTAAACCTGCAGAGCCAAACACAAGATCGCCCTAATTCCGCAAACCCTACGCCCTAAACCCTATAATCTCTACCCCCTATAGTCTCTACCCTCCTAAACCCTAATCCCTGACCCTATAAGGCCCTATCATCTCTAAACCCCCAAAACTGACCTCCAAGAGTCCAGGCGCCTGCGGAGTGAGACGCCGAGCCCCAGAAGTCCGCAGGGTGGTACGGGCCAGCCGGATGCATCGGTGGGCCTCTTTGGAGGAGCGGGTGATCTGGGAAGTCGTTATCTTTATAGGGTTCCATAAGGGTTCAGGGTTTGGGCTTTAAGGTTTCTATACGGGCTCTGTAAGGGGTTTAGGGTCAAGGGGGACTTAGTAAGTAGGCAGCAGGTAGACTTGCAAGTACCCCCAAGAGGGACTCAAATTGGGGGCATCATACCAAAAACTCTGTAGAGCAAATACTTATCAAGTCCCCCGTCACTCCAAGTACTCTAGTGGCCTTTATACACATCAGTAAAAGGTTCCTGTACGGGTCGCTGCAACGGCTCTATAAGGATAAGGATACTCCAAAGGGTATTGCTCTTGTTTTGACTTTATACAGAAGAGACCTGAATAGCTGGACTGCGATGTGGGTTGGCTTCTGTCGAGGTTTACACTTTGCACCCTGTTTTGCACGTTGTATGGGGTTTTAGATGTGCTCTCCTGTTGAGGTGGCCCTTGAAACCCAAGGCTAAACCCTTCATCATCAGAGCTCTCATGGAAATTGTTTCGGCCCCTATACTATAGAACCCGACATAGATCCCTTATAGACATCGTTAAGGAATCCTTAAGGGAACCCTATTACCCACACGCGCCCCAAACCCAGAGCACTAAGGTCCTGCTTCTGCTGAAACTCCTACTTACGCGGAGGCTCGTGGGCATGTATGATCCCGGTTCGGCCGGCCCCCCCCCCTCCCCCCCCCCAATGGTTCCTCCTCCTTTCTGTGGTGTGGTGTGGTTGTGGGTTGCTTCCCCCTCCCTGTGGTGTGGTGTGGTGTGGTGTGGTTCGGGAGTGGGTCTGCTTAGGCTGGTTACCCCACTCCCCCCTGTGGTGTGGCGTGGTTTGGGTTTCCTGCGTGGGTCTGCTTGGCGTGTGAGCCCTCGTGTGAAAAAAACTTGCCCCACTCCCCCCTGTGGTGTGGTGTGGTTTGGGTTTCCTGCGCGGGTCTGCTTGGCGTGTGAGCCCTCGTGTGGAAAAAGCTTGCACAGTTCGGCTTGGGGAGCGGGGGGGGGGGGATACCATTGGGGGGGGGGGGGTCGGTGAACCGAGAACCGGGATCATGTATGCAGTCTCCTCTCCTTTTGCCAAAGACCAAAAAGCTCAATCTAGCCATACCAAAGGAACCGAGCAAGCTCAAAACTCTTGCCGTGGCCTCGTAGGTGCAAGCTCCGTAATAAAAAGCTCGTGCGGAAACCCGTTGCGTCTACACTTGCTTGTTTAATTGTTCGTCTGGTCGTTTGGCGCGGAATATGGGGCTTTCGGGTGAAGGGCTGTTCGATTGAAGGCATTAAGTCATTCAAACATCATATCAAGCGGTAGTGAAACCGTAGATTGAAAAAGCACCGTAGCTAGAACTTGAGTTACTCGCAAGCCCACTAAGGAACGAGGAACATTTTGCCGTAACAATTCACAAGGTTTTGGGGGTACGTAAAGTCATGCAGATTCATGGCACCAGCTGGTATATCCAGCTCTGAACATTCAAGTTAGCTAGCACTACGCTATAGCAAGCCTAAATGCTCTGCGGCGCGGAAGTGACCAGACCACCGGGACCCGAGCTTGGATAGTGGCGCTGAGATCAAGAGGCTCCCGCAACATCCGCACCATAATTCCAGCTCGAACGCCGTCACAATACAAGTCACGCTGGTCAGGTGTCAGATTGTCCCGCAATTTCAAAGCCCTCAACCAATATGATCCAGCTGTCTGTGCCACCCCCGCGTCGAGCTGCGCGAGCCTGGAATTCCTGGCCCGCTGCTGCGGCATCTTCGGCTGTGGCATCTTCGGCTGTGCTTGGAATCCTAAGCCATGGCCCCCTTTCCTGCTAGAACCAAACCCAAAGACACCCAACTTCATTCCACATACTTCCTCCCACAATAAACCAGAGAAATAAAAGGTTGAACTTTCCGATTCCTACTAAACTATAAGAGCCCGAACAATTTAAAGGTTGTTGGGGTATTGGGGAGACTTTTTTAAGCTTAAAGTTCTTAAGAAGTTCTTCTGTTGGCTTCGAGAAAAACTCACTGAAACGCCAGTCCGGCCTGATAGCTGCATCATGGGATGCGGCTCTGGATACCTCGAATCTGTCCGGAAAAGGTTCCAGAGTCCAGGCGAGCGTAAACGGCACAATATATGGGTGGTTGTCAAAATTATGGTCCCTTTTTGGGTACCCTAAATTCGCCTCGGCCCCGGCCGAAGCGGTCAGAGGTTCCCATTCGGATTCCCGTGTCACGGAGCTCCAAGGTACGGTGGTGAATTCTCGCCCCCCCCCCCCCCCCCCCCCCCCCCCCCCCCCCCCCCCCCCCCCCCCCCCCCCCCCCCCCCCCCCCCCCCCCCCCCCCCCCCCCCCCCCCCCCCCCCCCCCCCCCTTCCCTCCCGCCCCTCCTCCGCTCGCTGACAGGTGCGAGCTTTCTGGAGTTTTCGACGACACGGGACTGCAATGTAGCATCTTTATGTGTTGGGGCTCGCCTTTAAGGCTGCAGTACCAAGCGAGTTTCAAACCTGAATTCCTAACCCTATACCCTAACCGAACATTACTTTTACTATAAGTGCGATTCCAACTGTTACTTTTTTCCTACAAGAGCTTGCTGCAGATAGTAGCCACTCGCCGCATGCGCGTACAGCCGGGCCGAGGCGGACGACGCGCAGCGTTTCAAATATTAGGTGCCGTAATCATAATAGGGACCCAAAAAGGGACCATAATTTTGACAACCACCCATATGTAGAATGTAGATGATGTAACGTAACGTGACGTAGACCCTTTGATTGATAAATGCCCTCCCCTAGTACATATGGATATACTAAGGATGGAATTTGGGGTCAGCGGTCAGCGTTAGTCGATTCAAATGCAACTCAACCCCGAACCTTTGGAGGAGTAAATTTTTCTGGATCCCGAAATTCGAACCTTAAGCTGAATAGGGCTCTCTGTTCTCAGTGCAACATACCTCAACAAAGAATGCTTGAAAGCGCTAGCCGCTGGACCCGCAAGTCAAGGGGTCATAACAGAGTGTTTTGTACGGTTTGGCGCCACCAAAGCTATTGTGAACGGGTTGGCCGTTTCCAGTGGTAACTCAGTATTTTGAGTTTTTGCCCACTGGCTACTTCTATAAGTTGAGGCATCGGTCTATAGTATTAAACCCCAAAAGTTGGAAACCGGATTAAGGACAACTAGTGCTGGGATTCCTTGTACATTACTCTGAAGGATTGAGGCTATTGGGTTTACAACTTTGGGGCTTCTGTTGTATTGCTAAATTAAAGGATGTTGGAGACTCAGTGATTGGTTCGGGTCTCTTTCCGTGGATACCGCCTTGAGCTTGGGGTTATCCTTGCAGAGTCGGGGAACTCAGTAAAGTAGGTATTGACATGGGTGTAGGGTGCAGTGTAGGGTTTGGGGTTTAGGGTGTAACAAGTAGGGTTATAAGTACCCGAACAGGGACCCTTATTACTGGGGTTCTGAAACTTACAAGACTTGTAAGTATGTTACATAACTACTTACTCAGTCCCCCCCACCCCCTAAGTAGGACTCACACCAGCACTTCATCAGAAAGATCTGAGCCCAACATTGTCCAACCACCAAAGTTTCGAGGGTTTAGAAGTTTAGGGGTTTAGGGTTCAAGAAGCCTTGCACTAAACCCCTGCAAAGCCCCTCCTTAGGCCTGACAGACAACCCAGCCTGATCCTGTATCATATGGGTGTTTGTCAAAATTATGGTCTGTTTGTGGGTCCTTATCATAATAATACGGCGCCGATTATTTAGGGTACCCCAAAAAGGGACCATAATTTTGACAACTACCCATATCACAGTGACATACAAGCCATGGGCAGCAATAGTCTGCTGACACGAACCAGTTTGGAACACGAACGCCTCACCTTAAGAACCCTCTGCCCGGTAAATGTGAAGGATCCTGAAGAGGGATCCCTTATAAGCGGCCTTATCTTGCCTCAGTTCTTTGGAACCCTTCACGCGGCCCACCTGAAGACCCCCAATTTAAAAACGCTGTGAAACCAGAACACCAGCCCCCACGAATTGCGACGAAGCGGAATCCGCCATAAATCCTAAACCCTGAACCCTGAGCCCTTTAAGCCCTAAACCCTAAAGCCTTAAACCCTAACACCCTGAACACAACAACCCTCAAACCCTAATACCCTCAAGCCCTAAACCCTAAAACCCTCAAACCCTAAAGCCCTACACCCTAAAGCCCTGAACCCCAAAACCTAGAGCCATCAACCGCCAAAACCCAGTGCCATTTCTGAGAACTGCGCCGGAAGCTTTGCATAGGGGGCCCGTAAGCTGGCGAAGCTTTCGGGCTTAGGGCGTGAGGGCTGAAGAACGCCAAGCTAATGTCATAGGGACCCTTACGGGGATTAGGGGGGAGGAGGGTAGGGGGTCTTGAATCTGAAATAAGGGCTCAATAAGGCCTATTTAAGCAAGTATAGTCCCCTACCCCCGTTCCCGCCTACTTAAAGGGTCATGGGACTTAGTAACTAGAGTCGCACGAGTCCTAGGTCGTAGACCGCCGGAACGGCTGCTAGGGTTTCGGGTTTAATTCAGAGTTATTGGTTTAGGGATTACATAGGGTCCGGGCTTTAGGGCATGTCGGTAGAGGGGCCTTCACAAATCGAATTTCGGGTTCCTTTCAAGGGCTCTTAAACGGGGTCTACAAGGGTTCCATAACAAGGGTGACTACAAGGATATTGCACGGGCTCGATGTTATAGGGGCCGTAGAAAGCAGAATCGGTTTTGGGCTGCATTAGACCATAGTTGTCAATAAGATGCGCACAGGAACAATAGGACGAAAGAGTTCGAGCCCTAGATTTCCAGACCTCCATGTGTCTAGGTCTCTAAATTAGGGTCCTGTTTAGGGTCTTTTTTTCATGGGGCTGCACACTATTTTGGGACCTCAAGAGGGACCATAATTCATGAGAGGAGAACTACCTACAGAGCAGAAAGCATCAGTCTGGCAGCACAGGAGGTGATGCGCCGCAGCTCGGGAACCTGCACAAGCCTCGAAACTCCCAAGCCTCGCCCCCAAACTTCCGAAGCCGCAAAACCTGCAGCTGAATCAACCAAAAGACAAGCAGGAGCACTGAAGCTTCAACCGCAAGACAGCAAGCAAACCGACACACGGGTTTCGGCTTAGGGTTTGGTGCTGACGGCATGTAATGTAGGGGCTCTACGAATCAGACATGGATGCTTTTACAGTAGACGCCCAAAAGTTGGAAACCCCATAGCCTCCATCCTTAAGAGTAAAGTATAGGGAATCCCAGCACTATTTGGCCTTAATCCGGTTTCCAACTTTCTGGGGTTTACTGTAGAACGGTTGATCATATAAATCCTGCATTACCTTAAGGGCCCTAAACTATGGGAATTATAGAATATTCCTTATTAATTATGGGTCATGCAGGGTTTATATCATCAACCGAAGCACTATGTATACGGAAAAAATCTTACGACTCTGCCCCCTGAGGCTCCAAGTACCTTATGATCATACGAGGCACTCCCCAAAATGCTAACCTACATTACTGCTATCCTAAATCCAAGTACCTGTTGATAGGGTCCTTGGGACCCTGAAGGTACCGTACAAGTACAGGAGCCTCAAGAACGCGACCCTGGGGATGCGCAGGCCCTCAACGAAAGAGGCCTGCCCGTGGGTCATGGCTTGGGCCGCCGACAGGGCCAAAGGACCCTGAGCAGGAGTTCAGCTTTAGTGTGTACCTGCTCAGTGAAAGACCGTTCCCTGTTATGATTTCCATGTATATGAAAAGATCCTGCACAAGTTATGTTACTTGGGTTTAGGGTAGGGTTTACTGTTCTTTAGGGTAGCCTACGGTTTAAGCGTCAGGGTTAAGGACAGGAGGTCTCACTGGTTTCATACCAAAGAGAGTAATAACTGTTGCGGCCAAAAGCACTTCCCCAAGACTTCCTTGAAGTCTGCTGGCGTGGGGACGTCGCTGTGGCGTTGATGCGAACATCTGGTCGATGTCCCCGTGACTATGACCGGACATAAGGCAGCTGCGCTGCCCCCGCGCCAACCGATGGCATGCGACAAGCAAGCTGATTGGTCTCAGAAGTGTGTTAGTCCTCATCTCGCGAGAGGTGCTATCCGCTTGAAGGCAGAGCTCACAGCTTGACGAACAAACACGCGGTTGGAAATGCGGCGGTGGAGCATGTGTAAGTGGATCTCCGCCGAGAAGGACGAATCCTTCGCCTGCAGCTGTGAAGCCCCACTTGGAGGGTCGGGGCATGCGCAACCGAACTGTGTATGGGTGGTGTCAATATTAGGGTCCCTTTCTGGATCCTTATAATACGGCACCTAATATTTGGGGTACCCAAAAAAAGGGGCCCTAATTTTGACAACCACCCGTATGTTCTACCCCCCCCCCCCCCGCAAACCAAAGTAGCTAGTTTGGGTGATAAGCCCAGCCATCCCTATACCTAAACCCAGACCCAAGGGCATCCTTCAATCTACACTATACTGAACTTAGAACCCTCGCAAAAAAAGCAATTTTAGCTGTTTCTTAGGGATTATAATAACCAAAGATTAAAAAATATTTCTAAGTACCCCTAAGTACAGGCAGAGCCGAGTGACGAACCCACGAAATCTAGAACCCTGGTGCCATCGAAACCTACAGTAGTCTTGAGAACGCCAGGCTGGGCCACTATAGGGGCAACTTATTCCCCCAAAAGGCCACCGAAACAAAAGGTTGAACTTTGCGATTGCTACTAATGGATAAGAGCCCAACACAGTTGAAGGTTGGGTATTGGGGATCTAAGAAACCTGCCGTAATCTTGGGAAGACCAAGCTGGGCCACTTTAGGGGCAATGGTCTAGGGGTTGGAGTTGGTGGCTCGACAAAGCTCCCATTCCAAAAGGCACTTACCTGAAAAACCTAGCTGTGCAAGGACTTGCATAAGGAGATCATAGGCAAGGAACCCCCCAAATAGTCTAGGCAATTATTAAGGGTTCTGTAGTAACCCTAAAGCCTGCAACACCTATCTGTGCAAGAACTTGCATGAGGAGATCATAATTAAACAAGGACCACCAAAAGGATAGGCCATTGACGGTTCAGGTAATCCCTATGACCTTAAGAGCCTTAAAACCCTGTTGGAATGTAACCGAGACACTACCTTCTTGATGCCCCCAAGAGAAAAGCGAGGCCCATAATACATTTGCACCTCAGCAAGGATAAGTTACCTGCTTCCTCCCCCAATAAGCCATAGAAACAAAAGGTTACACTTTCCGATTCCTGCTAAACTTGAAGAAACCATAAACAGTTTCACGGGGTATTGTGGATCTTGGGCTGATAGCAACCCGCACAATCAACCTTTCCCTAAATCCTGGCACGCTCAACCCCTGAAGCCCTGAACCTTAAGCCCATCGGTCTCTGGACCTTAGTTCTACTAGAAAAGGCGCCTAGATAATTACCAGCACTCTGTTGGAGGTTCCTTGTTTAACTAATTACAAACCTAATAAACCTCCAAACCGTCTTCTAACTATTACGGAAACCCTCGAACTGGAGAGAATCCCCACCCCTAAACCCAAAACCACCGACAAAGGGCCCTTTCTCGGCCTGGTGATCCCCATGTTGGCGGCCCCGGCCAGGGAGCCTTTGCTGCTTTCTTCTTCTTCGCCCTTCTGATTGGAGATGGAATCGGGGGGTCCGGCTTGATATAGGGGTCTTAATAATTAGAATAGGGTTTGGGGGTCCTCGTAAGGAATCCCCTCTCCCCCCCAAATCGTACTTGTAATTATTTAGGCCCTATAATAGGTCATCATTTCGGTTGAAGCTTAGGTTTCCTGGACTCTCCATTTGCAATGCTTGCAGGGTGCCATACGCTGAAGAGTCCTCCGGGCTCACTGGGCTACTGAGCAACACAGCACACCACTTGCTTCAACAAAACCTAAACTACTGTTGATGATATAAATCCTGCGATACCTTAAAGGACCCTAAACTATGGGAATTATGGCATATCCCTTATTATGGGTAATGCAGGATTTATATCATCCACCGTACGGCCCTAAGGCCGACAAGCCTAAATCCTACACCCTAAACGGCCCGAAACCCTGAAAGTGATAAACCTAAACTCTTAATTAGGTACGGCCCCCATACAGTAAGAGTCTATAATAGGGCTACTATTAAGGTCCTACTATATCTATATTACGAATAATATTCAACTATTTCTGAGTGGGGGCCGTACCTAAACTCTTAACTCTTAGTCCTCCGAAGCTCCAACTCGCGACCGAGACCTGAAGGGTGGGGCAGTAGAGCCATAAGTTCCCTAAAGGGGGTCAGAATTGGGATCATGATACTTGTACATTTATTCTACAGAAGCGAATACCTATTCTGATGTTCATGGCTTGGGGATAGCGGGTTTTAGGAGATGGGACACGTTTAGGGTTCACCCTAAACCCGACACTAGACCTTAAACCCTTGACCCCAAACCCGCACCCTAAACCTCCAAGCCTTGACCGAGGCCCTACTTAAAGGGTCATGGGACTTAGCAACTAGGGTTATAATTAGGGTAACTATACTTATAATTACTTATAACCCCAATTATGGTACTTATAACCCTACTTACTAAGTCCCATGATCCTCCAAGTACACCGTCCACCCCAGATCTAAAACCCTCAACCGGGACGTTGTTTGGAGGATCGGGCGACGTAGCAAGTAGACTTAGAAGTACCCTAAAAGGGAGCCTAATTGAGGTTATGATACATATAACACAAGCCGATAAAACAGCTAAATACTTAATAAGTACCCTTATGGAACCCTGTAGAAAGTACTACTTACTAAGACCCCCCCCCCCCCCGGCCCTCCAAGTACCTGACCCTGACCCTGGCGCAAAACCCAGAGACTCCAAAACCCCTTAATTAAGGAATATACCTTAAATTATAAGATTATCCCTAATATGATTTGAGGTATATTCCTTAATTAAGGGGTTTTGGAGTCTCTGGGAACGTCATAGGAAACCTGTGTCCCCTGCCACATCCACATACATCGACTCGGTCCTGACATGATTTAGGGTTTAGGGGTTTAGCGTTTAGAGGTTTGGGGTTCAGGGTTTAGGGTTTAGGGTTTAGGGGTTTAGGAGTTTAGGGTTTAGAGGTTTGGGGTTCAGGGTTTAGGGGTTTAGGGTTTAGGGGTTTAGGGGTTTAGGTGTTTAGGGTTTAGAGGTTTGGGGTTCAGGGTTTAGGGGTTTGAGGTTTAGGGGTTTAGGGTTTAGGGGTTTAGGGTTTAGGGGTTTACGGGTTTAGGGCGGGGGGGGATCTAAGGTTTAGGGTTTAGGGTTTTGGGGTTTGGTTTCCTAGAGAGGCCCGAAAACTTGTACTCCGAAGACATAGTATATAGTGGCAACTGAATGTTTCTACTTCCTTCACCACGTGAAGCAGGGTTTCTTTGCTAGTGCCCCTCCCCCTCCTCTCAAAACTCCCTGAATAGCCCACAGAAGCCAAAGGTGAAACTTTCCGATCCCCACTAAACTGTCAGAGCGCCAAACAAGTTAAAGGTTGGGTATTGGGGATCTAACATTCGGGGTTTGGGGGAACTAGAAATTTTGTTCGTGAAGGTTAAGGGCGTAGAGTGTCGGGATCAGGGTTTTAGACTTACGGTTTTGGGGTTTACCTCAATGCCATCAAACTTAATAACCGCATAAGCCCAATAAGCCCGAAATCTTGAAGGCATCCAAATGTTAGGAGTTTAAGGGTTTGCAAGATTTGGAAGCGAGGAGCTGTTGGAAAAGTTTTTGGAGTCCGATGGCCGTCTAAGGTAGGGATTAGGGGTGTAGAGTGCAGGGGAGAACCCTTGGGGATATAAACCCTCTCAAAAGAGTCCGGTTTAAGAGAGCTCGAAGTGGGGTTAAGAACGGTCCCCTTTAAGTGGTCTCCCTCCTACTACCTGTTACTACCTAGGATTGACAGCTGATACAGGTGCTTTACTAATCAGAATGTGGTTCTTGGGGTTCCTTGTTGTACTTGTGGTATCATATACCTTAAAGGCCCTAAACCCTAAACCCTAACGCCTTACTAAGGATTTAGTGCCCTTGTACAGTTGTCTCCAGGCTGTCTTCGACGTTTGGCTTTGACACTTCGGTCGAGACACGCCATGCAGCTGGTATAGCTCCAAAGGCTAAGCGTCTTAGGTTTAGGGTTAAGGGCTTTAGGGCCGGGCATAAGGCTTCGCGTTTAGGGGTTAAGGGTTTAGGGCTTTTGAAGAACTCCTTCTTAAAAGCTCAGTCTACCTTAATTAGGTTTAGGGTTTAGTCTGTAGGTCGCTAGGGCGATTGAAGGTTTGTGCGGTCTCGTAATTGTGTGGCTTCGAAATGTTCCAGGTGTTTTCGGTACCCAAAGTTAGAGGTACCTAGGTCAGAGGTCCGCATTTCAAGAATCGTAGTTTAAGTGGGGTTGCTTTATCTGAGACTCCCACAAACTCTCATCCAGTGAATAGACCCAATCGCTCAGAATTTATTCGTTTTCGGACTTGGGATTCTGGAAATAGTACATACACATGCGCACATAAGTTTACATACATATACGCACATGTTTTCCTGTTTAGGGTTAGCGCCGCGGACCATGGTGTTGCTTAAGATTTCGGACTCAAGGTCTAAGGCCCACCCCTGAAACCCATCGTGAAAAGACGACCGTATGAAGTGGATCCCAGGATTAGTGCCTGACAGGCTTGTATATACTCTCACGAAGCTTGAAACTCTCCAGCCTCGGACGCGCCATCACCGGAGAGAGAACCTGGATTCTGACTCAAGCTTCATGGCTGTTCCATGCCTGTAGGGCTTAGAGATGGCTTGATGGTGTAGGGATCAAAAGGTGTATGGTCTTCGGCTCAACAATCTTGCCAAGCAGTCCCAACCCCGTTTAGCTTGTAATGATGAGTGAGTTTCCACACTCTCCGGACAAGGAACACAATTAAGTAGCTCATCAAAAAACCAGTCTGCATTCTGAGCGGTACTCCTTCATGAACGAGTCTTGGGTGCTGTACAGACCAGTTGAGCTACTTCCGCCCTCTAATCTGCAAAGAAGCATGCAAACCTCTGCCTCTTTGTATACTTCCCCGACGCTCAGGCAAGGGTGTGTAAACCTTCTTGGAGGGTCGGAGGACTTAGTAAGTACGTAACAAGTAGACTTATAAGTACCCTAAAAGGGATCCTGGTTATGGTACTCATAAGTCTCTAAAATTTCTAGTTACTTAGTCCCCCGACCCTCCAAGTACTTCCCCGACGCTCTCGCAAGGGTGTGTAAACCTTCGGCATACGAAGCAGTTTACGAGGGCACGTCGCACTTAGAGCTTGAAACATTCAAGTCTACATATGGGGGTTTCAGAAAATTGGGGGCACCTTGTTATGGGGTCCTTATAATAAGGATCCCACGATTTAGGGTACTATATGAGGGTCCCCTATTTTCGGAAGCCCCCATATGCATATCTAGCACACTAATTACAGGACCTATCGCCCAGAAAGGCGCCTATAAACTTTTAGTCAACCCTCAACAAGATCAACGCCAGAAACCTGAACCCCCCTGAGTGTATTGAAGCCGGAAACCATGGCCAGCCCTTCACACACATCTAGGCTGTTCAGTAACCCACTGGGAAAAAGTATATACTTTTTTAGGCTTCTTATTTTCTTATTTTATAATGGGAACCCAGAAACCTGAAGGTAAAAAACGTGTACCACTGAACAGCCTGGACATATTACGTCTTTAGCTTCCAAATGCGTTCGTAACGGGACTCCCGAAACCATATTTCTGAGACTGTTCTGCTCATCTGGCCTCTTGGTACCAACTTACCTAGGACACCCAGTAACCTAAGACAAAAAAGGCCTCTCTTTTTGGTATTGGGTAACTTTATAAGGAACCTAGGACTACAAAAAGGGAATAAGGGTACTACTGGGCATCCTAGTTACACACAAGCCTTCAAGCTGCTGGAAACCTCAACAAACGTAGACTTGTAACCCTGAAGCCTAAACCCCAAACGCTTATCTCCGAGCCCAAATGGGAGTTTATGAAAATAGGGGACCCCAATAGAATACCCTAAATAGTAGATAGTAGGCCTAGAGTAGGACCCTTATTCTAAGGACCCCCCAAACAAGGTACCCCCTAATCGTCGGAAACTCTGTGCCCTAATAGAGCCCTTTAAAGGAACCCTTATAGTACTCATTATGGTAACCCTTTGCAGGAACCCGAAGGTACCCCTAGTTTTCGGAAACTCCCAAATCCCAGAGCCTCCAAAACTTCTTGATTAAGGAATATACCTTAACATCATATTAGGGATCCTATCAAAATTTAAGGCATATTCCTTAAATCAGGGAGTCTCTGGGTGCCCAAATAGTATAGACTTTGGCCTTCTATAAAGTACTCCCCATATTCCTTAATTAAGGGGTTTTGGAGGCTCTGGGATCTCTTCGATGACCTGGTGCTCGGGCTTGCGCAGCTGAGTGAAGTGCGCCACTCAGGGGCGCCTGACTTTGGAACGCGCAGGTTGAGTGTTCGGGGTTTAGGGTTTGGGGTTTACTATACTGAACTTAGAACCCAAGCAAAAATTGTAATTTTAGCTGTTTCCTAGGGATTATAATAACCAAAGATTCAAAGTTATTTCTAAGTACCCCTAAGTTTGGGATTTAGGATTTGGGGCTTCAGAGTTGCAGGAAAGCTCTCAACCCCTCCCCTCCCTTGATGCGGATGACAAGCGGAATCCCTACTATTTGCTTAAGAACCCCAAAAAAATAAAAAATATATTCCATATAGGGATAATATAGGGATAGTAGATCCTGATGTTAAGGCCCGTGATGTTTGGAGGTTTCTCGTCAGGGCTTCCCTAAACAAAACTGCGCCGTCAACCCACCCACCCCTGAATCGACAAACACCGAAATGCTTTGCTGGAAACGAACTGGTCGCAGATCCTCACGAAGACAGTAGGCCGTTTTCAAAACTGATGTTATGTCATGTACATTCTTAGTATTGTTGATTATTCAGGTTTAAGGTTTGAGGGTTTAGGATTTATAGTTCAGGGTTTAGGGTTTAGGATTACTGTCAAGCTCAAAACTATGCGAGGGCCCTAACTGAGAAAAAGGTGTCCTTGCGAACGTAGGCAGCTGCAATACTTGGAAATCGAGAAAAAGTGCAGGGATTCTGTGGATCAGCATGGCGCATTGCTCGTTCAATCGCGCCAGGTCTGTCCGCTCTTGGTCCAGAACCCTCACAAAGTCCATCACTGTAGTCGCGCAGTCGGCTGTCATCCCCAGCAGCAGAAGGTCACGAGCGCCGACACTTCGCCCATGCACTGTCCTACTCATTTCTCATCGCCGCGACTTTGTGGCACAACTGCAAGACCGCAGGGAGGTTCTGACAAATGGTGCTCAACGGCTTCGCCAGGGAAGCGCAGCGGTGCTTCGTGGCGCACACGGACAGTGGCGCCAGCTCATCGGCACTACTGCGGGTTTTGTGCATTTCTGAATCCTAAACCGTGCACTGTCAGCCCTGAACGCTCGGGACGCCTACAGCCCCACGATCGATTTTACAATGTTTGGGCTCTTTGAATAGTTTTACAGGGCTTGGTCTTTATGGGGTTTTGGGTTTTGCATGAATAGACGGGATCCCCAAAGCCATATAAGGCCCCATCAAAAAAACACGTAAACAACCTTGTAACACCGCATGATTAAGCTCCTGAACAAACACCCCCGGTGCACAACCCTTAGAACAAATCTCCTCAAAACTAGACCTTCAACCCCTAAAAAAAGTCCCTTAGACGTGTTTTTCTTAGCACGAGCCTGACAGGATCTGAACAAACGAATCCACCTCTCTACAAAACAAGGTATCCTACCATAACATGGCATATGACAGCCCTAGTTCAAGGCTTTGCTGCTTAGATCCTGCAGGCGGCTTGGGATCGCAACAACGTGAACCCCGGAAAGTTGGAACATGGATTTAGGACTATTCCTTAGCTTAAGGCACGAGGAGAATGATGGTCTCTGGCTTCTACGTTAACTCAGCACAGGCAAGGCAAAGTGAGCCTCCACTCGCCGGGCCGACCTGGGCTAAGATTGGTGAAATGATTTTTGGGTCTAGGCTGTAGCACTGTAATTAGGGTTTATAGGGACCGGGACTTTATGAAATGGGTTTGAGGTTGGTGGTTTTGACGGGATGCATGGGACAGTCACCCCAAGCACTCTGGCTCGAGTTTCAGGAATTGGTGATGATAGCAGCGCTACTATTGGGAATTGTTCCCACGCTTTCGGGTGCTGACTCAAGGTGACCGAGGGTTTTGTCGATCTGCAACAGTTCGGTACAGTATCCGGACTAGGCTTTAGAAGCTTAAGGGTCCTAATGTTGGGGCTTGAGACACTGCTTGGAGAGTCGGGTGACTAGGTAAGTAGATATCTTAAGCTACTTCTAAGTCTACTTCTTGCCGACTTACGAAGTCCCCGACCCTCCAAGTAGACATCAAACTTTTCCAGGCAATTGGTGTCTCGAAGAAAGGTGGGAAATCCTCTTCTGCACGCAGCAAATTGCAGAAGGTGAGGTGGAGCATTGGAAGAGAGTATCCTTAAAAAGAAGTTCCAACCTAGCTGAGAACCTGTTACATGTTGCATATCAGCGCTGGTTCACTACATCGCACATCGCCTCTTGCGGCACCCAGAGAGCGCAATACTGATAATTTGGCGTATATTCCTTGACTGAGGGGCATTGGGCTCTCCGAAAACCTCCTTCGTCCGCAATCGTGAAGAGCAGGAAGACTTGTTGAACGGTGTCTCACGCCTTCTGCCTCCTTGCCCTCGCGGCTCCCATCTGCACATCTACTATCAACCCACTAGTCTAAGGTGGCAAGAGGCAACATAAAACAACTACTCGCCGACACCCCAAGGCCCTAAGAATCCACGAGGCAACCCTAAAATCTAAATTCATTCCAAGCCTACCGAGCTGAGAAGCCAAGAGGCCTCATAGACCCAAAACCCTGAACCCTATTTCCCGAAACTCCATAAACACTGATAAGTCGTTTATCCTCCTCAAGAAGGCACGCAACATGTTGTCCTAATACCTGAACCTTATGACTATGAACTCACCGAGCTCTGTGCCAAAGAGGTCTCAGACACCTTATAGCCCACTGTAAATCAGCCAACAGGCATTATAAACACGTACTCTGAAACCCTGAACCTGAACCTGTGAATCCCGTCTGGGTTTGGGGTTAAGGGCCCGAGAAGGTCAAGAGGCCTCATAAAAAGCCCTATAAGACCCCAACACCAGAACCCCCTTAACGAAGCCCAACAAACCATCCTGAACGGGCTTGAGGTTCAGCTGTCATATAGGAATTCAAAGTACAACGGTGGATGATATAAATCCTGCATGACCCATAAAAAGGGAATATACCATAATTCCCATAGTGGCGGGTCCTTAAGGTAATGCAGGATTTATATCATCAACCGTCCAGCCCCCAACCCCCAGGCGCCGAGAAAGCCGAACCGCTGAACCCCCCTTTTGAGCCGAGAAAGCCGGAACCTGTGGCAGTGGGTTGTAGGGGCCAAGGGGCTTCATAAAACAGCGCCTCTACCGCTTGAGAGGCCCGGAAGGCATCTTAACAGGATTTAAGGTTCTAGTTCAGTAACCATATGGGAATTCATAGCTTCAGGGTACCGTTACTTTGAAGGCTCATTTGGTCCTTGAGGTAAGAAGCGTTCATATACCATATACGAATTCATAGCCCCTAAAAGCCCTGAATGCCCTGTCAACTTACTCCCCAAATAACCCACAGAAATAAAAGATTGAACTTTCCGGGTTCTACTAAACTGTAAGACCCAAAAAGCTTAAAAGGTTGGGTATTGGGGATCTTAGGCCCTCTTCAGGAGCACATCCAAGGGCAAAAGGAGGGACCCTTAATGGGGACCCCTACCCTATAATGGACCATATAATGGGTATAGAACAGCTATATTATGGGTATATACCTAGGGGTCCTTATTAAGGCTTCCTCTTTTTATCCTTTCTTAACCCAGACCCCCCGGGACTGGAAAAGTAGATCCCCTAATTTGGGGCCCTATACTACTAAGGGTACTTTATAGGAACCCCCCATTAAGGATCTACTTCTTGGATCCTCCAAAGGGGGTCTGGGAAGGAGCCAAGAGGCATGCAGCCCGAGGAGAGGCGTGGCTCCGGGAGCTTCGCGCCAGCTTCAGCCTGGCCCAAAGCCCCTCTGGGTGGTTGTCAAAACTCTACTGAACTTAGAACCCTAGCAAAAATCATAATCTTAGCTGTTTCTTAGGGATTATAATAACCAAACATTTAAAATATTTCTACTTACCCCTAAGAAAATGATGGTCCCGTTTTGGGTTCTTAGGGATTATAATAACCAAACATTTAAAATATTTCTATTTACCCCTAAGAAAATGATGGTCCCGTTTTGGGTACCTTAAATATTGAGTGCCATACTATAATAAGGACCCAAAAAGGGACCCTACTACTGATAACCACCCCTCTGAAGGCTCGCGGTGACGACGTGGCGTAGGGTTCCTTTAAGGGGTAGTCATTAAGGGTTCCTTATTCATTGAAAGGTTTAATTCTATAGAGAGTTCCTAATTGGGGTCTTTTAAAGGGTAATTCATGCATTAAGGGTTCCCTTATAGGTTGATGTTCTATAAAGGTAGTCCCTCCATAATCCCATAGCGGGGTCCTTCTATTCCTTCCCCTCTTCCCTAAGCACAAACAGGTGCAGACTGAGTAAGCAGGTGAAAATTCTGGCTTCAAGTTCCTTTACGGGTTTGCTAGGGGTTTTTGGAAGGGTTTAGGGTATTGTGGATATCAAAGGACTTCGCAATTCTTTAGGGTTCCTTTAAAGCTTGTTTTCTGTGAAGAACAAAAACTGTACAGGGTACTAGAGAGAGCTACAAACTCCTCGACAACGGGGCTGTCATAGGGTTCTACAGAGTTTGGTAGTTTCCTGGGCTTGAAAGAGGGTACTCCCAACTTCCTGAAGGGTTCTAAATGGGTACTGTAGAAGTACCGATAGGCCATCAGGGCTCCGGGTATGTGGTTCTATGTAGAACCTACTTTCCTCCAAAGGTTCATGGGACTTCGCAGCACCCATTCGAGAGTGAGCTTCGAGCTTTTCTGGACATGAATGACGGAACCCTAAACCTAGGTATGGTGAGGTATTACGTATCCGGGGACTATAGTCGATAAAGCCGGACGACAGATGATCCTACTCGGGGTTGATCCAGGCATTACTTATCGGGTCGCTGATACTTCAAGTGGTGGGGCGCGTGCATTAAGCTTATGGCTTAAGATTTAGGTTTAGAGTTTCACGTTTTTGTTTTTATGTGTAATGGCCAGGAACGAGTCCCTAGTCTGCCTTTACAGAGGTGAAACGTATCCATGCAGGAAGACACCGAACTTGATCGCAAGGCCTGCTGCTCTCGTCACCAGCTTCTCGCTTTGAAGTCACCCCTCGGCAGGTTCAAGGTTCTTCTCCACAAAGTCAGTTTCAGACCATTCATTGCTTCCTTTTCTGCACCTTGTTGCCATGTCGTAGAAGAGCTCGTTCCAGAGTTCCACCCCTCCACTGTAGTAGACGTGCTGGTCGAACGGTTTAGGGCTTCGGGTCTTGTATAGACCCGCAGGACCCAAACTAAGCAAACACTGATTGCAATGTTGCATTGTCGCAGCAGATGCAGAACTTACACCATCTACATATTCAATTTCAACCAGCCGATTGACGCTGGCATCTTTCGTCAATCCCCGCAGGGTTGCAGCGATGTGACGCCGGCCGCGTGCTAAGGCCAGGGCACGGTTTGTGATTTCAACCTGGGACCAAGGAGAACAGGGGCATGTGCGCATTAAGAGCAGCGCGTCCCACAAGAGCGGTCCCCAGAACGCGATGCGTCCGGCTGCACGATTGCTCCACCGTAGGTCGTCGCGCTTGCGCTTGCAGCCAGCATGCTTAAAGGGTCATGGGACTTAGTAACTGGGGTTATAAATACGGGAACTATACTTATAACTACTTATAACCCCAATTAGGGCACTTATAACCCTGCTTACTAAGTCCCATGATCCTCCAAGCGAGGGCTGCCCAGTTGTCTCGTCATGCTGCGAACCTCATGCACAGCCTGCTTCTCGCTGGAATCCACCGACGCTGGACTGTCGCCTCCCACGCAGACACAGGCATCTTGGATTTATCGGGCGCTCTGTTGATGTCGTTCATCTCCTTAACCCTTAGAACCTTAATCTTGAATCTCGAAACCTAAATCCTAAACGGTGTGGGCGCTTGCATCCCCTTTCAAGGCACATTTCAAGGAAGCCTTAAAGCAATCCTTCTGGGTTGTGCTTTAAACCCCTTGAAAATTGTTTATGAATAGGTTCCCTTAATCCCAAAGCACAACCCAGCCTTAGAACCCTTGAGGGTGCAAGTGGGGCCCTCCGACTGCGAAGCGGCGCACCTCCCGGAGTCGCCCCCCAGCCATGAGATCCTCCACTTGGAGGGTTTAGGGTTTTCGGGTTTTAGGGTTTTTAGGGGTTTAGGGTTTTAGGGTTTTTAGGGGTTTAGGGCTTAGGGTTTTAGGGTTTAGGGGTTTAGGGTTTAGGGTTTTAGGGGTTTAGGGCTTAGGGGTTTCGGGTTTAGGGGTTTAGGGCTTAGGGTTTTAGGGTTCAGGGGTTTAGGGCTTAGGGGCTTAGGGCTTAGGGTTTTAGGGTTTAGATCCTCGACTTGGAGGCGTGGTTTTCGTTGCGTTGTCTTTCTCTCTTGATATCATCGGTACTACTAGCAATGTATCGGAATTTGTATCATTGCTACATGTCTACTATTCGTAATAGCTCCGGTATATGCCCTAGCACTTGGCATGTGTGTTTGTTTATTTGTTTATTTGTTTGTTTTTGCTGTTGCTGTTGCATTTGCTGTTGCTGGTGTTGTTGTTGATGCTGCAAGCCTCTCGGCTCAGGAAAGGTCAGGCTAGTACGGTTGCCTTTTTTCCTTTCTTGCCATGGCATTTGTCAGCGCCTGAGCAGTCCCGGTCCCAAGTCCGGGAGGGAGTATTAGATTTACAGCTCTCTAACATCTCCCAGAGGTGAGGGTTGTCGGTATTGCGAAGCCGACAGGAGCCGTACTCAACATGAGTGCTGCGGAACAGCCTAGTGGTTCGACCAAGCATCAGCCCGTTCCTAAAGGGAAGGGTAAACGCTCTTATCAAAGGGCAGCACGTAAAGCTCTGCTTGAAGGTAGTGCGGTCTACAAGGGAAGGACGATGTCGTCAACAGAGCTTGGAGTTGCGCCGGCACATGTAAAGCCCACCAATCCCGGCAGAAGGACTCGGCCTTCAAAATTTACAGAAGATAAGAATCTCAGCTATCTATCCTGGAACGCAGGATCTCTCACAACCGCAGTTTGGGAAGAGTTACTCTCCGTACTGCAAAGTGCCGCATTTCAGGATGTGAAGCTGGTAGCAATTCAGGAAACACACTGGAGGGGCTCATGGCAATTCAGCAAGTCTGGTTGGCACGTGATCAGCTCTGGTTCCACAGGGGAGAAGGGAGCCGGGGTCCTCATAATGGTGCACTCCACGCTGTGCAAGTCACAGGATCTTCGCTACAACGAGGTTGTTCCAGGACGAGTTCTCCAGGTCCGGGTGCCGAGCAACGGCATCTCACTGGACGTCTTCAGCTGCTATCAATACGTTTGGCGCTCTAAGGAGACAGTCGCTCAGAATAAGGAAACCCGGAAGCAGACCCTTCACGTCCTAAGTAAGTCCATCCGAGCTGTTCCCAATCGCAACACTCTCCTTGTGCTAGGAGATTTTAACTCCTCGCTCAAGACCGACAACAAACACGTCGGGCCATGCACGATCCAGGCTTGCAGACTCGGGCATCGCGGATCTAAGGATCTCCAGACCCTACTGTCGGAGCACCAGCTAGTCGCAACCAACACTTGGGGAGTGCATAGACCAGCCACCCCCGAACAAGGCAACTCTGTTTCACAGATTGACTTCTCGTTTGTCAGGATTGCACAGTCCCAAGGCCCCGCCAGGTTTTGCCGGCCACTAAGGACCTTCCCAGTTGCATCCTGGAGGGATGGTAGTAGGCATTTCCCCCTTCTTGGTAAACTGAGGCACAGCAGGAGATACTCCGCCCAAGCCTCAAAACCCTATGACCAGCAGGCAATGGAGGACTGCTACAGACACCGTTCACCGAAAATACAGGCATTTGCCAGGGAGGTAGACTCCCTCCTTCAGGATCATCCCCAAACCTGGCAGAGTCTCCATCAAGCAATGAACTCAGCCCTCGCGACTCACTTTCCCAAGAGAAAGGAAGCAGCACAAAGATCAGATCTCAGCATCTGGGAAGAGCGCTCTGTGTTGCGCTCACTCCCACTAGCAGTCAAGGTCTCAGCAGAGTTCTTGCCCGAGCTGCAGGTCCGTATGGTGTTCCGATGCTGGTGCTCGTTCTCCCAGCAAAGTGCACAGGCGAGGGTAGCAAAGCGTCACAAGCAGGAGCGGCGGCGGCAGGAAATAGATGAACAACTCCAGCAGGCAGAGCTTAAGTCCAAGCAGGACGGGAGTCATTCCCTTTACAAGGTAATCAAGCGCTTCAGATCGGGGAGGCCCCATGAAAGAGTTCAGCTTCGTGATTCTGAGGGTCGCTTCCTTACTGCCAAGGAAGAAAGAAGACAATTAGAGGAATATTCCCTAGACCTGTTTGGAGCAGGGGATGACTTCCCGCTTTCAGGGATACAAGGCAGCCTGCACATCACTGAGCAAGAAGTGCAAGAACAGCTTGGCACAATAAAGCTGGGCAAGGCGGTTCCTAAAGAGAGTCCTCCCGTAGTAGCCTGGCGCTCCCTAGGTCACCAAGCAATCCGGCTAATCTCGGACACCCTTAATAGGGAAGTCACTGCAGGAAGGCTCTCGGACAGTGTCACCTCGTCACAGATCTCCTGGCTCCCAAAGCCTCCCAAGAAGCCAGACAAACCAACCTCACTCCGTCCGATCGGGGTGATAGCACCTGAGGGTAAGGTCCTAGCCGGACTCGTGAGGAAGAGACTCAAGTATACCCTCCAGCTAGCAATGACCGGCGTCTCTCAGTTCGGCTTTGTCCCAGGCAGGGGCACAGAGGAGGCTATCTGCAAGGCCCTCACACATGTGGACCAGGCCAGGTTCAGACAGGCCCTCACCGCTAGGGCTGCAGGTAAGGGACAACAGGGGCTCAAGCTCAGAGGCAGTCTCACCATGAGCGTGGACATGAGCAAAGCTTTTGACACTGTAAACAGGCTGCGATTAAGAGAGGCCCTGGAAGCCGAACAAGCAGATCCTCTTCTGATAGAGGTGGTAGGCCATCTCCACATCAAAGACTTGTATAAGATGACAGCCAGCGATCAGAGCTTTGAGATAGCCACACGCAGGGGAATCAAGCAGGGATGTAAGCTAGCACCCTCTTTATTCGCCTTTGCATCAGGGCTTCTCTTTAGGAAGCTCTCTGGGAAAATCAGCCCAGCAGAACCAGTGAAGCTCCTCACAATGTACGCAGATGATAGCTTGATCCAGTCGCATTTCGACTCTGAGGCCGGCCTCATGGGAGCACTAGGGTACTGCGACCTGCTTCTGGATCAGCTGGTAGAGCTTGGGTTCAAGGTCAATCCGTCCAAGTCAGCAATTCTGCTACAGCTGCAAGGGGGCTCAGCCTCGACCATTAGGAAGAAACTCTTTCGCCAGGTCGAGGGAGAGAAGTATATTGAACTCCCTTCGGGCAGGCTGATATCGCTGCGCTATCAGGTCCCATACTTGGGGGTCATTCTTTCTTATCACGACTATGAAATGAAGACTCTCAAACATCGGCTGTCATCCAGTAAGCTTGCAATGTCAGAAGTAGCCCATGCAGTTCGGACCCACCGAGTCTTATCAGACAGACGTCGTCTGTCGATTTGGACAATAACTGCGTGGGCCTCTGCTCTGTATGCACTCCACGTGGTGGGGATGACACAGCAGGGATTGCAAAAGCTCCATTCACACATGATGTACCAACTCAGATTCGTCCTGCGGAGTTACTCCCAGGAAACGAAGGAATCAAAACAGGAGTTACTCCGGAGATTACGGATTCCTCACGTGAAGGAGCAGCTGCAAAAGAGAATGACCCAGTTTATAAAGAGACAGCAACACTCCGATCCCCAGCTTCTCCCACACTATAAGTTGCGTGCTGAGGCAGTTAGCCAGGCATTGGAAGGCCTCTCCACGGACTTTTCCTCGCACCATGTGGAGGATAGGCTTCTGACCTGCGGTGAATGTGGAGCATGTCTCTCTGGCACCGGAGCACTCCGTCGCCACCTGCAGAAGGCTAACCCAGATTCTCAGCAGTGCCTGAAAGGACCCAAATTTGATCCTATTTTGCATTCAATGCCAGGGTCAGCAACTTGCATCGCCTGTCGAGCAACATTCCGAACAGTGTTTTATCTGCGCAAACATGTCGAAGCATCTACCTGCCCTAGGGTAGAGCTTTTGCTTAGACAGCAGGAAGAGCTACCCTTAGAAGCACAGAACCGGATCTCACTTGTAGAAAGTCTACAGTCAGATGCCCAGGACAATCCAGAAGGCGCCGCTCGAAATCCGGCGTTCCATGATTACCTGATGGAACACTGCGCACTCTGTGGTCAGGTCCTCGTAGGCCAGAAAGGAGCCAAACAGCATTTAAACAAGCAGCATCTGAGGTGATGGCCAAGCTGGAGAAAACTCTCCAACCAAGACTCAATCAATTCAAGGTCTTCTTCCACAAAGGAGATAGCTGTCGATACTGCAAACTTCGTGTGGGTGCCCCGGGTAGACATGCTCAGCAGTGCGTTCCATTACTGCAGGTGCACGTACTGCAGGAGGTAGCGCGCCAGCAGCTCAGCAAGCAGCCCCGAGAATATACTCGAGCAAAGTCCACGGCATCGGCGAAGACAGTCACAAAGAAGCCTTCAGATTCAACGCCAGGAATTCCTCACCCCGTGTTTAGACTGGAAGGCTTTCTCCTGCTAGCCTATACTCGCAACCACTGCTATGCCAACTCAGGTCTGCAGTGTCTCCACTGGCTATCAGATCCTTCAGAGGCGACTTTCCAAGAGGCATCCCGGATCAGTCAGCTTGCGAGAATCACCCCTGAACACAGAGTCTTCTCGGAGCTCACCATGGGCTGGCTCTTTGACGGAGGCCAGCACGACTCTGCTGAGTTCCTGCAGCAAGTGTTTCGGAATCTCTCTGCATCAAGATTTGGACAGTGGGAAACTAGAGCCTCAGTACCGGAAGGCGTGATAGTGGACGAAGAAGGGGGCTCTCCCATTCATCCTGCCACGGCGATCAAGACCAACCTACAGGACATGCTAGTGGCATGGTCGTCTCAGGAGCGCTCATGTGCTCTCATAGAAGCTGCACAGCAGGTGTGCTTAGCCTTGCCGAGATTCGCAGGTGAAGCTAAGGATCACACTCGCATCACAATCCCACAGCAAGTCCAGATCCCTGTCTTCCTGGACCACACATCCCGAGTTTCGTTCTGTACCTACACAGTAGAGGCAGTGATCATTCACCTAGGAATGGAGTCCACTAGTGGCCATTACCGTGCAGCTGTACGCACAGCAGATGCCTGGTATGTTGGTGATGACTCCCACCCCCCTAGTCCCTGTACCCTCGAAGATCCCCTGCTTCAAGAAAATAGCTACGTCATCTTCCTAGCTCGCAGCGCCGTCTCTCACGAGCCCCAGGACGTAGCCAATCTCCCGAGTAATGTCTCTGCAAGAGCTCTTCCAGCGAGCATCGATGGATGAGAGCTCTGCCCCTAAACGGGGAGACGCAGGTCCGTCAGGTGGAGATTCTCCCCTGAAGCGACAGCGTGGTGGAGGTACTCCCCAGCAACGAGGCAGAGGACAACAGCGAGGGGGCAAAAGCAGGGGACGAGGAAGCGGAGGCCGAGGGAACGGAGCAGCCAGAAACCAAAATGGGAACAGTGGCAACACTCAGCAGGGACAAGACCGTCTCATGGCAGCCTCTTCCTGAGCCAGACGCCTTGCGGAGATGCTCCCTTAGGAGGAGACTCTCCCCAACAATCGGAGGAGTTTCTCCCCTTGCCATGTGTGTACAGCTGGTGGAGTTTCTCCCCAGCAGCTGAGTGCAAAATGATCCGCTGCCAATCAGCCAGTGATACATTGCAACCAAGCCGGTTAGCTTTCAAGCTACTGCCGAAATCATAACGCCGCATAAGACTCTGAAGACACATTCGCTTCCCACTTCACAGCTTGCAGCCCTGAGGGGCGGAGCGTGTGCAAGTGCAGCGCTGAGGCACGGCTTGCCGTGAAGAGTGACCGCGCAAGTAGTAAGCAGGGCACTAGGTCGATCCCTCGCAAAGCGTGGACGATAAGTTTCACCACAGACAGTCCTCCCCCGCTGCGTGTGAATGAAATGTTGATGCTGCGGTTGTTGTTATCGTTGCTGTTGCTTTTGTTGTGGCTGGTGTTGCTGCCATTATAACTCGGTCGTTAGTACGATTAGTGACGTGATTTGCTCTCCTCAACGGCCCTCTTTCCGTCTGAAATTGTAGTTGTTCGGGTTGAGGAGTTAGACCTGTGTAAACAGTTTGGAGAGGGTTTGCAAACCTCAGACGGTACGTATTTCAACGGGGTTTAAGTGTAACACATAGCCAAGAGGCGGGTTCTAAGCCCTGCACTTTGGGCAGAAATACAATACACCCCAACACTTAATTGCCCCGTTTGCTGCTTCAAGAAGTAGAAGCTTATCTTGGGGATTTTGAGTGCTTGTCAAAGCCTATAGAGGTTAAAGCTTACTTTCTCTACTGTTCTTACGGAAACCAACAGCTCGGCTAGTTGCTTCGCATGATCAGGACCGACTCGCTTCTCGCAATAACACAGGCCGAAAACCGCGCACCTGCTTTCGATAGACAAGTATATATTTGGAGTCCAATTTGGAGGGTCGGGGGTTGTCAGTGGTTTCTTTCAAGACTTGTAAGTATCAGAACCCCAACTAAGATCCCTGTCAGGGCACTTCAAACTCTACTCATTGCCTACTTACTATGTCCAAAGACCCTCCGAGGAGGGACTCGCAAGGTTTCAGCATCGGCAAGCCCACGAGTCCCCAATCCGCTAGAGACGGCTTTCGAGTGGTAAAGGTCCGGGGTTCGATAGAGTAGGGCGTGGAAACATATCATACTATATACATGTATGCAGGTATAGTGTCACTGGGTTTTTGTCTGACGGGGTGTGTGGACCTGCTTCTGCGCTCTCCGAGCAGCGCTGAGCCAATCAGCCGCAGGATGCAGCTTGACAAGAATACCTTAATCCCAAGTAACCTACCTTTTTAAGGGCTTATATAAAGAAATCATATTAGGGAACCCTAAACAGGCAGGTTCCTTAGGGTCCAGGTAGGTTGAACCTTTCCTACTTCGGGCCAAATCAGGTCTCCTAGACACGACGCGGGTAAACCCTAGCCCCCTGAATGGTCCGTGAGCCTGAAGCCCCTGACCCACACTGATGCTTGCTTCAGTCAAGCCCGCCTCACGAGAGATGGGCTTTTCAGAGACGACTTTCGTTTCTCCAGCCTAAGCGAATGGCGAGGGTTTAGTTTTGGGTTCAGGGCTTAGGGTTGCGGCCTAGTACTCATACTACCACTTCTACCACTACTACTACCACCACCACCACCACCACCACTACTACTACTACTACTACTACTACTACTACGAGTACTACGAGTACTACGACTACTACGACTACTGCCACTACCACTACCACTACTGCTCCTACTACTACTACTACTACTCCTACTACTACTACGACTACTACGACTACTACGACTACTACGACTACTGCCACTACCACTACCACTACTGCTCCTACTACTACTACTACTACTACTACTACTACTACTACTGTTGATGATATAAATCCTGCATTACCCTAAGGACCCTAAACTATGGGAATTATGGTATATTCCTTATTATGGGTAATGCAGGATTTATATCATCAACCGTACTACTACTACTACTACTACGCGGTAGCGGTAGCGGTAGTGGTGGCAGTAGTAGGAGTAGTAGTAGTAGTGGTAGTAGTAGTAGTAGTAGCAGAAGTACTAGTAGTAGCAGGAGTAGTAGTAGTAGTAGTAGTAGTAGTAGTAGTAGTAGTAGTAGTAGTAGTAGTAGTAGTAGTAGTAGTAGCAGTAGCAGTAGCAGTAGCAGTAGTAGCAGTAGTAGCAGTAGTAGCAGTAGTAGCAGTAGTAGCAGTAGTAGCAGTAGTAGCAGTAGTAGCAGTAGTAGCAGTAGTAGCAGTAGTAGTAGTAGCAGTCGTACCAGTAGTAGCAGTGGTAGCAGTAGTAGCAGTAGTCTACCTCTACCACTGCCACTGCCACTGCTACTACTACCACCTTAAAACCCTTGACCCAAACAGCACATCCAGCACCCCCGAACATTGGGGTCTTGGGTGATCTGCACCAAGGGAAGACGAAGGCCCCCCCACACACTCACAAGCTTCAACACTGAGTTCCTGAAAAAACAAACGACGAACACTCCTTATATCGAACCGCAACACAGTCATGTCAGGTCATATGTCAGGAACCCTCAAGGGAACCCTTGGAAGTACCGAAATCGTAAGTCCAAACCCTACTCACATAACTTCAATCCACAACCCTAAAACCCAAACCACTAAGCCCCTAACTAAGCCCTGAAACGTTAAACCCCACAACTCCCCTAAACCCTAAGCCCCTAATCCCCTAAATTCCTATCGTACCCTATAGATCCCGTTAAAGGATCCCCCAGGCCCCTAAAAGCCCCAAGCCCTATATACCATGATCATCTTAAGGAACCAGCAAAAACATCATCGGCAATTATTAAGGTCCCTAGGCCCCTAAACCCTATACTACCCGCTACACATTCCTCTAAAGGAACCCCTAAAAATACATTCCTTTAAAGGAACCCCTAAAAACCACTAAAAAATACATTCCTTTAAAGGAACCCCTAAAATAAAACCCCTAAAACCCGCAGCAGACTTTCCCTGGGCCCCGGAGCGCGGAGGAGCTCGTGCTCGAAGTGCTGGCGCGGGCTCACCTTGGTAGGGTTTAACCTACTTAGGCAAAGCAGGGCTTGGGTTTAGGGGTTTAGGGTGTTTGTGGGGGTTTATGGGGTTTAGGGTTTAGACAAGTTTATGTGCTTACAGTTTAGGGGAATATAGGTGGTTTAATCTACCCCTGGGAGGATCCAAAAAGTAGATGCCTTAATGGGGGCTCCCATAAAGTACCCTTAGTATTATAGGGCCACAAATTAAGGGATCTACTTGGGTGGTTGTCAAAATTAAGGTCCTTTTTTGGGCCCCAATTATAGTACAGCACTTACCCAAAAAGGGACCATATTTTTGACAACCACCCACTTAGAGGATCATGGGACTGAGTAAGTCAGGTTATAAGTAGGTTATAGTTAGGATAACCCCACTTAGGGGACTTATCATCCCTATTATGACCTGCTTACTAAGTCCCATGATCCTCTAAGTAGGAAAACCCTAAACCCTAAACCCTTAACCCTAAACCCTATGATCCTCTAAGTAGGGGCGCCTTTACAGTTCGAGTGGGGTTCCACCATCTACTAGTGTGACTGTTGTGTTAAAGGAATCTATAGCATTATCGGAGCTCACCTTGGTAGGGATTCGGTTCTGGGGTTTAGGGGTTTTCAGGGGTTCTAGGGGGTTTAGGGGATCCTTCAAAGAGATCTATAGGGTATTGTTGGAGTTTAGGAGTTTAGGGTCTGGTGTGTAGGGCTGGGCATGCGGGATTAGGATTTGGGGCTTAAGGTTGAGGCTATACCCGGTTTGAGGGATTCGGGTTTAGGGTTTAGGGCGTGAGCTTGGGGAACTGGTTGAATCACAGAAAGGGGCTCGGTTTGAGAATAAGAGCGCTCCACCCATGGGAGTCTTTAAAGGGCTCCTTGCAGGCTCGTTTCTGGATTTGGGGTTGGGTTTGAGGGTCATTCCGGGTTTGTGGTTTGGGTTTGGGACTGGGGGTTTACTTGGAGGGTCGGGGACTTAGTAACTAGTTATCTTGGAGACTTATAAGTACCGTAACACCAATTAGGATACCTTTTAGGGTACTTATAACCCTACTTATTACCGACTTACTAAGTCCCCCGACCCTCCAAGTAGGGTTCGCAGGATTCGCAGGCAAGGCTTTCGCCATGGTTTCTTCCAAATGGGTAGTTGTCAAAATTATGGTCTCTTTTTGGGTCCCTATTATAATACGGCACCTAATATTTTAAGGTAATTACCCCTAAAAAGGACCATAATTTTGACAACCACCCAAATGGACGCTGGCATTTATCTCTGAATCGGGTGTATAGCCTTGGAGTTTTCAGACATATGCTTACATGTCATTGTCTCTGGAAGGCTTACTACTATTTGCTTAAGAACACCCAAAAAATAAAAATATATTCCTTATGGGGGTAATATAGGGATTATTATTTTATTTTTTGGGTGTTTCTTAAGCAAATAGTAGCTTAGGCTTTAGGATTTGGGCTTTGCGCTCACCTTAAAGGTGATGCTGGACTGTCCTGCTCTTGGATGGCGAGCAAAAACTTTTCATGCAGTGGCCTGACCGAGTAGATAGACTCCCCTTAATTAAGGAATATGGCTTCAGTTGTATAGGGCTTCATATCATGATTTAAGACGGGGTATTGGACTCTCTGGGCATGGCCTGCAGTAAAGAGTTCCAGGGAATAAGAGTCAGACCCTGTACCCTACTTGGAGGGTTGGGGGGCTTGGTAAGTAGCTAATAAGTAGAGTTACAAGCACCCTAAAAAGGGGATCCTAATTGGGGTTCTGGTACATATAAGTCTATACAATGGCTACTTACTAATTCCCCCGACCCTCCAAGTGGCCTGCAGTAAGGAGCCTCAGGGAATAAGAGTCAGACTCTACACCCTAAACTTTAGAACCCCCCAACTCAGGCAGAAGTAGAATCCTAAAACTCCAACGGTAAAAAGAGCTATGGGTGTAGAGCAAGGCCCCTAGCGTCTTCTGTGTCTAGTTGAAACGCAGGCTTGGCTTAGGAAGGTCAGTGTGAAACGAAAGAGAAACTCGGGCTTGGGGCATGGAGGGTTCACAGAATGCCCTGCATAAATTATGGAAAAAGCCGCTGGCTTCTAGGTGGTCAAGTTGCCGCCCTCCCAGACTCCCGGGAGGATCTAGAAAGTAGATCCCCTAATTTGGGGCCCTGTACTACTAAGCTACTATTTGCTTAAGAAACCCCCAAAAAATAAAATAATAATCCCTATATTACCCCCATAAGGAATATTTTTTTTATTTTCTGGGGGTTCTTAAGCAAATAGTAGTAAGGCTAAGGGTACTTTATCGGAACCCCCGTTAAGGGATCTACTTCTTGGATCCTCCCCGGGGGTCTGGGCTTGCTGAGGCCCGATCACGCCGAACCACGCCAGTAGGACCCGGATGCAGCATCTGAGGTGAGACCTGGGGCACTAAACCCCAGAACCCGTACATAGGCCTAAACCTCTCAAGTCCCTAAACTCCCAAACTCCTATAGTAGCCTATAGATCCCTTTACAAGATCCCCTGAACCCCTAACAAAACCCCACCCTAAACCCTAAACCCCTGCTGTCCTGGAGTCTTGAAAACATCAAGTGATGGATCTGTGCCTTTGGACGACTCTTGGGGCTGAAGCGCGAAGTTTATCCGGCCCTGAGGCCTACACCCTTGGGGGTATCGGGCTTCGAGGACCTACCGTGGAAATACCAACGTTTGCAAACTGGATGTATCCTGGTCACGTTAGCTTCAACTGCGGTAGAATACGCGTGAGCTGGCAGGCTTTTGCGCCTCCTCCTCAGCAGTGCGTCAGTAGGGCTGAGGAAGTTTTGAGCGAAGAGAGCTGTTGTTTTTGTTGAGCAGTTGTGTGGTTCCCGTGCTGATTGTCGCAATTCTGCTGAATGCTCCAAAAGTTCCATTTACTGGCATTGGCAACCGCCATCCTGCAAGATTGATAGCCCGACGGCAGTCCGCAACAACCCCAAAACCGTTTTCCAATCTTTAAGGCCGCCTAGACCCTGGAACCCTTGTAAACAAGTAGTATTAATGGAACCCTGGTCCATTTTCAGAACTCTTTCAAGGAGGAACCCTGACCAGTCTCAAGGCCCCTATGTTGACGCAGCCCAGATAAGGCAGCCGCCGAGCTGGTTTGTGGCATCGACACGAGAGGGGCCGAACCGCCACCTTTCTGCCAAAGTTGCACAGGGGCTCTAAGGCTCTGTTGGGATCTAGGGTGTTAGGGTTAGGGTCTATATGGGAGTTTCCGGAAATAGGGAACCCTAATGTAGTACCCTAAATAGTAGGATCCTTATTTGATTAGGGTTTCGGGGTTCAGGCTTTTTAGGGTTCGGGTCTAGGGGTGTAGCGTTTAGGGAAGGCGTTTTGGGTTTAGATTTGCAGGGTTTTAGAGGAGGTTCTAATGCTGCTTGGGCTTACGGCTGAGAAAGAGGTTGGTAGGCTATCGAGGTTCGGGAGCTTACGACTTTACTACAGGGGCCTACATAATTGCTGATCGTACTACACCCTACACCTGTAGCTCTCACTTCTATGTCGCCCCCGAAGTGGGCGCCAGGGCGACGGCGAGGAGGCCGTAGGCTGGGAGAGGTCTCGCTACTGGAAAGGCATTTAATTTAGGGTTTGGGGTCTGAAGCTTAAGGGCTGAGGGTGGGATGAACCTGAGGTTTGAAGGTTCAGTGGTTTCACGATTAGGGTTACGGGTAGGGTTGCAACACTGTCAGATCCCACGCAATCCCTCCTTTAACTCGCACGACTTCACATGATTCACCATTCTGGATCTGTAATGCAGAAGCGAAAGAAGTTGTCGGCGGGCGTCCAGTACCGCTTGGCTAGGGTAGCAACTAGGGAATATGCCGTGAAGTAGTGGGACTAGTATTATGATTTAGCCTGTACGCCTTCAATATATCCGACCCCAAAACCATACCTTAAGCCGTGAACTCTGATCCTGACTGTCGGACATATTGAGACAACCCAATTCTTCAGGTGACGATCCGCGGCTGACCACTCAGGTGAAGGGTTTAGGGAGTCTAGGATAGCAGCCTTGAACTTGGAATGGACCTGGGGGGTTTATCCTACTATGCAACCTCATGGATTTGCATTACCCTCGTTGCTGAGCCCAAAAGTTCGAAAATGTGTAAACTGTCAGTTACAGGGGGTGGTATTTTCGGTTAAGGATCTGGGCTCGCTTGAAACTTTCGTGGGTGGCTTGTCGTGTAAAGTCATAGGGGTGCGGCCTATCTACTACGTATTCTTCATGTAACTGCATCTTCAGGCTCATACGGTTCCATGAACCTCCAACGAATAGTAAGGTCAAGGTTTACGGTTTTCCTGGTTTCAGAGCTCATATTGAGTGCCCAACCGAGAACCGCCCAACCCAGAACTACTTACTGCCTTCGCTGCATCATATGAAAAGGTGTTTATGCAAAAAACCCAGGCCCAAAACTCGCAAATAAGGCTTCGGGCCGCATCTCGTACAAGCCTCCACAATTCTTGATACCGTCGGCCGACATTACATCAACATCTGTAGCTGCACTCTTAGTCAGAAACTAGATTTCTAGAGGTCTGTTCTTGACATGAGCACTCAAGTCCGCAGTGCCTGGAAGCCACCCTGAACAAAGCCTAAAAGGAACATGGTTCGGCACTGTCGTAAACCTCAACATACCCGACAGACCTGCATGTATTGCCGCGGACATGCTTTTAGTTGAACTGGTACTCTTGCACAACATGACCCTGGGCGGATTTGTTGCCTTCGCTTGGGCGGCAGGCGTGTTTCAAGTTGGATGATATGCTTATAGGGTGCTATGACGCAGGATATTGTACATTAGCACTTGAAGCCAAAAGTTCGCGTCCTTCGGTAGAAAATCCGATGAACAGCAGATGCTGAAGCCTGCTCAACACTCGATCCAACATGTCTGGGCTTCGTACCAACGACGCCAATGAGCCTGGCAATGCCGCATATGCGGGTTTCCGAACATGTTTGTTTGGAAATGGTTTTGACCTTCGGCTTTTCGATATTTTCGAAGGCCCGAATGGTCTACATAGGTGAACAACCTCCGATATAAAGACCATACTGGTGATGACTGACGTCATTGATTACGACCCCGTGTCGGTTGACAGTGCAATAATCCGTTTAGTAGTCATCTCAAGTCTCGGAGCATGAACAGAAGCAAGAGAGAAGTGACTACATAGTGTCAGACCCAGACATCTCCAGAACCCAAAGCGCAGACCTGAAACCACAGGCAGTTTCGGCCCCAAGAGCTGAACCTGAGGGTTGCCGATCATCCATGCAGACGGACAACCATAAACTTCGACAGCTGAAGCAAAGCCGACCCCAGAAGATTGCGACCTGAAAAAGAAAGCAATTCCGGACGCGCCATGAGCAAAGCCATGGTAGCCATGGTCTGGATGCAATTGCACACGCGCACAAAGCCTTGACAGTAGGGTCACCACAAAAACTCCACATAAAAAAAACTAAACACGTGCAACACAACAAAATGCAACGAATGCGCCACGTGTCTGCCGCGTGACGCTTGTGACTACCGGTCATTCTGTGGCTGTTTGCAACTTCCGCCAGTAGCAACCGAAGCGCCAAGGCGCCACGACAAAAGGCTTCATCACCGGAAGCATCGTGAAGCTCAGAGATTTTTGTGACATGATTGGCTGTTCGTTACAGCATTCAACAAAGGTTGCAAGTGTCTTGTCTCCATTCAGCAGCAGATCACACAACCATGAATGTGCTAGGCGTCTTACGTCCTCAGAAGCGAAGTTTTCCGTGCTCGATGTATATCATATATCTCGTACCATGTTGTAAGCGACGCCACTCCGTCGTCAGCATGCATTAAATTAAACAACTATAAGTATATAAGCATGCCATGATCACGCCAATCCACGGCATCCAACACACTTGACAGAGGTTCGTGCTCATTTTCCTCAAAAAGGTTTGCAGGCTGAACCCGCCGCCAGATCTTTCTGGAATGACAGCAGGGCCCTGCGATGCATGAAGTACTTGCAGACAAAACTTAATGTAGGGCGCCCCTGATCGATTATACCTCCAAACCCACTGCCACCAACGTCAATGCCAAAGAACTCAAACAGTGAACTCAAACCTCCACAGTTGTCTTCTAAATCCTGAAGTGTCAACTTAAGACTTAACACTACAAAGTATGGAAACGCAGAGCTGCTCAAAAACCCCTATAAGACACTAGAGCTCCTCAGAAGCTGCTGTACGGTTGACGGTCAACCTGGCCTGTGCATTCCAGCTGCGCTTGGGCAGACTTGTGAATCAAAAATAAAAGCCTGCATAGCTACCAAGAATATTCCTTGAAGTGCCCTCCTCTACCTGTAGTACAAGTACCGAACGCTTATTCCAAGTATCCAGGCCGCCATTTTACGCTCTAAAACCCCTGAGCCCGTTTACTATCGTACCAGTACCATGCACCCCCAAACCCCCAAAACCTTTTCCAACACTTAAGGCCCTCATATCCAGATCCAAACCTGGAGCATCGCATTCAGAATCCTCAAGATGCCCAACTCTGGGTTGTCCTTAGTTTGACCTTGAGGGTGTAAGGTTTCCTCAAGAATCATGTGTTGTCTGCTTGTCGCTGTGTTGCGCCTACACGTAAGGACTGACTGGACAAAATCCAATTATTTTGGATCCACGCGGCTTCTAGGACTCGTCTGTACGGTCATCCGGGGTTTGGTAACTAATTGGTCAGGCTCCTGTTTCGAAAAGTTTCACAGACCTTAAGACCCTGAACCGAAACCCTACAGCTTAAATTGCAAACACTAACATTCTCAGGAGTTTAGCTGTCTGGCGCGCTCCTAGTTCAAGATCCGAAGCCCTCAATATACCTGAACCGGCGATAACCTATATACATTTCTTCAGGCTCTGAATATGAACCCAAAGAACTGATACGGACCCTACAAAAAAAGTTCTTGTTAGGTTAAGGGCCTTAATAATTAGAAGACGGTGTCGGGGTATATCATAGTATAAGGATAAAGCGACTGTAAAAGGATATTACTACTAATTATTCCGACCCCAGTATTACTTGGAGGGTAGGAGGACTTTGTCGTGTTCCCCGACCCTCCGAGTAGTGCGATGATACGGGGGAGGGAATATTTAGTTACGTGGCAATGTCCTATAAGTAACCGGATGTGGCTTTCTCGCACTGTCTGTCGCCCTGGATGCAATATGAGTTTAGGCTTTCGATGTTTCGTGATTAATTAGGAAGCCCTTAAAGACAAAGGTAGCGCGGATCACACCGTAGGGAATGGTGCAACCAATCTCCGCGATAATCCCTTGCGGTCCCGTACAACAGTTTAACGCCCCTTCTCCCATCTTTACTAAGAACTAGAACTATTAAGCGGAACAGGCTTTCCAACAATGGCTACATGAACAGATTTCATTATGCCTTTTGCCGACTGACGCTGGTGCATACCCAACATTCCGTGGACCGTGTTACTCAACCCACGCCTGTTTGCAACTTGCGCAAACTACGAACCAAAATAGACGAATCAACCCATCTGACGGAACTTCGTGCTACCGAAACAAGGCCAAGCGTCGTGCTGCACTACGCAACTCGTCTTGATAAATTTGTCAGAGGACTTTGGCAGAGTGGTGGTGGTTTGAAGTTGCTCAAGAAAACTCTTTTGGGATGCCAAAAAGTCGCTCCACTACTGTTAGCTGCTTACCTTGGGACGTGTTTGTCCCAATTCTTGCACAAGTTCGGGTACCGTGAGTACAGAAACTTAAAATCGTGGAGAGTGTGGCGGTATCCTTTCCTCGAAAGCTTGAAGGATTGAGATGCCTGATGTCGGTTTAAGGCGCTGAGGCACCGGGCCGAGATTGAGCCATGTGGTTGAAGTTTGATCACCGGACGTGTGAAGCTTAGATCTTTCGCGACATGCACGGATTTCCGACATTAAACATGTAACAACGGCCTCGAGTGTCCTGCCTGCATTCAGCAGCAGATGCCACAACCGTGAATGGGCCTCGTCCTCGATGCACACGCTCGTCCGACGTGGCAAACGACCCAACTCCCTCGTCGGCATGCACTCAAACACAAGTATGCCTTCATCACACGAGTCCACGGCAACCCACACACTTGCAGGAGCTTCGCCTGCTTTTCCCACCTCGACGTCTTCACTCTGCGGAAAGAGTAACCGGGACCTCGTGCTTCCTTGCAGCGTTTGCAGTTCTGGCTGCAAGGTCTTTTTAGTGTCTGCTCAACGTCTCGTGATGTTGAAGTGTGGGTTAAGCCGTTCAACCCGTCAAGCATATAGCTGAGAAATACTTCTACCCGTCTTAGATGCTATGAACCAAGCGTTTTGTAAAGTGCACAGCAACATGGAAACCATCTTTAGTAGATTTTAACACGTGTACATAACATCTAGACTCCTCAAAGGCGCAGTGCCCACAAGCCCGACAAGCCTGCATTGCCAATGCCGAGATCGGTTGATGCAGGTTTTGATGCTACGGCATGCTTGGAGGGTCGGGGCACACAGCGACTTATAAGATGTATGTTAATCCCAGTTACAAGTACTTTTGGGGTACCTATCAATCTACTTATTGCCTACTTACTTAATCCCCGAACCTCCAAGCAAGGGACCGCGAGATGATACAACCACAAGAACCCCGCCAAGACGGCCTGCGAACAAGTCTAAACCCTAAACTCCTAAACCCTACTCTCGGGACCTGTATATGCCATCTAGAGAATTTGAGGAGCAGGCATTCAAACGCTGGACATGGCGTACTTTCGGAACATTACTCCTTGTGTATACACGAGCTTGTAAAAGCTTATACCTGCAGCAGCTGGGCTTTGAATTAGCCAGGAAAAAGTATAGACTTTGATTTCAGAATGGTCCTGCTTAAGTAACAGGTCCCCCAAAAGCATTAACGTATGGTACTCCAATGCCCAGGCAGCCCTACAAGGGATTTCATGCCCTGGAACCCTAAAGATCAACCAGACTCGGGGCCTCATGCGGGATGATCTTTGGGCCGAAAGACTTACCTGCAACCCCAAACCCTCCAAAAAAGTAAGGTATGACCTCCTAATTCGATGGTTGAAACCTCAAAACAATGGTGCTTCGATCTACATGTACAAGGTGGGCACTCCCCTGGGCCCTGGTCAGGTCCCTTGTCGTAGGCCCTAATGTAGGGACCTTTAACAATTAGGATAGGGTTTTGGGGCCCATTATGCTATAGCTATGGTAAGGAACCCCCAAAACAGTATTGGTAATTGGCAATTGTTTAGGCCCCTATATGAGAGTCTAGGTTTCTGAGTAACCCCTATATAAAAAGGCTACCCTTTTTCCTACTATTCGGGTTTAATAAGGGGACCCTAAACTAAAAAGGGCAAAAGGGCACTACTCAGGAACCTAGGAGTGCGTTCCCCACTCCCTGCTCAAACTAGGCGTGGGAAGGCTGCCGGGGTTAGTTGGAGGCTCATGGGGAGTTACCAGTGGGATTTCAAGTCCCCTAATAATACGGGATATAAGTTATAAGTGTAGTTATCGTACTTGTAGCCCATTTATAGGTACCCTTTTGCCCTAAACTTTAAGCCCTATAGAATCCTTCAAAGAAACCCAAACCATACCCCACTCATAACTACCCATGAACCTCCAAGCTAGGGCCCCCATAAAGCACATAAGCAAAAATAAGGATAGGGAAATCGGGATATCCCATCTAAGCCCCCTTAAAAAGAAGGCTGGGGTTTAGGGCTTAGGGGAGGCCAATAAGGTAGGGATAAGCCCATAAAATGCTGATGCTTATGAGCTTTTTGGGTCCCGAAATAACTGTCCATGAACCCTAAACCCTAACCCCCTAAACCCTAAACCCTAAACCTAAAACCCCTAAACCCCTAAACCCTAAACACTAAAAACTGCTTAAGGCAGAAACCTCTGGAGTCCAAAGCGGGGTTCCACGAGAACACCCGTCGAAATGCAACGGGATACTACGGGTGCCTTACTCTCTTCTTCAACAACCGGGCCCCCAAAAGTTCAAACTTTCTAAGATAGAGCTATTATATAAGGCCAAAAAGTTTAAAGTTCCCCCGTTCACTATCTAAGCTTAACAAGTAGAATAGGAGCCCGTTATGCTATACTTGTGTTAAGGACCCCCCAAACGAACAAAAAAAAACATTGGTAACCACTTAGGCCCCTAAACCCAAAAAACATATATTATTCTTAGTGATCAGGGTCTAGGGTTAAGGATGTTTTGTCTTGGAGCGCCACTTCTCCCATCCTTTACTAGGATACCCAGTAACCTAAGAATAAAAAGGCCACTCTTTTTGGTATTGGGTAACTTTATAAGGAACCTAGGACTACAAAAAGGGAATAAGGGTACTACTGGGCATCCTAGTTTAGGACGAGTTGAAGCTTCAGGATGCTGTAGGGCTTCCTTGGAGGATCGGGGGGCTTAGTAAATAGGTAAGAAGTAGACTTATAAGTACCCTAAAAGGGATCTTAAGTCGGGTTGTGGTTTTCATAAGTATACTTATTATCTACTTACCAAGTCCCCTGACCCTCCAAGTAAGAACCCACCTTAACCTCCTGCATCCAGACACCGTAGGAAGCCAGGTTCACAAGTACCCCACTTTGGTGCTTTAAATCTTTCTAGGCATTCCAGACCCTCTAGACTTCGTCCCCTATTCTCTACTCCCCTTGGAAGGTAAGCAAAAAACTACTTTTTCGGAGACCCCTACAAAAGAAGACAGGAACCAAAAAAGGAACAAAGTAACAAAGTCTCCAACAGCCTTAAAGTATTCCTCTACCCTAAGCCCTCCACACCGAGCCCTGAACCCTGTAACTTTGAGTATAGTACCTGGATGAGACCACGCGCCGTGGACTGCCACCGTCGAGCGGGCCTGAGTTCAGCGTTCGATTCGGTAAGCCCGAACACCTTGTCAAGGAATGCACCTGGAGATATACTTGTATTCTGAATCTCTAAACTTTAAGTTAGGCAGCAAACTCCAAAGCCAAACCCGTCGGGTGTGTTGCTTGATTGCAGGCTTCTCGCTCCCGAAGTAGCTAAAGCATGAAAATGGCTGCCGAACAAACCCAAGCGCTGCACCCCGAACCCTCAGTTGTTCAGTTGGAAACCCTGAAGCTTTAATCATCTTAAATCCGATTATGTAAACCCCAATCCTACAACGCCTTAAACATCGTGGGCTATGGAAGCCATGGTATCAGCCCTGGATCGTGTGCCCTGATCCTTGTAAATGAAAGATTTATCATCATCATTCTCATCACCATCATCATTAGCATCATCATCACCATCACCGACAACATGTCCATCATCATCACCGTCATCATCATCATCATCATGATCATCATCACGAGCTTCCGGCGCCCATCCTGCCAATGAGCCACTGCCATGGCGTCAGCACAGTTCTCGAGAATAGCATGCACTAAGTTGGCAAGTGTTGTAAATGTACTTGAAGGCTTTGAAAGGCTGGAGGCAGCGGGCAATATAGGGGGCGTGAAGAATTATAGTAGGGCTTCGGGGGACCTTAGATTTTAACTACGTTCTACAAAGAACCCTAATGAGCGACACTACATTAGACTGGGATGGTCCAGAGACCAGGGCTCGTGCGGGATCTTCGCGTGCTAGGGCTGTAGGGGTGGGCAGGGGCGGGGCAGGGGCGGGAGTTCTTACTTGGAGGATGAGTAGACTTATAAGTACCCTACAAGGGATCCTAATTGAGGTTATGGTTCTTATAAGTCTCCAAAATAACTAGTTACTCAGTCCCCCGACCCTCCAAGTGGGTACCCCAAAAAGATTAAATGGTACCTCGTCTACTACTAGGTATAAACATTCTGGGCACAAGGTGATTAAGCTGTCGGGTTCATGGTTCAGGGTTTTGGGTGTAGATTTTAAACGCTTTGGGTTTCGGTTCGAAGTTTTGAGATGTATATACGGTTTTTCACGGTGTCGCAGACAGACGTCGACTGTCGGTGCAAAGACGTCCGAGCCTGCACGCTGCACGATCCGAGGCTTCAAGCTCGTTCAAGCAAGCTAAAGGCTTGGAATTTCGGCAAGACTCGCAACAACCAACCTGAACACTAAACCGTCAACCAAATCATAAAGCCAAAACGCGCTAAACCTTAAAGCCCTCACATTAAGCACTTGAACCCTTAGCCCGCAGTAAAGGGTTACTTGCTCAGTTCATGCAGGGGCCACAAGAAGCGTGAAAACTTACGCGTTGCAAGGAGGTCGCATTCACACGTTCAATTACGTGTTAAGGTGCCTCCTGCCCTTCAGTTTTGGAAGAAGGTTTAAACCTCGCAAAAAGCTACAACTCTCGCTGCGCAGCTACTGACAAATGCGGACGGATGAGTTTGGGAAGGCTCCGCAGCTAGCATGGCATGTTTTCTTTCGCACAGCGGGAGCATCCACGGAAAGATTGCGACGACTCATCACGGATCCCGAGAGATTGTTATTATCGGGGCCTTACTAATTAGAATAGGGTTTTAGGGCCCATTTTACTATAGTTATAATAAGGAACCCCAAAATAGTATAGGTAATTATTTAGGCCCCTATAGTAGGTTACAGGGTCTATGGTTGAAGCCTTCGATTTTCATGGTTTAGGAGTTTGTAGTTCAGGACTAGAGCTTAGGGCTCAGAGATTTCGGAAGTGGCTGTTGAAACTAGAAATCCGGCATGGCCGCTTGGCTTGGAATACTTGGAGGATCATGGGATTTAGTAAGTAGGGTTATAAGTACCCTGATTGGGGTTATAATAAGTACTTATGGGTATAGTTACCCCAATTATAACCCTAGTTACTAAGTCCCATGACCCTTTAAGCAGGGCCCATACGATAACGGTGAATTACATGTGGGCTTTTGTAGAACATAAAACGAGTTGCACACGGAGTAACTTTGATACTCAGGTATCTTTATAAATGAGACCGACCTTCACGAATCATAATAGAGCTTCTCTGGCATATCGTCATCGCTACGTAGGGACCATACACGGAGTTGCTGGTGCAATGTACTCAGACCTCTAGCCCTAAGGCTCCATGTATCCATATAGTATATGCTTAGGCCTTAAAGTACCCATATATAGGACCCCTCTAAGGCTTAAGTAGCTACTATGAAGGTACATGGAGTCTTTGGCTAGAAACTGTCACCGGAGGCGTTCGACCCTTGCGGGTGCTCACTCGGGATTGCCGAGGGTGCGGTCACTGCTCCCTTCAGTCGTGGTCGTCTCTTCGCCAGGGTTCTCCTGAGTTTCTGGGTTCTTGTTAAGGAACTTAATTTAAGTTACCATAATAGGGATCTATCGTAAATAATAGGGTTTCCTTATTATGGTAACTTAAATTAAGTTCCTTAACAAGAACCCAGGTTTAGGCTCTGGGGCGCAGGATCTTGGTTTCACTGTTTGAGGGCTCATTTTAGAGACAGTGTTTGCATAATGCTTCAGATTTACCTGAAGGTTCCTGACCTTTTGGGCCCTCTCAAACCAGGGTTTTTGCAGACCCCTGAAGAGTGCAAGGATTCTCCATAGGTGGGGTCTGCTTATTTAAAACCTCCACTAAACCCCACACCCTACACCCCGAAACCCCAATGTAAGCAATAAGTTGGAGATCCGGAGATCCGTATAAACAGAACCACAGCCCCGACACAGAAAACACCACAAAACGAGTGACACCCAAGAGCCGTAACGTTTCCAGACTGAAGGGAACCCCTAAGGCAACCCTTAAGGGAACCATTAGACCGCCTAAAAGAACCCTTTCAGGTACCCATTGGAAGAATCCTCATTGGAAGTAAGAGGACCGAGGTGAACGCTTGGGGTTTCTGGCTTTGAAGCTTACAAAGCTTCTACAGCGATCAGGATTTTGGGGTTTAGGGCTGTTGGGGGGTCAGGGTTTGGGGTTTTGGGCTTAGGGGGGCAGGGGTTGGGGCATTACGGCCTACAGTTTTTGATGCTTTTGGTGCAGGGCTTTCTCCACTTTAGGGCTTAGGGGATTCGGGCTTCTCAGGGTTTCAGGGATCTTTTAGGGACGCCACAATATCTGGGAGTAAACACTCCAAAACTGCAGTTGATTTTCATATCAGGCCTTTGTGACGACCCGAGCCCCAGCCTCTGGAATCGTAAAGCCATAAACCCTGGAAACACCAAACTGGAAACGTCTAGGTGCTTTAAAAGCCATGGTAAGATTCCTTTAAGCCCAATAGAAGCAAATAAAATGTCCCAAGGCCCTACCTAGGCAATGTCCAGGGCGACTCAGCCAGCCATTTTGGGAGTTTCCGAAAATAGGGGACCCTAAATTAGTACCGTAAATAGTAGGATCCTTATTATTATGATGACCCCAAAATATGGTAGCCCCTCTTTTCGGAAACTGCCATTTTGAGTCCACAGGACCCCTGAGCTTGCTTGGCGCTCCTGCTCCGCCGCTCTTGCTCTTTGTCGAGCTCTTGCCTCCCCGCCTGGTCCACTCCCCAGAGACTCCGAACCCCCTGAATTAAGGAGCCCGTACCAGGACCAAGACGTGCCTGAGGATGCACGTTTCAGCTGTTGTCAGACTGCACAGGTTGGAAGACCGCAGCTCACGCCGAGCAGAAGACTGTTCTCCCAAGAGCCGTTGTCAGCATCTCCCCGGAGCCTGCCAACCGCAGGCACACATGGCCCAGAGCCCCCGGGAGGATCTTGAAAGTAGATCCCCTAATTTGGGGCCCTATACTACTAAGGGTACTTTATAGGAGCCCCCATTAAGGGATCTACTTTTTGGATCCTCCCGGGGGTCTGGGTGGCATGCGAGCGCGGAGCGGCGTAAGAATGTGTGCACACGCGGGAGCAAGCTACGTGCACCTGGGAGGGCTGCCATGGCTCCACCCGGCAGCCTGCGTCACCAGCCCACTTAAAGGGTCATGCGAATTAGTAATTAGGGTTATAGTTAGGGTAACTATACTTATAAGTACTTTTGACCCCAATTAGGGTACTAAGTCCCATGATCCTCCAAGCAATGTCCGTGCCTGTCCATGTTTTTGACAAATATAATGGGTATATAAGAGCTATATCAAGGGTATATACCTAGGGGTCCTTTTTAAGGGTCCCTCCTCTAGGATACCCAGTAACCTAAGAATAAAAAGGCCTCTCTTTTCGGTATTGGGTAACTTTATAAGGAACCTAGGACTACAAAAAGAGAATAAGGGTACTACTGGAGATCCTAGTCCTTTTACCCTCGGATCCATGTTTTTGAGGTTTAGGGTTTGAGGTTTAGGGTTTAGGGCAAAGACGTTCGGGCTTTGAGCGCCTTGACCCTGGTGCGGCGCTTCTCCGGGGAGAGCTCTCGGAACTGCCGAGACTCCAAAACCCCTTAACTAAGGAATATACCTTAAAACATAAGAGAATCCCTAATATGATTTAAGGTATATTCCTTAATTAAGGAATATACCTTAAAATCATATCAGGGATTCTCTTATATTTTAAGGTGTCTTCCTTAATTAAGGGTTTTTTGGAGTCTCTGGGGAACTGCCGAAATCCATGGTCCCACGGGCTCCTTTAATAGAGCGTTTACGGTGCCTCATAGTGGGATTTTGTTTTGAGCTCTTTTTTACGGCTGCCCATTCGTCTGAGCTTCCACAAGGCCGACTGGCCAATACAGTAAACCCCATCAAGTTGCAAACCAGATTAAGGCCCCAAATAGTGCTGGGATTCCCTATACGTTGCTCTTTAAGGATTGACGCTATTGGGTTTCCAACTTTTGGGCTTCTACTGTAGTGGGTATTTAGGGCCTCTTAACCTTTACTCTGGGCTTGCTTCTAAAGGGATCTTTAGGGGGGTTGAAATTAAGGATTTAGTGAGTACCCTAACCCCAACAAGAGGCTCACCTTTTCAAGTCTGGTAGGATTCTATACATCCCAAAAGGTTAGAGGTCACCTACTCAGCTACTAAGAGCCCCCTTACATAACCCCTATAGATCCCTTAAAGGAACCCCTTATAGTTCCTTAAACCCCCAAAAGGTTTACCTACTCAGCTACTCTGGTATTCAGCAGCCTCAGCATCGCCTCATTCATTCTGTTTTTCCATACACGAGTTAACTTTTTCGAGCTACACGGTACATTGATAACACTTTTTCAGTCCCTATTTGGAGGGTCGGGGGACTTAGTAAATAGTTATTTTATAGACTTATAGGTACCATAACACCAATTAGGATCCTTTTTTGGGGTACTTCTAAGTCTACTTATTAGCTACTTACTAAGCCCCCCGACCCTCCAAGTACACCGTAGACACTAACCCCAAGGCTCCGAAACCCTAAACCCTAGCTTAGCTGCTGAGTTCATACGCCGAAACGAGTAAACTTTCAGCTTTGTCGGGGGTTGTACTATCCCCCAAAAGTGTAAAGTGCACCCATACAGCTACTCAGCTCAAGAAAAAACTAATAGGCACCCAAACTCTAACCACAACTCCGAAACCCCAAGCCTTGAGCCCTAAACTTTGACGCTAAAACTACCAGGCGCCTCGTCCACGTCCTCCGTCCCCTCGGAGGTCGTCGTGTCCTGTCCGTTTTTTCTCAGTTGGCGAATAGGTGATCATTCGGCTCAAGATATGGGAGTTTCCGAAAACAGGTGACCCTAATATAGTACCCCCAAATAGTAGGATCCTTACTATAAGGACCCCAAAATATAGGTACCCCTAATTTTCGGAAACTCCCATATAGGTTTGAGGATGTCGGGTCTGAGGGGAAGGTTCTAGGATTCGGGGTTTCGGGATTTGATGCTCGGGGCTTTGGGTTTGGGATGTAGGGCTTTGGGCTTAGTATTTGGGAGGTTGGTTGAAGGGTCGGGGGACTTAGTAACTAGTTCTTTTGGAGACTTATAAGTACCATAACCCCAATTAGGATCCCATTTAGGGTACTTATAAGTCTACTTATTACCTACTTACTAAATCCCCCGACGGTTGAAGGGAGATGATGATTGCGGATTTTGGGGTCCATCATACTAAAGCTCCGACTGTGGCTGCAGGAAACCTTCGCATGCAAGGGGTATTGGGCTGAGTGGGTTCCGGTGCATCCTGCTCGGAGGGTCGGGGGACTTAGTACGTAGTTGTTTTATAGACTTTTATCAAGCACCAATTAAGGATCCCGTTTAGGGTACTTGTAAGTTTTAGGATTACGATCTACTTACAAGTCCTCCGACCCTCCAAGTAAACCCCTAAAACCTGAACCCCTAAGCCCCAGGCCCTTAATAAAACAACCCTAAACCTCTGAACCCCTAAACCCCAAACCCTACACCCCTCTGAACCCCCAAACCCTCAGCCCCTAAACCCGCAGAACCCTAAACCCTCGAACACGTAAACCCCTAAACTTTAAACCCCAAACTCCAAACCCCTAAACCCCTAAACTCCCACACCCCTAGAACCCTAAACTTCAAACCCCCGAACTTCACCCCTAAACCTTCAAGATTTCAACCAACCCCCCCACTTCCGTCACAGTGCTGCGCCTCATCTGGTTTAAGTTGTATTCACCTTACAGATCCCTTCAAGGAGCCCTTAGGTATATTCCCTAATTAAGGGGTTTTATAGTCTCTGGGAGTGCTGTGCCTCATCAACCCACTTTACCCCCCCTCCCCCTTAAACCCCATAAACCCCAATAAATTAGGTACTTGGGTTCAGGATAATAGTTATTCCCCCTTCACCCAGAGACTCCAAAACCCCTTAATTAAGGAATATACCTTAAAATATAAGAGGATCCCTAATATGATTTAAGGTATATTCCTTAGTTAAGGGGTTTTGGAGTCTCTGGACACTTCCATGGTAACCTTATGGATCTTATTGGTACGAACCACGGAGGAACATAACAACCGTAACATAAAACATGCTACTCTACTCTTGGCTGGCTTCTGAACCTGTCCAAAAAGTTAAACCTTTAGCCTCCTTGTTATAGTTCATATAGAAACCCCAAAAGTTAAAGTCTAAAGAGCCAACCAGAAGAACGCCAAGTACTACTAGGCCCTTCACTTCCAGCACGGTGCCGAGTAGTCCCTTAAACCCTAAACCCTATAGATCCCTTAAAGGAACCCTTATGGATCCCTTAAAAGGAACCCTATAGATCCCCTGGAGTCTCTGGGAGTCGCCTCATCGAGCTCCTCCGGATCTGCGTCGCCTTCGGAGCTGGTGGAAGCCTCGCCTCAGGAGTCCCACTGGGAGGTTCGTATAAGTCCCTAAAATAACTAGTTATAAGGGTTCCTTTTAAGGGCTCCTTTAAAGGGATCTATAGGGAATCTATGAGGTATAGGGTTTAGGGTCTACTTGGAGGTTCGTATAAGTCCCTAAAATAACTAGTTACTTAGTCAGTCAGGATATAAGTAGGTTATAATTAGGACAACCCCACTAAGGGGACTTAATAGTCCGGAAAAAGGGGGGCTTGAAGGACCTTACTTGGAGGTTCATGGGTAGGTATAAGGGTTCCTTTAAAGGGATCTATAGGCATTCTATGAGGGTATAGGGTTTAGGGTCTACTTGGAGGTTTATGGGTCCCGGGGGCAGGAGGGCTTGCGTTTAGGGGTTTAGGGTCTACGTGGGGGTTTATTGGGTTTAGGGTTTAGACAAGTTTATGTGCTTACAGCTTAGGGGAATATGGGCGGCTGTCAAAAATTATGGTCCCTTTTTGGGTCCCCAATATAGTACGGCACCTAATATTTAGGGGACCCCAAAAAGGGACCCTTAATCTTGACAACGCCCATATGGGTTTAACTATAGTTATCCTACTTATAGTCCCACTAATACCTAACTGCCCATGACCCTCCAAGAAGCGGCTGCAGGGCATAAGTTTATGTGCTTCAGGTTTAGGGGTTTGGGGTTTTAGGGTCTTAGGGTTTAGAAAAATTAAGGCTTTCGGGGTTTAGGGTTTCGGGATTTAGGGGTTTAGGGGGGTTTTAAAGGGTTTAGGGTTAGGAGTTTAGGGCTTAGAGTGTTTAGGGTTTAGGGGTTTACGGGGTTTGCGGTTCTCGCGCTTCATGGGTATAGGGCTTAGGGTATATAGGGCATAGAGTGTTTAGTGTTTGGGGTATATATATATATATATATATATATATCTAGGGTCTTAGCTTTTGGGGCCTTGGGTTTAGTGTGTCGGGGCTTATAATTTAAGTATTGCTTACAGGGTTTTGCAGTCTCTTGGCACATGCGCGTCCAACAAGTTTAAATGGTTCAAGCTGACGGCCCCACCTTCGCATCGTCTCTCGCTTAATGAGGAGCTTTTGTAGCCTTAGCGGAGCCTGCTTCAAACGAAGAAGATGAGTGTCAACACAGCTCCAGTGATTCTCGATGGCTCCTTCAGTCGAACCCGAAACCATTAGCGCTCAGCCCAAGCCGTAAACTGTAAAACCTAAACATCGAAACCCTTATCCCCCCAAAAGAATATTGTATAGATCCTACACCCGAAACCAGTCCAAAGAGCTCTCTGCTCAAACCCTAGACCCTTAAAGCCTAAATTCCCAAACTTTTCCTCTAAAGCCTGAATTGGGCGTTTCAATCAGCAAGCTCCACGGCTTCAGCTCCTTGAGAGACCCTTGGCAGGGAGGATCAGCCACATTTGATGCCGACGGAACCCTGGCCACCCACAGGTAACACGGCGAGGACTCGAGAGGATTCTCGAGCACCATGAGGATCTCTCTCCACATGGCCACGCTTGCGTCGCCCCTCACGAGCGTGTCCAAAGCCGGCCAGCTGTCAATGAAGTGAATGACGCGACGGTCCTCAAGGTGCTTTCGCCAGTGGCGACGGAACAACGACCACATGCAAGCCATGGCACCCATCCACGGGCGACCCAGTGCTGCGGCGAAGAAATTCTGATATCTTGCACTCGGATATACTTGTCGAAAAGTTTGTTGCAACGAGGATGTTTGTTGTGCAATTCAATGCAAAGCAGGATGAGCCAACAGGTTGGGTGCGCTGTGTGACCATGATTTCGGCGTGCGTCCTTGGCAGCCTGATGGATGCTATAACCACTTCTCCTCCTACTGGTGACGCTTGAGCTCCTGCAAACACTCCCTTCGGGAACGCTTGTAACACAAACCCCAAACCCTGAACCCCAACACCTAACAAGCCTGTCACCCCCTCAAAAACCGTGAACCCACCTCATTATGGGATCCTTTCGTGAGCGGGGGTCCAAGGCAGGGGGAGAAAATCTACTACTCCCCAAGTCTCCCCTAGCACTCCCTAGGCTTGCTGGAAATTCTTCAAGGATCCCTGGTACCCTCCAAAGGTCCTACGGTTGATGATATAAACCCTGCATTACCCATACTAAGGAATCTACCATAACTGCCATAGTTTAGGGGCCTCAAGGTAATGCAAGATTTTTATCATCAACAGTATGACCCCCTATCAGGGCCAGGAGACTGGTAGAGGTCTCGTCCTCTTGGAAGTCATCCTGCATGAGGCAGCGGGGTCCATCCTACGACAGGACCTCGGGTTCGGGATTGACTTTGGGGTTGTAGGGTTCAGGGCTTTAGTTCGGGTTTGGGGTTTTGAATTCAGAGTTTTGGGTCCTTTCAAAGCGGTGCCCATGGGGAATACATTGCCAAGTTTCCCTGCAAGGAGCCCACCTTGTGGCAAGTTTGGGGACAGTCTGAGCAGCTGGCATTCCTACTCTAAGCCAGAAGCCGCCAAACTCTAAGCCTCTCTTTCATCTGGGTAGCTGTCACAAATCGGGCCCCTTTTTGGGTCCTTATTATAATACGGCCCTAATATTTAGGGTACCCAAAAAGGGACCATACTTTCGACAACCACCCATATTGATTAAGGACCTACATGGTTTCGCGGGCATTTTCGATTTCGGCTGGTTGTCGCAAATGCCCGCAGGCTTAAGGATTCAACTGCTGTAGTGTAACTCACTGGCCCAAAACCTAAACCCTAAACCCTAAACCCAAGGATATGAAAGTTGAAACTTTCAGAATCCAAGCTGAAAAGTTGAGTTTACAGCCAATAAGGTAACTCTATAACCTTCGGCCCTGAAACCATAAACCGTACTTGGAGGGTCTTTAGGGGACTTAGTAAGTAGGTAGTAAGTAGACTTATAAGTCCCCTAAAAGGGACCCTAATTGGGGTTATGGTACTTATAAGTAGTTACTAAGTCCCCCGACCCTCCAAGTATGTAACATCGGGGCCTTGACTGTTTCCTACTTGTCGGATATCAAACTCGGAACCTAACGGTTAAACTTGTTGGTTATATCTAGGGATTTTCTAGGGGCTTTACTACCCTACAAAGGTTAACGGTTACCTACTCTAGGGTATGTAACATCGGGGCCTTGATTGTTTTCTTGGGGATGCTGAAGCTTAGCGTTGTAGGGGCGACGAAGGAGTTATTCAACGACAAGTCGCGAACAGAGGCTTGAACCAGAAACCCTAAACTCCCTAAACCCTAAACCCTAAGCCCTAAACCCTAAACCCTAAACCCTAAACCCCTCAAAGCCTGAACCCTCACCCCTAAAAGCCGACCCCTGAACTCAACGGCCTCAGCAGTCGACGTTGTGTCGGGGTTCGTGGTCGTGGTCGTCTCTTTCGCAGTGGTGGTCTTCTCCTGCGGCTGAGGGCTTACCTCGTTCATTGTTGGGATAGGATTAAATGTACATTTTGTCCTTACTGGGTTCAAGTACCCATAAAATGCAAAATGTTACCCAACTATGTCGAAGTTACTTGGTTGGTGGGGGGGATTTAGTATATGGGAGTTTCCGAAAATAGGGGACCCTTTTCCAGTACTCCAAATAATAGGATCCTTATTGTAGAAGGTACCCCTAATTTTCCGAAAGTCCCATATAAGTAGGCACTACAGTAAGTAGATAGAAGAAGACTCATAAGCACACTGCAGTGAAAGAGGTCCTAATCGTGGCTATGATACCGATAAGTCCTCCGACCCTCCAAGTTAAAGGGTTGAGGGCTTCGGCTTCTTGATTGAAGGCTCTTTTGCTGCCTGCTACAACAGGGGTACCACTAGGGTTGAGGGCTTTTGCCTGGGGTCTATCGGACCTTTACAGAATTCTATATTTGTTTTTTGTCTTTCTGTTCTCTCCCTCTCTCTCTCTCTCTGTCTTTCTCCTTCACCCTCTGTATATTATATACATATTATATGTATGTATATATATATATGTACATATACACATACTCATATATATGTATATATACACATAGATAGGTGTGTTGTACAATACCCTATGCAATGTGTGTGGATATAGATATAGAGGCTGTGTTTTGGGTAAGGTAGATAAGTAGATTACGGGATGCTATATCAACCTAAACCTCTATGATGTGCCTTTCCAGGGTAAGATTGGGCTGCAAACCCTAAACCCCTAAACCCTAAACCCTAAACCCCTAAACCCTAAGCCCAAATCCTAAACCCCTAAACCGTTTGGGACTTTCTGCGCTTCACTTTTTGAAGTCAGGGTCTCGCTGTGCTGTTCTTGCACGGAAATCAGAACTATGGCTTTCGACCCCTCCCCCCTTTTTGACGAGGGATTAGGGTTTAGGGTTTAGGGATTAGGGTTTAGGGTGGGATAAGATCCAAAAGAAACACACAAGCTCTTGGCTGACTTCTGAACCCCTCCTAAAAGTTACACTCTTAGTATCCTTATTATGGTTCATATAGAAACCCAAAAAGTTAAAGTCCTGAGAGCCAACCAGAAGAACGCCAAGATTAGAATAGGGTTTGGGGCCCATTATACTATAATTAATCATAATAAGGAACCCCCCCCAAATAGTAGGCTTCTAAGATTCTAGCTCCTTCTTGGGCTTCTTCTGGGCCGCTGTCGTAGTTACGGTGGTCGTCGTCAAGGTTGTGGTGGTTTCTGCGGCCTGTGCGCTGAGGTCAAAGCCACTCCGGAACTGGGGTTCAAGTCTTACACGGTTTAGGGTTTCGGGTATAGGGTTCAGCTTCTAGGGTTGGGGCTTAGGGTTTAAGGTTTTTTAAGGTTATTTCCTAAACCCTAAATCGAAACTGATTCCAAAAGGCTTGCTAGTCGAAAGTCTGAAAACTCGAACCCAAGAAACCTTAAACCCAAGAAACCTAAACCCTGAAGAGCCTGCACCGGAACCTGAACTCTACTGACTCTAATTAGGGGTTGAGGTCATTGGCCAGCTCTTTTGATGTCAGATTTCCCTAAGCCCTACTTGGAGGGTCGGGGGGCTTTAGTAAGTAGGTAATAAGTAGACTTATAAGTATCCTAAAAGGGATCCGAACTGGGGTTATGGTACTTGTAAGTCTCCAAAATGACTAGTTTCTAAGTCCCCCGACCCTCCCCAAGTAAGCCTTAATGACGAAAACATGCTCTAGCCTTGATACCCTCTACAGCGCCACTCATCTTCCTCTGCAGAGCAAGCGCTGGGGCTCGACAAGTGCTAAAGGTCTAACTCCCTCAATAAGCCACAGAAGTAAAAGGTTCGACTTTCCGGTTCCTACGGTTGATGATGTGAATCCTGCATGACCTTAAGGACCCTAAACTGTGGAAATTATGCTATATACCTTACTATGGGTAGTGCAGGATTTATATCATCAACCGTACTAAACTATAAGAGCCCAACAAGTTTGAAGGTTGGGCATTGGGGATCGAAGAGGGTTACTTTTGGCCTTAAGGCCAAACACAGCGGCCTGAATATGCTTACTCGCGTTTGGGGTCTCTTGCAGTATGGTCCTACAGGGACTAAAGGGATACTAGTATGAATCCATCAGGCCTCTAGATGAGAACCTGAGCCCCACCGAAAGGCAGCAACCCCAGTGTCAAAACCTGTTTCTGACACTCCTTGTCCTGACATCAATGACCCGAAACCATGTAAGTAATTAGACTAGATTTTTGGCGGGCCTGCCTAATGAGTATACTGTTTTAGCTTACAACCCGAAGACATACCCTCAACCCCAAACCGCAACACCCTGATTGAAAAAAGTAATGTAGGGGCCTTGATAATTAGATTAGGGTTTTGGGGCCCATTATACCAATATAATAAGGAACCCCTCAAATAGTATAGGTAATTATTAAGGCCCCATCATATTATCCGTTATACATTTACAGCCTTACTAATTAGAATAGGGTTTTGGTGCTCCTTATCATAATCATCTTGGTATGATATACCTCCCATATACCCCCCCCCCCCCCCCAAACATTATTGTAATTATCAAGGCCCCTATATTCTCCATTCTATATTTACAGCCTGAGGAAAGGAAGAAAGGGGCCTCAACCCCAAACAGCGAGCCTTGCCAGCGGTGCTCGTGGATTCGGTGGTGGATGCAGTGGACCCTGAGTTCCTCATGCCACGGTGTAGGGGTTAGGGCTCAGGGTTTAGGGTTTGGGGGTTTAGGGGAGTTTAGGAGTTTAGGGGTTTGGGGTTCAGGGCTTAGGGTTTTTCAGCTTGCTGTTTGAGGTTATGGGGCATTCGTAAACCCCTGAATCCCAACAGAGAGCCTCACCCCCGTGGCTTTTCTTGCAAGCCAGGTGTCTTCACGGCTTCCTGCGAAGCCGCTGCCTCAGTACTTCGGGACTGCACAGTTGGATGGTGTTGGCGTATTGGCGTTTTGGGGTTTAAACGTTTAGCGCCTAGGGTGTGAGGCTTGAGATGTTTGCTTTTTTGGGATGTATGGCTTAGGGTTGAGGATTTAAGGCTCAGAATTAGAGATTTTCGAGGATGGTTGGGCTCAGGCTAGCATCTCAGCCGTGGTCTTGATGGGTGCCCTTGTTAGAAGTACTCTTGTTGCTATGCCTGACGAGGGTTCTATCATCATCATACTGACTCACCATAATCATTGGTCTAACCTAAACCCAGAACCTTACCTTGATCCCACATAACCTACAGCCATATTAGGGTACCCCAAAAAGGTAGGCTGTTTGGGGCCCAGGTCAACCCTAAAACTTGTAGAGTTCAAGAGTTTCGGGGATGTAACTTTGCAGGCTGAGGATCTCAGCATTGAAGCTTCTAGGATGAAGTGCATGGTCTAGGTAAGGCTTAGGGTGGACCAGGACCCCCCAAGTAGCGTTTAGAGGGATCTAATATATTTCTCATTAAGAGGTAATTAGAGACTACAATAAAGGGTAGTTGGGGGGTCTAGGGAGGGTTTGGAGTTAAATGTCTATTAGGGCTTCGGGTTTAGTGTTATTTAGGGTTGTGGGCTTTAGGGATGCTTATTATTGAGGCTTGGGGTTGATATAGGGGATTCAGTGGTTGAGTCTCCGTGGTCTATAGGGTTTAGGGTTTAGGCGGGGAGAACCCGTCGTTGCCCTCTTGCTACCTTGTGCTCCAGAAGGGTGCGTTCCCAAATCCCAAACCAGTTGCCAGCAGCTGCGAGCGGAAGCAACCTGTTTGCCGTCTAAGATCAGTTCTGGCCTCCTGCCCTTGAAAAGCAGAGCAGTGCTGGCTGCTGTAGGTGGACCGACAGCCTTTAAGGAGGAGCTGTACAAATGCCGATTTCCTTGGCGCTTTCATGAGAGTTCTGGCCATGTCAGTGCAGCGCGGACCCCCATCAAGAAGGCTTGCCGCCTCACACAGCGGGGAAGCAGCGGGGAAGGGAGTCGAGAAAATCTGAACCAAGGCCCGAGCTCACGAGCACTCAGGTCGCACCACCACATGCTGTCCGAGCTGGAGCAAGAAGAGCATCGAAGCCCCATTCCTGCATCCACCGCTGCCAAACGTGAAGGAGTCGTGCCACTGCAGGACTGGATGTCGGTTCACGGTTTGGATCTGACATTTCACAAGCAAGAGTGCAAGCCGCCTCTGGAGCCAACCAACTGAAAGTTGGTTTTGCAAGGTAACATCCACCGAACTTAACATATCGCAGTTTCGGAGAGGATTGGAAACCCAACGCTCGACCCATTCCGTGACGTACTGTGGAAAATCCGCCCATCTGGGCACGTCCAGGATACAAAGGTGTGGGGTCTAAGGGTTCAGGGAGTTTAGGGTTATTTCCTGGGCCGGATCGCAGCCACCCATGCACGAAAGGTTAAGGGTCACACCCTCAGCTGGTAGCATGATGGTTCATTGAATCGAAGGTTCCGGAGGGGCTCAGAGGAACAACAATACACAGCCCTACACCCAAAACCTCTAAGCCTAAACCTCTGGCCAGAAGCCCCAAACCCTTGTGAAGCTCCAAACCCCAAACCCCGAACCCTCAACCCCTTATTGAAACACACTAAAACCAACTAAGACCCAGGCCCAGAAACAAACCTCCAGCAGCCTACGCCCAACAGCTCTAAGCACCAAGCCATTCCAAATTCCCATAGAACGCCTAAACCCCAAATATACCCTAAACCCCAAACCCTGAACCCCAAATATACCCCGAAAATCATCATAAAACTCCCATAGACAGCTTACGACCCTGAAACTATGCCACTTCTGCGCACGAGCCGCGAGTCCGGCAGCTGTTGAAGCAGCCTGGGCCGCCTGAGCGTTCCTGAGCATGGGGTTTAGTGTATATAGGGACCCAAAAAAGCACATAAGCAAAAATTAGGATAGGGATATCCCTTATAAACCGCTTATAATGAAGCCCAATAAGGTAGGGATATCCCTTCAAAATACTTATGCTTATGTGCTGTTGGGGTCCCCATGTATAGGCTTTCCGGGTCAGAGTTTCGGGTTTGGGGTTTAGGGGTTAGGGTTTCCCTAAGGGTCCATGCAGCTAAATAGTATATATATATATATATATATATATATATATATAAATATATTGATATATATATATATATATATATATATTGACCTTAAAGTAGTCCCTATATAGGTACATTGGGGCCAATGTATATACTATTTGGGCACATGGAACCTAAGGGTTTAGGGTTGAGGGCAAGTTAGGGTCTTCAGGCTCAGGATGCAGGACTACTTGGAGGGTCGGGGGGGGGGCTTAGTTAAGTAGGTAATCAGCAGACTCATACCCTAAAAGGGATCCTACGGTTGATGATATAAATCCTGCATTACCTTAAGGATCCGAAACTGTGGGAATTATGGCATATTCCTTATAATGGGTCATGCAGGATTTATATCATCAACCGTATTTGGGGTTATGATACGTGCAAGTCCATCAAGACAAACACCTTGCGAACCATGGCTTCGGGTGCACCTCCGTGTCGCTTGACACGCCCATTGCCTCTGGCGTGTCTAGTTGCATGGGTCACCATGTCGGTCTCCTGCTGAAAACAGCTCCCGGGGCGATTGGCCGCCCACAACAACTCTTCATAAAGCTCACGCGGACCAGCGATCAGCAAGATATCCCAGCACGGCTGATAGATCCCATGCGTGCCCTTAAACCCTAAACCCTAAGCAGAACTAGGTTGGGCTTTTAAAGCCTTTGAAAAATATTAGTAAATAGAATCCTCTTAAGCCCAATAAGGGAAAATATAAAATGTCCCAAAGCCCTACCTAGAGAATTACAAGTTGTTGGCATCAAAAAAACTTCTTCTTCGACTCCTCCCGGGAATGGTCCGTCGCGTCGAAGTAGAGAAGCCCCTACTATAGGGGTCTTCATAATTAGAATAGGGTTCCTTTAAAGGGGTCACTATAAGGGATCGAAAAGGTTAAGGTCACTTTAATGGGAGCCTTAATGATTAGAATAGGGTTTGGGGCCCATTATAGTATACTCATAACAAGGAACCCCGGAAATAGCATTGGCAATTATTGTGGTCCCTATAGTACTAGCTTCTGTGCATTCGGTGCTTTTGGTGCGTTTAGGGTTTCGGAGTTTAGGGTACGGAGTTTGTTCTAAAGAGCTCTTCCAGGGTTCTTACAGAGTGTCGCAGAAGTACCTGTAGGCCTATATCTTGACACGCCCAGACCCTAACTACCAAAGAGCGCACAACAACCATAACCCCTTCTATAGGACGCATCTGGGAACCCTTATTGGGTAGTTGACAAAATTATGGGGTCCCTTTTCGGGTCCCTCATATAGTACTGCGCCTATTGTTTAGGGTACCCAGAAAGGGACCCGAATGTTGACAACCACCCTTATCGACCGCTTCAAAGAGCCCTCTTAAGGGTCTGAGTACCCTCAACCCTAAACCCTAGCCCAAAGAAGGTTAGCTAACCTTTTCAATCATGGTAAGATTATGCAAGCCCCCAAAAGTAAAGGTTACCTACTCAGCTACTAAGAGCCCCTTATATATCCCGGTCTGGATCCCTTACTTGGAGGGTCGGGGGACTTAGTAAGTAGATAATAAGTAGAGTTATGAGTACCCTGCAAGGGATCCTTAATTGGGGTTATGGTACTTATAACTCTCCAAAATAACTACTTACTAAGTCCCCCGACCCTCCTAGGAAGGTTGCGAAAACCCTGAATCCTTTTCAGCTCTTAGCTGCCCTGAACACTAACTAGAGCTCCGAAACCCGGTAAGCCCTGAAGGAAATCACATCGAAGCCACAGTTTAGGGTTGTAGATAAGGCGTAGAGTTTAGGTCAGGGTTTTGTTATGTCACTTGTCTATGTCAGTTGTGAGGATCCTTTGGCTAGTCCCACTGGCAGTCATGTAGGGGCCGAATTTTTCCAATAGTGTTTGGGGGTCCGCTGTTCTAAGAGAATGCGAGCTTCGCCCCAAATTCGAAGTTCTGTATCCCTTGATGATGTCGCAACACAATCTGAGCCCTAAAGCCCTGTTCAGAGTTTAGGGTTCAGGTTTGCCGCTTAGGTTTTGTTCAAGTGTTTCCATGCAGCGTAGCTTGTGGCTAGGCAAGGTGCTCCTATGCACATGCCAACATAACTCACGTATTGAATACCCTGAAGGACAAGCCCCTGACCCGAAACATGCAACCTCCTTGTTTCGCCGAGGTTTTCAGATGCTGCTTCTTGCTGTGACAATGTCCACCCTGAACCTGAGAAAACCCCAACTTAAACGAAGGCATGGCCCAGCCAACAAGACCTTAAACCCCCGGCGTAACACCCACAACACCCTGAACCCTAAACCTCCAAAACCCTGAACCCTAAACCTCCAAAACCCTGAACCCTAAACCTCCAAAACCCTGAACCCTAAACCTCCAAAACCCTGAACCCTAAACCTCCAAAATCTCGAACCCTAAACCTCCAAAACCCTGAACCCTAAACCTCCAAAATCTCGAACCCTAAACCCTAAACCCCCTAAGCCCTAATGACCCCTAACCCCTTGGATCAACTCCGCTTTCTGCGAGCTCAGTGGCGTCATGCCGTGCTTTTTGCCGCTCTTTCGGGCTGCTCTGGCGGCCGCCTGGCTAATTTTGTGCTAACGGTTTTGGGGGGGGGTTTAGGGTTTAAGGTTTAGGGTAGAAGCCAGAAAGTTGGAACATCAATATCTCATGCCTTTAAAGTGAAGTATAGGGGATCCTAGCACCAATACTCCTAAACCCATGTTCCAACTTTCTGGGGTTCACTGCAAGGCTTCATGGTTCTTAAGGGTTTACGAGTTTAGGGTTCAGGGTTTTGGGTTCCCGGTCTTCAGGGTTTAAGAGCTTAGGACATTGGGGGTTCAGGGTTCATGGGGCTAGGGACTTAGGGGATAGGGTTTACTGCAATAGGGTTTAAGGCTTTAGGGTGCTAGGGGCCTCAAGGTATAGGATTTAGTTTAGGGTGCTAGGGTTTAGGGCTTTGGGGTCAGGGGTTTACTGTCTAGGGTTTCACGTTTTAGGGTTCAGGGGCTTCAGGTTAAAGACTTACAGTGCGCTAAGCTTCATAAAACTCCTATAGCACCCGACAAAGCTTTAACCTTTCTGTGGCTCTTTTGCAAGGTTCGGGGTTTCTCATGTACGGTTGAAAATATAGAGGTCTGGGTTGTGTGCTTCAGCTGGTCGTGTTGCACGTCGTGAAGCTCGTCGCAGCAATTCCACGCCCATTCGGCTGACGTCGCCGTCTCCCAAGATAACGGCCCATCAGAGAACCAGAACAAGCGCCGATAGGAGGAAGACCATTCGCGAATGTACTCGCAGAGACTCCACAACCCCTTAATTCATGAATATACCTTAACTCATATTAGGGCTCCTACTATAAACTAGGTTGCCCAGTAAGCTGGAAATAGAAAGGGCTCGCTTCTTGGTATTGGGTAACTTTCTCAGGAAGCTAGGACTACAAAAAGAGAATAAGGGCACTACTGGGCGTCCTAGAAAATTAGGGAATATTCCCTTAATTCAAAGCGGTTTTGGAGTCTCTGGGCTGTCGACCAGGCGACCTCGGCCTACTGCGCGAGCCTGGCTCAAGGGCACTTCCTCGACACAGAGCACAAAAACCAACGGATCATCCGCCATGGTCCTACGGTTGATGATATAAATCCTGCATGACCCTTAATAAGGAATATACCATAATTCCCATAGTTTAGGACCCTTAAGGTAATGCAGGATTTATATCATCAACCGTACCGCATGCTTTGCGCCTGGGGATAAGGTTAGGAGTTTTGAAGGTTTCGGATTCAAGGTCTAGGGCTAGAGGCTTTTTTACAATCAGGTTGGAGAGTTGTTGACCGTCTGGGCGCATTGGCGCGGTGCTGCCGGGGATTATGGAGCTCTCCAAAACCTTCCAAACCCCCAGCTGCCCAGACTCTTGGAGGTACATTTTGGGCCTAGACTCGAACACTGCCCGTTCTCCGAGAATGTTTCTGGGTTGAGGGGTTCAGGGTCCAGGGTAAAAGCGCTTTCGAGGCTATCGAGCGTTCAGAGTTGCGGGCTCATAATCGTCACGCACTCTCCCAAAACACTGGGCTACAGCGCTATAGTTTCGGAATCTCGGGCCCCTGAAGCCGGCCCAGCTTAAACTCCTAAAGCCTCAACCACCAAAAATTACGGAGTCCGGCTTCAAAGACTTTCAGCTCTGAGGGCGCCCACCCGCACGATGCGCTTCTTGCTCTCTCCAGCAGCAGCCGTCCTAGGCGTCGCTTGATTGTAGGTTGAAGACTTAGTTACTCTATTCCTCTGTGAGCAAAGAAAACTAAATAGAGAAGAGGGTAACGCAAAAGACAACCCAAAAAACCTTAGCCCTCCCAAGCAGAAAACTCTCTTCGAAAAACTGCACACTTTCAGTTTCTAATCGATGGTACTATCCCTAAAAGTGTAAAGTGTATTCACTCAGGTACCAAGCTTGCTCTCCCGGGGTTTTTGGTCTTCAACAAGGGAGGGCCATACGTTCAACTGATGACCACGGTCATGAGTTAGGAGCTGCCCCCACCCTGTAAAAGTGACTATAAGGATTACATTAGGGCCCTATTGTATTCCTATTGTACCACTATTACCGGGTGGGGGCCCCTTCTAAGTCATGAGCCTGGTGTGGCAGGTGTGTGCGACTGCTCTCAAAGCCGACAAAATTCGCTGTATGACAATCCTGCTCAACAACGTAGTCATTGCTCGGGTGTGGTCGACATTCCGCTTACTTCATAGATAGCATAACAAACCCTCGACAAATAGCCGTAAATGAGATTCGCTCTAGTATGCCAGTAACGCGACATGCAAAGCTTGCAGGTGGCTAGCTGGCTACTCCTCTGTGACTTTGAGACCCCTCCAAAACAGATCCAGATCCCTAAGGCCCTCCAGCACACCCAAGGTTCAGAAAGCTTAGGGGTTCAGGGTTCAGAGTTAAACTGTATATAGAGTTAAGACAACCCCTGTACCAAAAAACATGCCGAAGGTGATTCAAAACAGACCCTACAAAAGGAAAATGCAACAAGGCCCAAAGTTGGATAACATTTATGATCATCTACTTCTATATCGCCCTGATAAGACTCCTAACATGGACCCGAAACCCTAAACCCCAAAATAATATGTAGAGCCAAAACCCTAAGCCCCAAACAAAAACACAACTGATGGGAGGCCAAAAGGGGGTTTAAGATTCTTGGGTAGGGATCCCTTAATATGAACTCTATCATGGGAACCCTAATCCCTACTAAACCCCCCATAGGCCTCCTATGAAACGAGGCCGAAGGGCTCATCCGCCGCGGCCGTACCGGCTGCAGCGGCTGCCGCCTCCGCGGCCGTGTAGTTCAACTTCATGCCCGCTGCCTGCACTTGGAGGGCCGGGGGACTTGGTAAGTAGGGCTCCTTAACGGGATCTATAAAGGTTCTGCTAGGGGACTTAGTAGGTAGCTCATAAGTAGACTTCTGAGTACCCTAAAGCGGATCCTAATTGGGGTTATGGTACATATAAGTCTAAAGCAACTACTTACTCAACTTCATGCCCGCTGCCTGCAAGGATTCTTAGGGCTCTCAGGCTCTAGGGTTTAGGGGGCAAGGATTCAGGGCTCAGAGGGTCCGAATCCCCAAATAATAGGGTTTTAGGTCCCAAATCCATACTCTGAATGGCGTTTGGACCTTGAAACCCTTTCGGGTACTTGGACCCCTAGGGTTAGGGCTTTTTGGAGCTTTTAGGGGTGAGGGCTCTTTTGGGGTTTCCCAGAGCCTCCAAAACCCCTTAATTAAGGAAAACACCCTTAACTTATAATAGGATCCCTACTTTGATTTTAAGGTATATTCCTTAATTAAGGGGTTTTGGAGGCTCTGGGTTCGTTAGGCTCTAAACCCTAAACCCTAAACTCTGAACCGTGGTGAGGGCTCTTTTTGGGGGTTTCGTGGCTTTTTTACGTGCCGTTGAGTTCAACTTCATGCCGGCGGCCTGCGAGGATTCTCAGGGCTCTTTGGGGCTTAGAGTTTGGGATTTAGGGTGTAGGCAATTCCGGCGAGGAAGAATCCGGTATTTAGGGCTGTAGGGTTACTTTATAGGGTTCAGAGTTTAGGGTTTGGGGCTCTTGGGTTTTTTTGCGGTTTAGGGTTCAGGGCTCTTGGGGCTTTTCGGGGGCTTAGGGTTTAGGACTCTTTTGGGATTTTGGGTTTTAAGTTTTAGGGCTCTTGGGGATTTTTGTGGGGGTTTAGGGCTCAGGGCTCTTAGGGTTAGGTCTCGCTCGGGCTTTTCGGGCTTAGGACTTAGTTCTCTTTGGTTTTTTCTTCGGGTTTTTGGGGTTTAAGACTTGGGGCTCTTTGGGGTTGAGGGCTCAGGTTTGTTTTTCAGGCTTCAGGGTTAAGAGGTATAGTATTTAGGACTCTCTGGGTTCAAGGTTGTGGGGTGGCTACGCATGATACTTCAACGCCTGAAGGCGCTGCTATAAAGGCTCAGTAGAGACAAGAAGATGCACCAGAAAGCACCGTGTAATCGCAAAGGGAGTCTTGGGGTTTCGAATTTTGAGGTTTGAGGGCTATCGAGTTTTGCATGGCTTGACAAGTCTTGAAGTGAATCATTAGTACGAGCTTGTGCGAGGCTATATTGCGGATGTCTGAATAATGAGAAACATCATCCCTTTAACCCTAACATAGATACACGACGTTCTACTCCAAAGCTTCCTACTACGCTTGATTATATGAAGCCTGCATGATCTTAAGGACCCTAACATGTGGAAACTATGGTATATTCCTTATTAGGGGTAGTGCAGGATTTATATCATCAACCGTAGCAATCACCGGGAAACCCTAAAACCCTACACCCCCCACAGTCGAAGCCCACATGTTGGAAACCCAAGAGCCTCCATCCTTAAGAGTAATGTATAGGTAATCCCTGCCCTACATGGCCTTAATCCGGTTCCCAACTTTATTACGTTCTCAGTTTTATAGTGGGTAGTATTATCCCAAAAACTGTAAAGTGTATCCACTCAGCTACTAAGGACAAACATGGCAGAATCGAAAGCCCTCAACTCCAAGCTCATAAAACGGAATGCGCAAGTCTGAGCCCAAAGGCTCCATGTACCCATATAGTAGGTACTTAGGCCTTAAACTAAGTACCCATCTAGGGACCCCTTTAAAGGCCTAAGTACCTACTCTATGGGTACATGGAGTCTTAAGGGAGCAAAGTAGCCTTGCCCGCTTTGTAGGCAGCGTCGCCCGCCGCGCTTGCAATCCTTTCCAGCAGCTGGGACTACTGCAGCTGTTGGGCTCACAGTTTGGGTTGGGTGTATAGGGTTTAGGGGTTTGAGGGTTTAGGTTGAGGGGTTGAGGGGTTTAGGGTTGAGGGTTTAGGGGTTTAGGGGTTGAGGGTTAGGATCTTGAATTCTTGTGGTTATAAGCCTGAATTCTCAGGGTTATGAGCATGAATCCTTGGGGTTCAGACTTCAGCGCTTTCAACAACCCTGATACAAGCATATTGCGCATATGGTTAAACTTCCTTCGGAGTAGTTCTCATAGAAAACCTGGCCCCTAAACCCTGAACCCCTAAACAGATTCAGGATGATCATTTCCAGAGCTATTAGGTGGCTTTAGAGTTCAGGGTGCGGGACGACGACGACTACTACTACTACTACTGCTACTGCTACTACTACTACTACTACTACTACTACTACTACTACTACTACTACTACTACTACTACTACTACTACTATGGAGAGCTGGATTCAGGATTTAAGGGCTGACACCGCAGGGCTGGGTCACCTAGGACCTAGACCTGGACCCAGGTTCGGGAGCCGTAACCCAAGGCTTCCTTACAGGCTTTAACTTGGCTGACTTCTGAACCCCTCCTAAAAGTTAAACTTTTAGCCTCCTTATTATGGTTCATAGAAACCCCAAAAAATTAAAGTCCTAAGAGCCAACCAGCAGGATGCCAAGTTCATATCCCAGTCCAAAACCCTTTCAAAATGAACCAGGAGTGGGGTAGACTGCCTCGAAGATTGGGGCCAGCAAGACGCTCCGGTTGATTGCTTGGAGGGTCGGGGGACTTAGCAAGTAGTTATTCTATAGACTTACAGGTACCATAACCCAAATGAAGGTCCCTTTTAGGGTACCTACTTACTAAGTCCCCCGATCTTCCAAGTGATGTCTGTGTGCAGAGAGGCCGAGGTCCCAAGACAACCTGCAACTCCCTGCTGAAGCCAGAAGGGAACCTAAATGCGAGTTTCCGAAAATAGGGCACCCTAAAATAGCACCCTAAGTAGTAGGACCCTTATTATAAGGTCCCCCACATAAGGGCCCCTAATTTTCGGAAACGCCCAAATGCTGAAGCCAGAATCCCAAAACCCCCAGTAGCTGACCTCTAAACCTTCTCCCCGAACCCCGAACCCCTTAGCCCCAAAATCTGTATGCCAATAACTGTAATTCTAAATCCTAAACCAGTATAAACCCTTAAAGGAAACCCTCCACCTCTCCCGCCCCAACCCTAGACCCTAATGTAGGAACCCGATTAAGAAATCTTGGGCCTTTAGTATTAGGGCTCCTTTTATGAATCCTACTGTTTTGGGGTTATAAGCCCACGGTTTCTTTTTCCGGCTCCTACATTAAACCTTAAACCCTCAAAGGCACCCTTAACAGCACAGCCGTAACCAAGGTGCGATGCAAAACTACAATTCGAAACCCTAAACCAGTATAAACCCGTAAACCAAACCCTCCAGCACAGACGTAACCGAGAGAGCCGTAATCTGCCACGCGTCTCTGCAATCGTCTTTCCCGACGCCACGGCAGCTTTCTGGGCAGCCAGACCCGCCACCCGTGCCTCGAAAATATAGGGGCCTTAATCATCGGAATAGCGTTTAAGGTTCCTTTCATTAGTAGGGAATGGAGGCATGGGGTACAATTATAACTACTATTACTACCGTTCTTCCATTCCCTACTAACCAAAGGTAAGTGTAAGGTTTCTGATGAGGGATACTATTAGGGGCTCTATAAGGGACTTAAGGGTATAGGGGATTTTATACTTCGAACAGGGGATTGGGGCACATTAAACTATAGTTACTATGAAAAGCCCCTACAAAAGGAACTGGTATGTATTGGAAATCATTGCCCCAAAAACGAAAACAGCAGCTGAACCGCCTAGGCCTTCAGTTTTTAGGGTTTGGGTCAGGGCTAGCACATGCTCTCAGCTTTGGGGCTATGGCAGCTTAGGTTTACGGTGTAGGGTACTCGAACAACACTGCAAGTTCTTACCACGAAGCCCTAAATCTCATAGAAAGCTCTGAGGCCCGAACCCCTGAACAGAGAAGAACAAACGAAGCCCTACTGGTACCTGGACCCTACATTCCCTGCCCTCCTCAAAGAAGAAAAGCTTCTGGAGCTCCTTTCTCAGGCCATCAAACCAGTAGCCAGTCCCAGCTATCTGCGTCGGAACTGCGCCGGCATTGTCAAATTTGTGATGACGACTGTTTCCCGATAGCATGGTGCAGATGTAGGAATGTAGCTCGGCGAGCAGGTGCGATGTGACTGCAGTTGTTTCTCGTGCTGCCACAAGGTCGCAAAGCTGCCAAGGCGACTTTTTCCATGGCAATTTAAAACCGAGGTCATTGCCAGAAGCAACAGGTTGCCAGGCTCGAAGCCTCGGGCCGGCACGTGAGCCCCGGGGGAGGGCCGATAATCATCGTGCCTGTCACATCAAACCCCTTTGCAGAATTCACCCGCCAACAGCAACAAGCTGCAGACGCACAACAGGCAAAGACATGGGCACCAATGCCTGCGGGTTTAGAGCCAATGTAGGGGGGGTTAGGGCTTTTGGGTCCCGAACCGTGCAACTAAGTCGTGTGGCACTAGATAAAGACTGAGAGCTTGGCCCAAACTCCAGAAGGGTCTTGTCCGCACAAGATGGACAGCAACATACACCAAACGGCTCGCACCCTAAACCCTAAACCCTAAACACCAAACCCTAAACCCTAAACCCTCAAAAATGTTGAGCATAAACCTGGGGGCCTTAGGTTGCAAAGTCTTAGTCGGCACCCCCCCCCCCAGACCGCAAAGCCCTGGACACGAAGATCTTATATCCACCGCAACATACGTTTCAAGGTCCTAGGCGACCTTGGTAACACGTATAACGCATTAACCACTACAAACTACATGGGTGGCTGTCAAAATTAGGGTCCCTTTTTGGGTCCCTTTATAATACGCACCCTAATATTTAGGGTACCCCAAAGTACCCACATGAAGTCTCTTACAGAAGTCCCCCAAAGCACGACACCATGTGCACGTAACTCTGAAGTTGCAAACGTCGGCTCTGCCAAGTAGCAGCCGCTTCTGCTGCCTTGGAGTCGGACATGCCGGCCTCCTGTGCAGGGCTTCGCTAGTTTAAAGTTCTGCTGTGGGCTTGGCGGGGGCTTTCATGTTAGTTGCAGTTCGTATATTTATACGGGGACTATAACAGGATACATGTTAGTTAGCAAGATTTATAAGAGGGCTGCAGTACGATACTAATCGAAGGAATAAGCCAACACACTCATTGAAACTTTTAACTTCCTTACCCAATAAGCCACAGAAATAACAGGTTCAACTTTCCGATTCCTACTAAACTATAAGAGCCCAACAAGTTTCAAGGTTGGGTATTGGGGATGTAAGTTAAAGTAAACCTTTTCCCTGAGCATCAACATAGCCCAAAATCCTTATATAGTATGGTCTTTGGGCCCAAAAGCCTTAATATATGGGTGGGTTCTTAGATCCCTAGGGTTACAAGGACCCCCAAAATTGGGCATCTGAGCTTTTAAGGCCCCCCCCCCCCCCCTCCATGTTCAAAGCCAGGCCTTGGCTGCCTTGAAGGCCGAGTTTCCTGCCTCTTTCGCCGTCTTGATCTCCGTCGCCTGGGCTTTGGCGCAATCCGTCGAAAAGTGCAGGGTTGAGGGGTTTAGGGTTTAGGGGTTTAAGCTGCGGGTTTAGGGTTTCGGGTTGGATCAGGTCTCTTTTCCCTAAGCCCTAAAGTCTAAACCCTAAACTTTACTTGTCTAAGGGCGTGTTGTCGAACGCTATTGACTTTGGGTTGACTTTGGGTCGAGGGCTTAGGATTTGCCCTGAGAGTCAAAAGAACCTCAGGATTCTGATACTTGGGTTCAAGATAGTAGTGTTTCGTTTTTCTCTTAGGGGCTGAGACCCTGGCCCCAAAAAAGGGTTATAACCTTTTCGATTATGGTAGGATTCTATATACCTCAAAATGCTCAAGGTTACCTACTCAGCTACTAAGTCCTTCTCTTCGGAGCAATTATGTGCTCGCTAGATACGACGCCTCTGTGGGTTGAGTTCAGGGGTTGGAGTTTGGGATTTAGGCTTTTGGAGTTTGCGGCTTCCGGCTGTCCCGGTGACTGCGGACAATAAGTGGAGCTATAGGGTTTCCTATGGGCTGTCTCAGCATTCTATACCGACATCCGCAGGATTTCATGGGTTTTCCTTCATCCCTTAACCCCTAAATCGCTGCTCTGCACCTGGGCCTTGCTCTTCATCTGTTCTCTAACTGTAGGTTCATGTCATTGGCAAACGGATTTCTGTGGTGGGGTGCCCGTTTTAGAAGTAAAGAAAGTAGCCAATGTACTTGAAATCTACTACCCGTTAAGCAAGCAGTCATGATCTCGGTGGTCCCCCTACAAGAAATCATAGCCCAACAAAAGGTAAGACACCTCGAAGGACATATGTGGGAGGTGGCCTGTCTGGAGACACCCTCTGAGACTACGAAGGCACCAGCAAGCCACAGAGTGAGGGTCTATTGCATGTTGTGTAATCTTCCGGGAGTCGCACTGCTGCTTACTCGGATTCCTAGTTCCATATTCTGGGTTTCGTTGGTCCCAAGACACGAGCTTCGGACATCAAGGACCAGAATACAAACCCTAAGTAGCAGGGACCTCATAAAAAGGCACCTTTTCAATTTCCCAACAGCACTACAAAAGCACCTGTGACTGTGATACTGCAAAACCTCTTTGCTTATGAAGACCTCATATCAAAGATCCCCAAGTATCTGAAACCCTGATACCATAGACTTGCCTCTCTGTAACCTCCCCAAAGACCAACCAACAGCAAGTTCGCTGGCGCCAAAGTCAGAAGAATACCAAGTCAGATTGGGGTTGACAGCTGCTAGGGCTATTATGCCAAAACCATTAGCCGTAAGTCCAACCCAAACCGTGCGACCTGTTGCCGTGGTTGATGACCGGGCCATACGGTTCAGCATTGTTCCGTGCTATCTTTTCCAACTCTGAATCCACGACTTCACCATTCTCGAAGGGAGCGGCATTCCTTGTAAAGGGCGAGGGTACAGGGACCTGTCCATTTCCTTCAAAACCTTAAGCCTGAGCCTAAGCCCAAACCCTCAAAAACTCTGTGCTCAAATACCCTGAACCCTAAACCATCCAACGCCCCAAATCCGAAACTCTATAGACCAAAGATAGAATGTTATTGTTTTTGAAGCTATGATTATTCTTATTGGTTCTTTTCATTATTGATCAATATTACCATTATTATCAAGATGTTCACAGTACACCCTGACTGAGTAAGCCAACACCCTGCCCTAAGTGTCTATGCACTCATACAGTACAACTGGCCTTGGAGCATTCTCTCAACGGGCCTTGGCGTTGAAACCGTAAGCCCAGACCTGCGGGAGGATCCAAAAAGTACATCCCTTAATGGGGGTTCCTATAAAATACCCTTCGTAGTACAGGGCCCCAAAATTAGGGGATCTGCTTTCTAGATCCTCCCGGCCCTAGACCCTAAACCCCAAACCCCTCAACCCAACCCAATAGATCCTCCCGGGGCTCTGGGAGGTTGTGCAGCCCAGCTGCGTTTGCGGTCGTCGTGGTGAGGCGCGTGGTGGTCGTCGTCGTGGAGGTGACCGTCGTTGTGGTTTCCTCCGCCCCCAGACTTACCAGACTTCAGGATTTAGGGTTCAGGGTTTAGGGTTCAGGGCTTAGAGTTTAGGGTTTGGGGTTTAGGGTTTAGGGTTCAGGGCTTAGAGTTTAGGGTATGGGGTTGGGGGTTTAGGGTTTAGAGTTTCAAGACTCCAGCCCTAGCCCCTACACCGTAAGCCTTTACATGCGGGTTTCAGAAGAACAGGGGCGCTTATGTAGACCCCCCCCCCAACAAGAATCCTTGAGATAAGAACCCATAATGTTAAGAAAATCCTTGCATCTCGAACCCTGAAGGGGTCTGGGAAACTCGAAGCCCAGAAGTGCACACCTGGAACGCTGGGTTCTCACGATTTGTCCTTGTTTAGGGGTTGTACCAAGCCCGAAAACCTAAACCCCTAAGCCCGTACGCTCCAAAGCCACTAAACCCAAAACCAAAAACCTCTGGGGTCTACCAAACCCTAAAGCTCAATTTCTCCATGTCATACGAAAAAACGGGGGGGCTTCTGACTTTCGCGAAAGAGCTCGGGCTGGGCACGAAACTCATTACGGAGGCAAAACAAGGGGATAATTGAGGGGAGACTGCTAGTAAGCTTAGTTGCTAAGTTCATAAGCCCCCCCCCACGAGTGTGCACCTTCAGTTTTATAGTGGGTAATATTATCCCAAAAAGTGTACAGTGTACTCACTGAGCTACTAAGTAAGTATTCCGATCTCTATTCCTTGAAAGTTCCCAAGTCTTGCGACCGAATTCAAACTGGGGGCCAAACTGGGTTAATGTAGGAACCTGATTCAGAAACTCTGGGAAATTTGAAGTTTAGGATTTGGTTGTGGTGAATGCTTGACCTGAGTTTCGCTGAGCGACCTTTGAACTACAGCCTTTCCTTGCCACGACCCCACTACCATGGAAATGTACGCTTATGTTAGTAATTCCTGGGGAAGAAAGCCCAGCAGGTAGAGCAACTGCCGATTGCCCACTGAAACCAAAACCTCAGATCCCAAATCTGCTCGTCTGCAGCCAGGAAGCCTTTGTCGTGGTGGTGGTGGTCTTGGTGGTGGTGGTGGTTTCGGTGGTCGGGGCTGTAGTCGTGGTCGGAGTGGTCGTCTTTTTGGTAGTTTTTGTGGTTGTGTGCTTTGGTTTTGGCTTCTGCTTGTGCTTGTGCGGCTTCTTTGACGTGGTGGTCGTGTGATGCTTGTGTTGCCTGTGTCGGCGAACCCTCTTCCTCCGAGATGTCACTGTAGTTGTCGTACTGGTGGTGGTGGTCTCCGTTGTGGTTGTGTTCGTCACGGAGGTTGTGGTGGATGTGGTGGTTGTCTCGGTTGTGGTCGTGAAGGTGGTGGTGGTGTTTGTAGTAGGCAGAGGGGTTGTCGTCGAGGTTGACGTATTCGTGGCCTGCGGAACGTGCAGCCGTGAATCACAGCGGATATCTTTCACCAACGCCGACATGATATGGGAGTTTCCGAAAATAGGGGACCCGAATATAGCACCCTAAATAGTAGGATCCTTATTATAAGCACCCCAAAATAAGGTGCCCCTAATTTTCGGAAACCTGCACATGAAATATCCCAAGTCCAAGACCATGAACCCCCAAGCTCGGTCATCCTAAACCTGAGCATAAAGCCCTTGAGGTGTTAAACCCAGGTGCTGAATCCTGCGCCTCCAACACTACCCGAAATTTCTCGAAAGAACCTAAAGTGTACTTCCTTGTACGGTATCTCGTTTTTGCATTTTTGCAGCCGAGTTCAAAAGCTTGCTAACTCAAATAAATACTATCCAACTGTTGCAGACTAGGGGCACTACCCTAAACCCTAAACCCGAAACCCTAAACCCTAAAGTAGAGTGGAGTTGAGGCAAGCCGGGACTCCCTGACTCGCAAGACTAGGCTTATATAAGTAGCCAAGGGAGTATAGACTTTTGATTCCATAATGGTTGCTTTAAGCAGCAAGTCCAAAGCAATGTTCAAGTAGGGCTGACTTCTGAACCCCTCCTAAAAGTTAAACTTTTAACCTCCTTACCATGGTTCATACAGAAACCCAACAAGTTAAAGTCCTAAGTGCCAACCAGAAGAACGCTAAGTCAAGTATGGCACTCCAGAACACACCAGGCAGTGGTTGGCGAGAGGATGATGTGACACAATTGGAAACGAGGCAAGATGGAACAGTGCTATGATTCAGGATTCAGGAAGCCGTCCCCCACCACCACCATAAACTTTTCTGTGTAGACCAGTCAAGACGGCAGGAAAGGTCTTAACATCGCCCATCGGCTGAGACAGAAAAGTGCCGGGCACCCACATTTTTTTTACAGCAGCTTTTCCAATCCCTTGGAGTTTCAATCCATAGTGCCATACGGGTCCTAGTTCCTTATTACCATTATAGTAAAATAGACTCCCGCAGCCCTGTTCTAACTATTGAGGCCTCTATGTTAGATCTTTTGGGGTTCCGAGAGAGAGATTGCCCTGCCGTGACTGTCGAGGTGGTAGTGCTCGTCGAGGTTGTTGTCGTTGTCGTGGTCGAAGTCTGCAGGCATAGGTTTGGAGTTAAAGGATTAAGAGCTTTGGGCTGGGGTTGTTGGGCTTTGGTTTATGACCTACATATTGCGCGGGGTTCTGGTTCTGGTGATATGCTTTGATTTGGGTCGACGGTTTAGGAGTCTGGGATTTACGTATCAGGGCTCGCAAGGAAACGCCCGCGAGCGATTGGAGAACTCAAAGCGAGGGGACGGGCACTGCCACTTTTTCATAAGAAGTGCCGTATGTTCCCAGACCCCCTTTGGAGGATCTATAGGGTTCCTTTAAAGGGATCTGTAGGGTTCCTTTAAGGGGGTCTAGAGGCTTTAGGGTTTAGGACTTCGGGGTTTAGAGCCGGGAGGATCTCCAAAGTAGATCTCCTAATTTAGGGCTCTATCCTGCTAAGGGTACTTTATAGGAACCCCCATTAAGGGATCTACCCTAAACCCTAAAACCCTATAGATCCCTTAAAGGGACCCTTAAAGGAACCCTTATAGGAACCCCACGAACGGATCTACTTTTTAGGTGGGACCCAAGCTTCGAAAACCAGATCGGGGCCTCCTTGCTCTGAAACTCTCGCGTGCCGAAGTGTCTACTTGGAGGGTCGGGGGACTTAGTGAGTAGGTGCTCCTTTAAAGGCGATTCTCAGGGTTCCTTTAAAGGGCTCCATAGGGGTAGTATAGGGTTTCGGGTTCATGGAACCTAGTAAGTAGGTAGTAAGTAGACTTATCAGTACCCTAAAAAGGATCCTAATTTGGGTTATGGTACTTATAAGTCTCCAAAATAACTAGTTACTAAGTCCCCCGATCTACTAACCTATGGTTTTGGGGTTCCCTTGGCTCTTTAGCTCCTTATTAAGTAAGGATTATCATCACCCCTGGCTCCTTAGCTCCTCCAATATCAGTGGTTAGTCTACGTGTGCTGCAGAAGCCACAAAAAGACCGTTGAGCTCATTCCAACTTGGGATTACGTACTTAGCTGCTGAGTTCATAAGCCCCAAGCGTGCACACTGTCAGTTCCATAAGGGACACTGACACTGACGAATCCCAAGAAGTACAAAGTGCACCCACTCAGCTACTAAGATTCAGAAAAGAGCACAGCACAACCCTAAGTCCTAAACCCAAAACCCCAAACCCCTTAACCTGCCCTGCAACCTCGACACTCAACCCCTAAACCCCAAAACCATAGAACACCGACTTAGCCTAAACTTACCCCGAAAGCCCTGCACTCTGAATCATCACCTAAAACTATATGGGTGGTTGTCAATATCATGGTCCCTTCTTGGGTCCCTATTATAATACGGCACCTAGTATTTAGGGTACCCCAAAGGGACCCTAATTTTGACAAATGCCCAGATGGGAGTTTCCGAAAGTAGGGGGCCCTAATATAATACCCTAAATAGTAGGATCCTTATCACAAGGACCCCCAAAACAAGGTACCCCTGATTTTCGGAAACTCCCCAAAAACGGAGGATATCCTCGGTCAGAGCCCTAGGGTGGCCGCAAGGAGATGGTGACTGCAGAGGTATGGCTTACTGGGAGGATCAGGGGACTTAGTAAGTAGATAATCAAGACCCCTAAACCCTAAACCCTAAACTAGGGTTTAGGGTTTAGGGTTACTTATAAGTACCATAACCCCAATTAACATCCCTTTTAGGGTACTTCTATGTCTACTTATTACCTATTTACTAAGTCTCCCGACCCGCCAAGTAGGGCTCTAGAGCTTGGATGTGGGTCTACTTAGAGGATCATAGGACTAAGTAAGTCAGGTTATAAGTAGGTTATAATTAGGATAACCCCACTTAAGGGACTTATAATCGGTATTGTAACCCACTTACTAAGTCCCAGGATCCTCTAAGTAGGGTTTGGGATTCAGCGTTTTAGGGGTTGCAAGCTTAGGATCAAAGGTTTGGGTTCGCGGGCCTTTGATGATTACCTACTTGTCGGGTATCATGGGGAACTAAAGGTTGACCCTTTTGGTTATATAGGAATTATATAGGGACTATACTACCCAAAGAAGGTTAAAGGCTCCCTACTCTACTACTAGGATTAGCTTAGACAGCACCATGAAGGCATCTAATGGCTCTGAGTAGGGTGTCCGTTGAGCAAAAACGAAGGGGTGGGATGGGCCGTCGGAGCAAACATCGGAGGGGCTCGGGAAATCGAACCCTCCTTCTCGCGTCAGCGTGACAACCTTCCTCTGGTATGCGTCGAGCAACTCGGGTGAATGACTGAGCGCAAAGAGCTGTCCCGCGATTGCTTCGCGGATGCGGCATTTCTTTGAGTCGTTCTTGTCCTTGAACCCGCCTTTGAAAAGCACACTTACTCCGTGATACAGCTTCGCTGCATTGTCGTAAGTGGCGTGCCACACTCCGTGCTCATCCTTCCAATAGCAATGGCTCAAAAACGGAACTGGCTGCTTTTCTGAGCCATCGACTACCTTGACGGACCCGTTTACGATGGTTCCGAGAGAGTGCAAGAACTTGATGGAACAGTCTGCACTGAAAACTTCATCATCGCCAGTTGCCTTCTGAGCGCCTTTGTCAGCTTGGACAAGGGGCTCGAGCTCAGCGTATCCAAGTAGAGCTAAAAGTACCCTAAGTGGAGTTACCCCATGTAAAACCCGGCTTATAACCGACTTACTAAGTTTCCTGGGCCTCCAAATAGGTAAGCCCTGCACCCGTGCCGTAACCCCAAGAAGTCGCCAGGACTAAGATATTCTTTGAGGACTTGCTAGGAAGTAACGGCAACAGCCGACGTTTGGAAGTTTGCGAAAACAGGCGAGTCTAATATAGTACCCCAAAAAAAAAGGATCCTTATTATAAGGACCCCAAAATAAGGTACCTCTATTTTCGGAAGCTCCCATTTGGATCGAAGCCGTCCTTAAATGAAGCCGGAACTGATCCTAGACCCCACCTTGGCTGACTTCTGAACCCCTAGCCTCCATATTATGGTTCATATGCTCCTATGGAGCCCCACCAGAAGAACGCCAAGCCACCGTGGTGGTGGCAGTGGTCGTCGTGGTGGTGGTCCAAAACACGCCCTGGCATGCCCAGAGCTTCCAAAACCCCTTAATTAAAAATTATTCCTTAAATCATATTAGGGATCCTCTTATAGTTTAAGGTATATTCCTTAATTCCGATAAGGAACCCTAAGGTATATTCCTTACTTAAGGGGTTTGGGAGTCTCTGGGTGGCATGCCGGGTCGGGTTTGCCCCGAGCTTCAAGATGCTTCAGCCTTGATTGTACTTTTAGGTTCACCTTGCATTGGCAGTCCCCAGCGTTACACGTGAGACCACCACAGAACATTGCCGGGCAAGCAGAGTAATTAAAGCATCTCCCATAAAAAACTAAGGCATCTCACAGGAACTCATCGATTGTACTTTTAGGGTTTAGGGGTTTAGGGGTTTAGAGTTTATGGTTTAGGGGTTTCGGGTTTAGGGGTTTGGAGTTTGGGGGTTTAGGGCAAATATGCTTAATCCTAAGGTCCATGTGTTGATATCGTATCATCCAATACATTTGCCTTTCGTTTAGTCCCTATTACAGGTACTTTGGGGCCAAAGTAGATACTATATAAGACATTAGGGTAAGCCCAAACATGTATGGTCTGCTCCAATCGGCGAGCTCCCCTGACTGTGCTGGAACACTCTGTAGAACGTAGCCTCGGGGTAAGGTACCCAAATACTCCAAAACCCCTTAATTAAGGAACATGCTTCAAATTATGATAGGACCCCTAATGTGATTTAAGGTATATTCCTTAATTAGCGGGTTTTGGGAGTCTCTGGGTAGTCTCCGTCATCCCTGAGCCTCCAAAGCCCCTGAAGTGTATATGCAGCTTTCGGTACACAGTGTTGGAGATACCCGAGCACACCCACCTCTTTACACCCGCCATGGAATCATGAATACGGGCGCCTCACCTTTTAGAAACAGGCTTGGGTTTCTTAGCTTACAGTCATACAAGGGTGACATCGGGCTCTGCGGTTGTAAAGATCTCGATTTCCTGGGTTTAATGGTTTTAGGGTTTAGCGCTTCGGTGTCTTATTTTTTGGGGGTACAGGAATTAGGGGTTCAGGCTTTTCGGTCGTTTAGAGAGGCCTAGGGTGGCATTTAGCATTCGGGAATTGCCGGATCTGCGGAACTGTCTTGCCTGAACTCTGGAAAGCAGGGGAGACGAGGAACTGTAAGGCAAGGTCTCCACTGAAGGCGCCTACGGCAACGGACTTCCTGGTGCTTAGTAAGGAATGGATTATGGGAACTATCAGTGGGGATTATATAGGGGCCATTTTAGGGATCCCTTCCTCCATTCCCTCCTAATCACCAGGGAGCAGAAGCTTACCTTACCAACGTATGGACTCCATGGCAGAAGCCGCTACATAGGAGTTTCGAATAACTACGGTTGATGATGTAAATCCTGCATTACCTTAAGAGCCCTAAACTATGGGAATCATGGTCTATTCCTGATTACGGGTAATGCAGGATTTATTATCATCAACCGTACGGACCCTGGAACCATATCCCCTATCCCTGAGCTAAACACCCTAAAGCCCTGGACTTTTAAACCCCAACAGCCAAAAACTGCCCCTGAAGCCCTAAACCCCCTCACCCCGAAGCCCCACAAACACCGCAAAACTGCCCCTGAAGCCCAACCTTCGCAGCTTGCTCGAAGCCCAGTGTGGCGGTTGTCGCCGTGGTTGTTGTCATCTTCCTTCTTCCTCCACTCTCCTCGGCTTCGAAACCCAATTGGGTGGTTGTCAGAATTATGGTCCCTTTTTTGGGAACCCTACATATCAGGTGCCGAGAGAATTACCCTTGAAAGGGAACTTTATTCTAGAACCATAGAACCAGTACCCTCTTAAAGGGAACCCTACTTGGGTGGTTGTCATAATTATGGTCCCTTTTGGGGTCCCTCTCATAAAACGGCACCTAATATCTAGGGTGCCGAAAAAGGGACCTTAATTTTGACAACTATCCATTTAGGGGTACCTTATTTTGGGGGTCTGTGTAATAAGGATCCTACCATTTAGGGTACTAGATTAGGGTCCGCTATTTTCGGAAACTCCCATTTGCAAAAAGGGACCGCAATTTCAAGAACTACCCGCAAGGGGGGGGCTGCCGGCAGGGCTTCGACTCTGAAGTCAGGGGCCTCGGGTTTCAGGCTGAGCGTGTAGCTCTTTTTTGTTTCTCTTAAGGTCTCTTTTAGTGATGTGGTGTTTATGGATTTAGGGGTTTCAGGGGTTAGGGGTTTAGGGGTTTACGGGCTAGCCCCAGGAGCGCATTCACCCTGTTTGCTAGTTGTTCGGTTTTGGGAGACCCCCTAGATAACAGGGTAACAGTATTACTGGCAGCTCTAGAATGTGCAGGCAATGTAGAACAAACAAACCCTGAACCCTAAACCCAAACAAATCCAAAACCCTAAACCCTGAACCCTAAACCCTAAACGCCTAAACGCCTAAACCCAAACAAACCCTTCCGAAAGACAGCCAAGGTTCAAAGGCCGGCGCTTCTGTGACCTTGTCCTGCCAAGCTGCCGTCAATGAGCCATCCCTTAAAGGGTTCCCTCAAGGGTTCCTTTAGGGGTTCCTTTAAGGGGTCCTTTAAAGGTTTTTCTAAGGGTTCCTATAAAGTTCCCTTAAGGGTTCCTATGAGCTATATAAGGGTTCCCTATTGAAAAGTTTCATTTTGGCTTGTGCTGCTGGGACCGAGGATTTAGGGGGTTAGGCTTTGGGGTTTACGACTGCTACCTAGCTTTGGCGAGTTTAGTGGTTGTTTATGCCTTTCAAGGGGTATCGGGTGGGGCTGCTTGGCTGTGGGTGTGTATGCATCTGCCAAAGGGGCTTGGGAGGCGTAGGGTGTTCTTCAAAACCAACCCCGTATAAACCCGAATCACTGAAGCCCTAAACCCTTATAAAACTCTGTGACACGTGCAAACTACCAGGCTTGCTGTGTATACGGTCTAACGTTAGGGCTTCGGGGTACAAGCTCGCTGTGGTTTTGAGGCTCCACAGAGTCCGAATCAGTAAACTTTTGCGCATACAGATCCCTGAATGCAGATGCTGGACTGTCCGCTCGTCAAACGGTCACTTCCACTTCAGAAGGAAGTCTCGTTTCGAGCAAGCCTCGTTAGATGGAACAGCCGCGGCCGGATCATCGCCGTAAGCCAACGAATTACTGGCCGCGGCCTCCACGGGGTCGCAGTCATCAAAAATCAGCCCTGTGGAAAGGACACTGTCAACGAGGCGGGCCGCACCGTCTTGTTGGGACGTCCTCAGGCCTCCTTTTTGAACCACTCCGGAGTCCAGCTGCGCAATCGCAGAGCACCCTATGACGTAGATGCTATTGAGCATAGCCCAAGTTTGTGCCGTGACGGCCGAAACATAGGCCTCACTGGGGCTGACGCTTGCACTCAAGCAAAAATAGCCGTCGATAGGACCCCAGTGTCGAACAACTCTTTGGAACAAAAAACCCCAAACGAGACTACCACCCAACAGGCCTAAACCCTACACCTCCTAGAGCCCCGTTACGAACCGCTGTACAACTTATATTCAACCCCATACCCTAAACCCTAACTCCTCAACGCTAAACTCCTAAAGCCTAAACCTGAAAACGGCAAAACGCCAAGCCCTAAAGCCCTCTAAACCCCAACAGCCTAAACCCTAAACCTTAAAACCCTGAACGCTAAACCCTGAGCCCTAAAACCCTGAGCCCTAAAGCCCTCAACCCTACGGCTTCAGGTATCTCCTTAGGAGGGTCCGAAATCTCCTGGAAAGAACCCTTGGGTCTCTTTGGGGTCTCAGAACTCCAACATTTTGTTAGGACCCTTAGGGTGAATCCCAACAGCCTAAAGTCTAAACCCAAAACCCTAGGCCCTAAAGCCCCCTAAGCCCTAAAGCCCTCTGAACCCCAACAGCTAAACCCGGAATACCCTACATTTTTAAGGACTTATATGAGGAACTCATAACCAGGCATCCTAAGACAGTAGGTTTTTCCGGGTTAAGGAACAGCCTAAACCCTAAACCCTAAACCCTAAACCCTAAACCCTAAACCCTAAACCCTAAACCCTAAACCCTAAACCCTAAACCCTCCGAAACCCCGGAGCCCCAAAGCCGACAGCCAGAAAGAACGAGATCTGCCTCCTCAGACTGCGTCGTTGATGCCTGTGCTTCAGTGCTTTAGGGCGTTGGCTTTGGGGTGTAGGGCCTAGGATTCAGTGATTCAGTTTTGGGTCCGGGAAGTGCTTTATAGTAGAAGCCAGAAAGTTGGAACATGGCTTTAGAAGGATTCGTGCTAGGATCCCTCATAATTTTCCTTCTGGGCATGAGGAGAATGATGTTCCAACTTTCTGGCTTCTACTACAGCGCTTTGGGTTTGGAGTGTAGGGCCTAGGATTCAGTTTTGGGTCCAGGATTCTAGGATATTGGATTTATAGGATATAAGGATTTAGGTAGATCAACAACCCCCGCGGTCCTTCTCGACCTGAAGCAAGAAACTTGTGTCTTGCTATCCCTTTGCACAGGAGCCAAACCCAAGCAACCTAAACATCCCAAACCCTACAGCCCTAAACCCGAAACACCCCAACGCTGCCCCAAGGAAAAATGCAGCGTTCCCCCAAGGATTGTGAGTGGGAGCCTGACACGCCAAGAGGGGTTTGTTGAAGTCTTCGGTTTTACGGTTTTGGATTAACCCAGAGCGTCCATGTATACTGCTAGTATGGAATTGGCTTCCCAAAGCCATAATAAGGATGGTCTTTTGGGACCCAATTACATAATGGTAGTCCACATAGACCCTCTGGGTTAAGAGGTTGAGGTCTGCCTTACCTCTTACCTGGAGGTTCATGGGTAGTCATAACTGGGGTTATAAGTGGGGCAACCGTAGTTCTAGCCCATATTAAAGGACTTATAGCCCTACTTATGACTATCCGTGAACCTCCAAGTAGACCTGAACCCTATACCCTTATAGAAATCGCTATAGATCCCTTTAAAGGAACCCTAAAAGGAACCCTCATAACTATCCATGAACCTCCAAGTATGGGTGGCTGAATGTGATTACTGTTGCAGGGTCTTACATAGGGGCCTCCATAATTACCTATACTAGTTTGGGGGTTCCTTATTATAAGTAATAGTATAATGGGGCCCAAAACCCTCTTCGAATTACTAAGACCCCTATACTTGGAGGGTCGGGGGACTTAGTAACTGGGTAATAAGTAGACTTATAAGTACCCTAAAAGGGACCCTTATTTGTTTGGGTTATGGTACTTACAAATAAGTCTATAGAATAACTACTTACTAAGTCCCCCGACCAGCCAAGTATGAAGCCTCCAAGTCCCAAACCCCATTGCTCACACCCATGAACCGAAGCTCCGAGTATGTCAAGTCCTCAATTCGCAATCCGGCAACAAGACGTCTTGAGGCCTGGTACTTAAAGGGTCCGGGGACTTAGTAACTAGGGTTATAATTAGGGTAACTATACTTATAATTAATTATAACCCCAATTAGGGTACTTATAACCCTACTTACTAAGTCCCATGATCCTCCAAGTAAGCCATATGGTAAGCCATATTCTGAAGGCCTCAGCATTATATAATCTGTGAATTTTTAAAGGGAGGTGGACAGATAGATAGCTAGTTAGGTAGGTAGATAGAAAGATTAGGTGCGGACTGTAAGGGAACATTATTGCCACATGCTCCAGCCCACACTTCATTGATTACTCGCGTTGAATCCCCGTCTCAACCTAAGGCTTAAGGTGCAGGTTCTTCTTGGACGGCGCCCGGACCTCTTGCCTAAATGGCGACATTCGAGCTGCAAGATTGTCAAACTTGACTTTCAGACCCCCGCAATACTTTTCTGGGCTGTTCTTCAGCCCTCGTTGGAATGTGCTTAAAAACTCTTAGGTCCATGTTGAAGAGTAAACGCTACATGGTAAGCACCCAGCTTGTCTCTACATATCTGTTGCGCAGGGCGATGAATCATCCCTGTAGCGTTCTGCGGATGCAGAGCATCCATCAGCTGGAGCGCCCCTATTGAATCATTCATCTCAGGCATTAGGACTGAAGGGGCCTGCAGGCTGGGCTGAGACATCTCAGACCCAAACCCTCAGCCACTTGTATAGAGGGTCACTGAGGATCATCGGCACTTCTCGTGTAGGCTGGAGAAATGACACGGAGGCTCGCCAACAGACTCTGATCAGCATTTACAATCTACATCTTTACACCCTAACCCTGAACCCTACAATCAACTTGTGGACCCTACGCCCTGAACTCTAAGCCCCAAACGTGTGCCTTTGCCCGCTTTGTTGTGGTGAAAGCCCCCGAGGTGGTGTCATCTGCCTGCCACGGCTAGTAGGGTGGAGGGTTGTTGGTAGTGGTTTTCTTCAACCTCCTTTGAACCCGCAAGGGTTTAGGGTTTAGGGGTTCGAGGTTTAGACGTGTAGGCTTTAGGGGTTTAAGGCTTACGGTTTAGGGTTTGGGGATACCCTTTTGTAGTAATCCTCACCAAACGTTGCATAAACACTTTCAAACCAGCGCACATTTGTGTCTTGAAACCTATACCCAGATTTTTCCACGGCTGAAACCATAGGCCTCTAGTCTGGGCCCTCAATCCTGGGATCCTTTTATACCTACCATATACACTCATACATGTACTCCCTGGAATATCACAAGGCCGAACCGCTGAATCTTGGAATAATACCCATTTTCAACTCTTAGAGGGTACGCCCCAAAACCCCTAAACCCTAAACTCTGAACCCTAAACTCTGAACCCTGGACTCCCCAAGCCGAAGAACCAACAGCCTCATCGGCAGGCATGTCGTCCACCTCCTCCGCCTGAGTCGGCAATTTTTAGGATTTGTCTTTCAATGGGTTCAGGTTTCTAGGGTTCAGGGCTTTTTGTTCTAGCTTCAACTTAAGCGCCCTTTCCATCATGATTAAAACTTATCTTTAGTAGTCCCCTCGGAGTTTTACTTCTGGGATTAAAGCTCTACGCCTTGGAGGTCCATGGATTAATTACCGCAAACGGTATTTGCAATATCAATAAAGGCTTGACTCACAACTCGTCGACTGAAAACTAATTTAAGCCACATGCCCCGAGCCTCAAAACTCCACTTGTCGGCTATCATGTGGAACTAAAGGTTAACTTTTTTGGTTATATACTTACTACCCCAATAAGCCACAGAAACAAAAAGTTAACCTTTCCGATTCCTACCAAAAGACAAGAACCCAAAAAGTTAAAAGGTTGGGCATTGGGGATCTAAGTATAATTAGGCATTATGCAGGGGCTATACTACCCAAGAAAAGTTAAAGGTTACCTACTATACTACGAGGAAACCTGCAACTAAACCACCAAACTTTGGACACGCGACGGTGGTCGTAGTCGTTGTCGTCGGGGCGTGCGTAGATGTCTTCCGTGTCGTGTGCCTAGGGGCGGCGACAAGAGAACCCCGAACCGAAACCCTTAGCCACCTTGACGGATCTGTCTACTATAGCCCCCCTTAGAACCATAATACAAATTATCTTTTTTGATATTCTCTTAAGTTTTATATGAACAAAAACAAAGAATGTTTCCTAAGGGGACTATAGTCTTGGGTTGGTTTCGGTGCCAGGATTTTTGGTTTCGGGCTCAGAAGGAATATAGACACCTTTCCCACTATGTCAAATTGTTTGAAAGGAAACCAACTATAAATGACAAACCAACGGAGACATTGGTTCTATGATGTTCCTAAGATACCCTCGAAAAGATCATAGTAGGACTTCAGCCCTGAGGCAAAACATGACAATTTGGGCGGGTTCGGTTTCACGGGCTTCAAGGATGGGGTTTGCGACTTTAAGCTTTTTTGAGGGGGTGGGACTTTCCATGTTGGCCGCGGATTTACGAGTGCAGCCATGTTATGGGGACTATGGTAGAGACATGCAGGCATGCTAAAATTCGGGCTTTCAAGAAGGGCGTTTATTTATGGGGTTCACATTCTACATTAAGGTTAATGCTCTGGGCTATACTTGGAGCGTCGGGGGACTTAGTAACTAGATTTTTTTAGAGACTTTTTATACCATAACCCCAATTAGGATCCCTTTGGGGTACCTATAAGTCTACTTATTACCTACTTACCAAGTCCCCCGACCCTCCAAGCACGGCCCGAAGTCAAGGTTCGACTATTTCCTGTCACTGTGCACAGGCTCAACCTGTGCATGCTTGTGCGAAGAAGGTAATGGGGCCTTAATAGAGAATAGGGTTTTGGGGGCCCACTATACTACAATATAGTAAGGAACTCCCCTGCAATAGTCTTGGCAATTATTTCGGCCCCGATATTACCAAAATCCCTTCGATCTAAACCCAAAGCCCGAAGTGTAGCTACACAGCCCATATACTTTGCCTAAGAGTACTGAGCTGCAAAGAGCACGTCGAGTGAAGAACCACAAGGGAATCAAATGAATGGCAAAATATCGAACCACGCGACTCTCCAGAGTTCTGCCATCGGTCACGCAAGTAAGCCTGACTACCTCTTGGAGGCCCAGAACCTGGGGTAGCTTAAACAAACACCTTATAAGTGGTGCAACTAAAGGTAGGGAACTCAACACCCTTATTATAACCTACTTTCCAAGCCACCCTTTCATCCTTCAAGTAAAGCTAGAGCCCATACCATAAACAAACATCGCGGCCGAACAGTGGCCCCTGAAGTCGCTACTTTCAGGAACTTACTACCCCAATAAGCCACAGAAATAAAAGGTTAAACTTTCCGATTCCTACTAAAATTCAAGAACCCATAAAGTTAAAAGGTTGGGCGTTGGGGATCTAAGGGAACGTAACCAACTTGCTATGCTACACTCCAGGCGTCCTCCACACACAAACTGCCACCCGCAGGACACTTTTTGTTCCGCGATGTGCCAAACTCGTGACAAGCCCGAACTCAGCACGATCCTCGAAAATGCCATGTCGACCAGTGCGTCCATCAAACTCCAAAGACCTGGCGGAAAGAGACATGCCGATGGACACCCGCAAGACCAAGAAACGTGGGAACGATAGTCAGGTCGCCATTTTCAGAACGGCTTTTGGACCTTGTCAAGTCTTTCCGCGATTCATCTCAGTTTCTGGGTCTCTTAATTTCAATACCAAGTGGATGGTGGACTCTGTCTGAATGTCATAATCCTCAAAAGTCCGATGGGGTTCAAGCAACTTCCCTGCGAACACTGCTCGTTGCTGATCGAAAGGAATACCATCCGATATCCTTGACATGGCCTTCTCAACTGTGTCATCGCTACTTACTTGCAGCGTGATACTCCGTCCAGTCAACAACTTCACAATGACTTGCATCTCTTGTGGTTTTTGGCGAACCACCATGTGAATCGAAGCGTCTTCTTCTATGTGGTAGTCCTCCAGGGTTCGTGCTCCCTGAAGCTGTTCAGATCCAAAACTCAATCTCTGCTGATCCACAGGGATCTTTTCCAGATCATGAAGAAGTGCCTTCACTGAATCGATGGTGTGACTTGGCTGCACCTGAAGCTGGACCGTCTTGCCACCCAAAGTTTGCACCAAAATCCGCATAGCGCCATTCCAGATCAGGTCTCCCAGCCACTCCCGAGGATAATATTGCCCTGTCCACCATACGAGACTTACTACCCCAATAAGCCACAGGAACAGAAGGTTAAACTTTCCGATTCCTACTAAAACCCCTAAACCCTTAAACCCCTAAACCCCTAAACCTCTAAACCCCTAAACCCTACTAAAAGACAAGAACCCCAAAAGTTAAAATGTTGGGCATTGGGGAGCTAAGGAGAATCAACCACGGTAATTTCGAAGTCGCAGTTGCACCCAAACCCAGTCAACCATTAGCCAAGTGGTAGCCAACCATTACTACTGTTTGCTTAAGAACCCCGCAAAAAATAAAAGTGATAATCCCTATATTATCCCTATAAGGAATACATTTTTTTATTTTTTGGGTGTTCTTAAGCAAATAGTAGATTATAGAATGTCACGATCCACAGGTTGCAGTTGCAGCTACAGTAGCTCTTGAGCCGTGACGTGCGGTATCCTGCAGTGACGCGCAGCGCGGTCAGTCAGAGGGCAAGCCTCAAAACCAATAGCCGATGCCTGATGACCCGCCAGAATGGTTACGGTGGCTGGTAATGGTGAACGACGGTTGATACAGCATTTGTATGCTAAGCTGATATGGCTCACTGGGTCGTCAATCCACTCCCCCATAAAATAACCGTTACATGACATGGGCAACTCTGGTTTAGTAATCTACACACTGCAATCGTAGCCTGGGAAGGTTTGCCGGCGTATGCATGTTATAGATTACTTGCTATGCTTGTTGCTTTGTTGCTTGGTTAACTATCAACCGTTGCGAAAAAGTAATCGTTTTGAATCACCAACCATCGTACGCCTGTGAGAATACAATCGAGAATCGTCCGGAATGACACAGGATCTCCCTAAACCCTAAACCCTAAACCCTGAAAGTGGTGCAGTGGCTGTTCAATAGAGAGCCCTACTGAAAGCCGTCAGGGGCCGCCGCTTGGAAATAGAAAGGTAGCAACAAGTCTTCCTACTATTTGCTTAAGAACCCCCAGAAAATAAAAAATATATTCCTTATGGGGGTAATATAGGGATTATTATTTTTATTTTTTTGGGGGGTTCTTAAGCAAATAGTAGACAAATCTTCTTTCATGAGAAACCAACAGGGGACTCACAACAGCTCAGACGACTTGGGCTCGCTAACTATACCTTCCACAAATCAGAACATGTACCAAGGATTTCTCTTGCAGTGCCGTTCCAAACAAGTCACGGATATATCTGTGTCCAGAACCTGTCTCGTGGATGAACGATATCATGGCTACTGATAAAGTAGATGCCAAAAAGTTGGAACATTGCTATCCTGATGCCCTTAAGGAGAAGTACAAGGAATCCTAGCACTAATCACCCTTAATCCATGTTCCAACTTTCTAGGGTTCACGTTAATGCCGAACGAGGCATCTTCGCACCCTGTTTTAGCAAAGCATCCATCGCCAGCGATGGCTAATCCATGATACTTAATCTAGGATACCGGATACCCAGTAACCTAAGAATAAAAAGGCCTCTCTTTTTGGTACTGGGTAACTTTATAAGGAACCTAGGACTACAAAAAGGGAATAAGGGTACTACTGGGCATCCTAGTAATCCCGTCATGTTTGAGTTCACATGGAAAACCCTTTCACGTGCTTATCGTCGCTTTTCGAATCCTTTCCGTTCGAGAACCCTTATCGTACGAGAACCCTTATTGCTATAGAGCCCTTATAGAACCCGTATGATAACAAAACTCTTACGGAATCCTTACTTACTGTCACACAACTTTTATTTTATTGCTACAGAGCCCTGAAGAATCCTTGTTATCATAAGTTGTATAAAAGCCTTGCAGAACCCAGAAAAGGCTTCAAGTACCAGCCCTCAGCCACGCGGCTGGCTCTCTTCACTGCCGCTGCCCTCCGTGTGCTGAGAAGGGCTTCCTGGCTTTAGGGTTTAAAGTTTTGTTTAGGGTGAAGTTTGGAGCTTTTGCAATCGAGGGGTCCAGGTACAACCCTCAAACCTGGCCTGCACCTTGTGTCACTGTACTCTATGCCATAGCACCTAAAATTCCTGAAAGCAGCCCACCCTTGGCGCGTAACTTAACTCCAAACCTCAGCGGCTGGAAGGTCAAGGGCGACTTGCAAGGCCAGCTTGGAGGGTCGGGGGACTTAGGAAGTAGATAGTAAGTAGACTTATAAGTCCCCTAAACGGGACCCTAATTGGGGTTATGGTGCTTATAAGTTCCTAAAATAACCAGTTACTAAGTCCCCCGACCCTCCAAGAGGGGACTGGGCAAGCAAGTATAGCAAACCCTAGAAAGCTGGAACATGGATTGAGGATGATTGCTGCTGGGATTTCCTATACTTTATCTTAGGGGCAGGAGGATAGTGATGTTTCAAACTTCTGGCTTCTACTGTATGTTATCCGCAAGCTGATCCCTAAACCCTAAATCCCTTAAACCCGAAACCCTAAACTCCCTGAACCCTAAACCAAACTGGTCACCAGAAAGCCCCAGGACTGAGGGTTGAGAATTCGATTGCTTACCTAGGCCCTAGAATGCAGCGATGTTTTTGTTTGCTTCTCGGTTTCTTTAAGTCTTTTTGAATGATCCAAAGCCACAAAATGGGTTGGCCAGAAAAGGTACTAGATTCTGGAATCCTGGTAGGATGTGACGTGTTAACGCCTAATCACCACTTCGACCCCCTTGATCCCACTTGGAGGGTTGGAGGACTTAGTAACTAGTTACTTTAGAGACTTATAAGTACCATAACCCCAATTAGGATCCCTTTTAGGGTACTTATAAGTCTACTTATTAACTACTTACTAAGTCCCCCGACCCCCCAAGCAAGCTGCTTTGCCCTGGATCCCAAGCTGTTTAGGGTCAACGTATGTCCCTTGAACCCCAAACCCCAAGAAGAGGATGTCAAAGGGGAAAAGGAGGAACCCTTAATGGGGACCCCTACCCTATAATGGGCTATATAATGGGTATATAATAGGGTATATACCTATGGGTCTTTATTAAGGGTCCCTCCTTTTACCCTTGGAGGATGTTAGGCCCTAAACCCTAATTGCACTAAGCCTAAAATGGCCGGTACAGTAGAGCTTCAGTACATACTACCAGGACCCTATTGCATAACCTAAGTGGTACCAAGGTGCCCAAAGATCGGTATTTCGGTATCAACAACATTAAGAGCGTAGCATTCGGAGCCTAAATCCTTCTAGTTGGGTACGTGGACCATCTATCCTAAACTTTCAGCCTCTATTTGGGTATTTGGATGCTCTGGGGTAGGATAGTGTTTGGACCCTTGAAGAAGGGAGTAGGGAGTTTCCAGGCGCCCTATGAGGGCCTTCATTATTTGAGTATGGTTTCGGGTTTTTTTATAGAATCCATACAAGTGGGACAAGAAGGGCATATTACTACTTCTTTGCGGCCCCTATATCATTGGGTCATGTTGCTCTAAACCCCCATCTTGACCTCAGCATAAGCGAAACCCTGACGCAAAACCCTTACCTTAGAGCACAACACCCGCAACCCTATGACTTCAAGTTGCTCCAGTGTCCTAGGCAACTAAAGGATTGCAGTAGCATAAGAAGGTTTAAGGTTGCATACCCTACTACTGAAACTAAAACCTTATACCTTACCCGCAACCCAATAAACCACTGTACGTACGGTAACTGGGCACTTAGGGAACGATTTAGGTACTTGGGCCGTGTAGCGACCCCTTACTAGGGCAGGAAGAAATCCCAGCACCTGCAGCAGAACTTTGTCAATTGCATACAGAGCTAGCTGAACCTACTATTACTATTACTATTACTATTACTATTACTACTACTACTATTACTATTATTATTACTAGTACTAGTACTAGTACATTTCCTATACCTTAAGCCAAGATTCCTAAACCCTTCAAACACGAAACCCCCCAACCCTGATCCCTAAATCCTAGGCCTACAAGTAAGTCCGACCAAACCCGAACTGTGGCAAACCCTAAGCCCTAAAACCCAAACTCCGAATCCTGTAACCCACTTTCATCCTAAACCCCAAATCCAAACTCAATCCTCAACCCTATAGTCCCAATTCCCCCAAAAAATGTGTAATCCTCATACCCCAAACCCCAAACCCAAAACCCTATAGTCCCAAATTCTCCAAAAAACCCTAAACCCTAAACCCTAGGAGATCTCTCCACCCAGCTTCCTGAAGTCGTTCCGTGCGCTTCGGAGGTCGTTTCGGAGCTTTTGGCCGTGGTGGCCTTGGCTGTCAGGTTTGTTGAAAGCGCTTCAGGGTTTTAGGGTGTAGGGGTTTTAGAGTTCTAGGGTTTTAAAGCTTCAGGGTCTAGGGTTTAGGGTTTTAGGGTTTAGAGTTTTAGGGTTTAGTGTTCTAGGGTTTGTATGTTCTAGGGTTTTAGGGTTTAGTTTAGGGTTTATAGGGTTTAGGGTGTATAGGGTTTGGGGCTTCAGGGTTCTTCCCGGGCTCTTGGGCTTCATGCTTTGGAGTTTTAGGGTTTAGGGTTTAGGGTTTAGGGTTTAGGCTTTGCGTTTCAGGCTTCGGGGTTTGAGGTTTTTGAGGTGTCGGGCTTGTGTTTCCAGATGTTTCCAGGGCCTTTTTTTTTTTTGGTTTTGAGGCTTTGGGGTTTTGTGAATTGAGGTTTTGCGTTCTGATTTTAGGCTTTGTTCATGTCGTGGGGTCTGAGGGCTTTTCGTTTCAGCTTTTGGGGTTTTATTTAGGTTCGTCGGGGTTTTGGTTCAGGGTTTGTGCCTTGTAAACAAGCTATTTGGGTTTGGTGTAGCCGAAGTTGTACTTGGAGGGTCTGGGGGCTTCGTAACTAGTTATTTCAGCGACTTATATGTACCATATCCCCAATTAGAATCTCTTTTCGGGGACATATAACTCTGCTACCTACTTACTAAATCCCCCGACCCTCCCACCGTTGATGATATAAATCCTGCATTACCCATAATAAGGAATGTACCATAATTCCCATAGTTTTGGGTCCTTAAAGACATGCAGATTTTTATCATCAACCGAAGTAGTCTGATACTTTTGGGGAGGACTGCTGAGTTGTGATAAATCAATCACGTTTCACCTGCTCGCGGATCTGAAGTTAGGATCCCAGTTAAGGGGTTTCTACCTGCTTCCTTATTCTGCGCTTGCGGGTAGGCTTGCCCTGGAAGAACTCAACTTAGGACTCGCGAACAAGATCTTTCGATTGAAGCACGAATAATTACCGATCTTATTCCGTAGGACTCCCTAATCTAGCTGTGCTATAACATACCACAGAACGCCATTTCAATTATTAAAGCCCCTATAGTTAGGGATCTGGGTGTCGAGTTTCCGACTGTTTCGGGGCTACAGCTGCTGGAACTGACTTTAAACTTGAGAAGCATGGTATCGTCCTGCTACAAGATGAAATAGAACGCTCTGAGTTCAGGGTTTAGGGTGATGAAAGAACTGCACGCAGGTTTGGACGAGGATAGATACTTTCTTGGCTCGAGAATAGCTGTTACGAATCCTTGTTCACTACCATACTTCTTGGGGCAGTGACTTGAAATGCCGCCAAGGATCGGTTCCCTTCGCTGGGGCCTTGTGCGAGCCTCGTTTGCGCTGAGGTCGTGCAGCGTCCTCCGTGCCTGCTTCCTCGGCGGCTTGGTCGTCGGTGGACCTTGACGGATGTACCCTAGCAAGAGGTGTACGGATTGAGGTGCAGCATATGTACCATCATTTCTTCAGCAAGAACACACACACAAACTTTTTGGAATATAAGCTCATCTAGGTTCACCAGTAACCACTTAACAATGAGAGTCATAAGGGCATTCTTTCTCCCAATGTTCAATTTGTATAAGGAGACCCCAAGACAAAAAGTGCAGAAGGGTATTACTGAGGCCTTGAAGTCTTCCCCGTAGAAGTACTTTAAGGCCCAGCAATATACAAAATGGGTACATGGGCCCTTACGGATAGTCGGTGTTTCAAAATTCCAGCATCTCAACACACAATGCCATCCGCTCTCAACTTCTGCCCTAAGTCCCCCCAAAAAGGCGCTCCGTTAAGGGATCTATGGGGCTCGATAGGGAGTTCTCAAGGATTCTATAGGAAAGCCCCAACCCTCAAGCCCTTAAACCCCTAAACCCCTCAACCTTAAACTCGTAATCCCCTACACCACAAACCGCTAAAGCCCTAAACCCCGAAACCCTAGAAAATTCGGCCCAAGGCTGTCAGAACCACCGCGACACCATCAAGCACCGTTCTAGGTTTAGGGCTGGCTTAGGGTTTGGTTTAGGCTGTTTTGCAACGGCTCTGCTTGCACCCTGTCCTAAACCTTGAAACGGTACGGCTGATGGCATGAATCCTGCATTACCTTAAGGACCCGTAACTATGGGAATTATGGTATATTCCTTATGGGTAATACAGGATTTATATCATCAACCGTATCTCCCTGAGTCTTGAGCCCCGAAGATCCCGGGCCTTAAGCTTCTAGCCCTGAAACGAATAAAGTGAAAGCCAGAAAGTTGGAATATGATTATCCTAAACCCTTTATGGTAAATTATAGGGTATCTTACCCTGAAACCATATTCCAACTTTCTGGAGTTCCCCTTAATACTTATGCCCATAAGTACCGACGAGGAGGGTTTTTGGGGGCAAGCAGCTAGGATCCGAGGACTTGGATATAAGTACCCCAACAAGGATCCTAATCGTAGTTCTCATACTTAAGTGCATAACTAGGATACCCAGTAACCTAGTAATAGAAAGGCCTCTCTTTTTGGTATTGGGTAACTTTATAAGGAACCTAGGACTAGAAAAAGGGAATAAGGGTACTACTGGGCATCCTAGATAAATACCTACTTACTAGGTCCCGCAAAACCCTAGACCCTGAACCCTAAACCCTAGACCCCACAGAGTAATTCCCTCAACCCTCCAAGCAGTGGAACCCTGTGTCAGTCGTTCTTCGTAGATCTAACCGTATGGTAGCAGGGTTTAGGGTTCACGGCTTCTTCAAAGGGATAACAGCAATTAGGATGCACTGCATGCTACTTTGGCCGGTGCTGGGGGCGGGTTATGATTCTTGGGTCCTTGGGCCCTGAGTTCATGAAGATCTCAAGCAAAGCTGTATCAAACAAGCTACTATCCAAATTCGAGCAGTCCCCATAAGGTCCTTCCCCTGTCCAGCCTGTTTGGTGGCCCCAATAGTGTCTGCAGATCAGCAGAGGGGCTGCTCCGGACTTTGACGTTAAGCCGGCGTCTGAAGGTTCAGTCAGACCTAGAACACGTCCCCAAAACTGCTGCACAAACGCAGTATTCCCAAAACTAACGAAGCATTTCGCAACAGCAGCTCAATACCCTGTCAATATGAACAATTCCGTTCGGGCACTGTCAACCACCTGGACTCAGGAATTCCTCACGAACGCCCTCAGCTTTATATACAGCTGAGCTTCCCGGTGTCTGTGTGCTGCTCATCGTCCTGAACAGAGCTGAGGGCTTTCGACACTCCGCTTTCAGGGTTCAGGGTCAAGTTTAGGACATAATGCAGGGGCGTTAATTTTTCAGAATAGGGCTTTGGGCTCCGCGCCTTTATAGTATAGGTATAATAAGGAACCTCTAAAGAATAACTGTATATAGGTAATTATTATAGCAGGCCCTAAGCTCGACACTGGACCGCAAATCTGCTCATTCTGATCTCATGCTCTCATCCGCATCCCTCAACTTCTTGAGGACTCCTAGGGGGTCGGGGGGAGGGGGTCAGGGGGAATACAGTAAAAGCCAGAAAGTTGGAATATCATTATCGTAACCCCTTTAAGGTAAATTATAGGGTATCCTACCCTGAAACCATATTCCAACTTTCTGGAGCTCCCTTTAAGGCCCATTTAAGGAAGTATAGTCTCTCGCCCCCCTCCCCTCTAAGGGTCCCTAGGAACATCCCTTAACTGGAAACCCTGGACTCGCAAATGCGAAGTCTAGGATCCAGGGTTTAGGGCGTTGATTGTCTAGGCTTTATAGGCTCTTAGGGTTTCGGGTCTAGATGACCCAAGAGGGATTCATTCATGATGCTTTGAAAGACTGCTCTCTCCGGTCTACAGCTGATATAGCCTTAATCATTAAACCCTAAACCCTAAATAATTAGGAGGTGCTTTGAAAGCCTTTGAAAAATATTAGTAGTTAAGATCTTGTTCAACCCAATAAGAGCAAATATAAAATGGCCCAAAGCCCCACCTAGAGAACTACTCGTGATTGTGATGCAGGAAGTCTGGGGCCTCTATAGCAAAGGTCTGGGGAAGCGGCCCCCGCCATGTATCCTGAACCCTTTCGCAGTAGCGTGTTTTAGCCGAAAGCCATCCAGATTGAGATTCTAGGAGACTTAACAACTAAACAGATTGAGATTCTAGGAGAATTAACAACTAAACTAAGGCTTTGAGTGGTAGGTCATAGTACAACTCTGAGAAACCGGAAGGGGATCTTGTTACTGATGACTCAGAACCCTGATTGAGAAGCCATTATACACCCAAAAGCCTTAGTGGTGGTGTAAGGGCTAGAGCATTCGCCAGGAGAACCACTGCGAATCTGCATCGTGGCCGCATGTCATCGCCTCCTTAACTATACGCCTAAACGAGCTGATGCCTTCTGCTAGGCCGCTGTCTCTTTGCATAAGCCTGAACCCTAAACTCTCAAACTCTTAACCCTGCAACTCGAAACGGCCCTAAACCCTAGAATCCTAGACCCTCCACCCTCAATCCTGTAACCCTAGCTCGAAACCTACACCCTGAAGCCTAATCCCCGGCCCCAGCACCCCCCCTAAACCCCAAACCCTAAACCCTAAACCCCAAACCCTAAACCCTAAACCCCAAACCCTAAACCCCTAAACCCCAAAACCCCAAACCCTACGCCCCCTTAACCTCCAAACCCTAAACCCCTAAACCGCGCACGGCTCCTCTTCTTCCTCGTCTGCTTGCAGAGGTCCCCGCTTCTCACTGGCCTTCCTGGTCCAGGTCAGGGGTTTAGGGTTTTGGGCCTGGGGTTTAGGGTTTAGGAACTTTGGGTTTAATCGGGTTTTGGGGTTTGGGGGCCGTTTCCGCATCCAACGGTGTTCCGCTCACAGAGTCAGCTTTGTCTAGATTTCCAGTGGGTGGCTGTCAAAATTATGGTCCCTTTTTAGGTATCCTAAATATTAGGTGCCGTGCTATCTTAGGGACCCAAAAAGGGACCATTATTTCACAACCACCCAAACCAGTGTACTCAGGTACTAAGAAACAGAAACGGGGCCCAACAGAGCTGCAAGCTTCTGGGAGCTTTCTCTTGTGTGATATCTGGGCCTGAATACTTAGAATAGGGTTTGGGGTTAGGGTTTAGGGGTTAGGGTTTAGGGTTCAGGGTTTAGGGTTTAGGGTTCAGGGTTTAGGGTTTAGGGTTCAGGGTTTAGGGTTTAGGGTTTAGGGCCCAATATTATACTGTACCTATAATAAGGAACTCCCAAAATAGTAGTGGTAGTCGTTTAGGCCCCTAAAGGAAAAGTCTTGGCATTCTCGAGCTTTATCATTCTCTTCAAGTCGCAACCTGTCAAGATGTCACTCTGCGAAATCTACGCAGGACGAGGTAAACAAATCGACACTTTTTGGGCTTGGAATCGTCTGTTTCGCAAACGTATGCTGTTTCGGTTCTTGTTATCAGCATTTACTCGTCAAAGAAGTGCTGATAGTTTGAACCGATATTTCTTAGGCTGTTGGGAATTACTTGAGTCGTTCTAGACCAAAACAGACAGTCGAAAAGGTGCTGAAGTCTTCCCATCAGCTGGGTAAGCTTGGGTATTGCAGCTCACGGAAGTTAGGCGCACGGTTCGGGCTTAGACAGCCGACAATGCAACTCCAACATTCTAAACATCCTGAACCCTGAAACTCTGAACCCCAAAGCCCCAAAGCCCCTAAACCCTAAACCACTGAAACCTAAACCCCTAAACCCCAAAAGCAAGCAAGATGCCCTAAACCCTAAACCCCAAACCCCGAAAGCCTAAGCCCCTGAAACCTAAATCCCCAAAACCCTAAACCCCTGAAGCCTGAACCCCTGAAACCTAAACCCCAAAACCCCAAAAGCAAGCAAGATTCCCTAAACCCCAAACCCTAAACCCCTGAAGCCTAAGCCCCTCAAAGCTAAATCCCTAAACCCTAATCTCCTGAAACCTAAACCCCTGAAACCTAAACCACTGAAACCTAAACCCCTGAAACCTAAACCCCTAAACACCAAAAGAAAGCAACATCGCCCTAAACCCTACAGGGAACTCCAGAAAGTTGGAATATGGTTTCATGCTAGGATACCCTATAATTTACCATAGAAGGGTTAGGATAATCATATTCCAACTTTCTGGCTTCTACCCTAAAGCTCGAGAGTCGGGGCGTCTCGGAGTTAGAGTTTTGGGAGTTGGAGCTCAGGAGTTTAGGCTCAGTTTAGGGTTTAGGGCTTAGGGTTTGTGGTTTAGGGTTAAGGGGTGTAAGGTTTAGGATTTAGGGTTTAGGGTTCAGGATGTAAGGTTTAGGTCTCAAAGTGGGGTTCAGCGGTTTGGGATTTAAGGTAACAAAACCCTGGCAAGCACACCCAAGAACAACTCCTTGAGCTTTAATCAGTGGGTTTTCTCAGAGCCCCTTCTTAACACAGCTGATAGTTTCTGGGGCTGCGGAAATAGAAATTGAAAGTGCATGACACAGAGACCAACTGAAAACACTGCATAAAGGATTGCCCACCCCTAGCTCCCTGAAGAGATGCACAGAAGCCTAAACCCTAAAATCTCTTCCCCAATACCGAAGCCGGAGAACCCCAAGATTTACTGTAGAAGGAATACACGGGAATGAGCAAAGACTAACTTTATTCCTCTGTAGGCTTCGCAAGGGCCCAGCCTCTTTCTTCCCTTCCTTCCACTCTTGGCTTCCTTCCTTTCACTTTGCTCTGCTTCCTCCTCCTCGTCCTCTTTCTCTTCATCCTCATCCTTATCTTCATCTTCACCTCCGTTGTCTAGGGTCACAGCTTGAGGCGAGGGTGTAGGATTTCAAACCTAACTGCCTAACTGCGTTTGACGTCACCGAGAAGTACCTGATGTCTGGGTAGTCTGAAGCAGGGCCTCAGCTACTTTTGCACACGGAAGGCTTCATTGCGACTGTGCTCGCCTGCAGGTGGTAGAGGGGCCTTCCAAGTCAGAACATAGCTTTGGGGTTTGTCATGGAATGCATTTCTTAAGTATTAGAAGAAAACCCTGAGGAAAAGATAATGCTGCTAACTCTCCGGCCCCCTATATCCGGTCATCGCCGAAGCTCAGCAATCGTTTGGCATTCCCCTGAGGATCCAAGTGCTCAAAGAGTTGGGTTTCAGGCACAAGGAGGGTAATATAGGATCTGAACAATTACCTGTACTATTTTGGGGGTTCCATCTTGTATTTCCAATATAATGGGCCCTATATTGCAAGATGTGTGGTTTAGGGTTCCAGCTGCTAGCTAGTAACCCTTCGCGGTGGTATATGGGCCTTAACAACGAGAATACGGCTTGGGGGTCAATGTGCTTGGCCAATGATACCGTCTGACGACACATGGTCTCACGTATGTAACACACAGAAAAATCAAAATGAATCCGGTCAGACACACAGTACTTAGAGGCTCAGGAAGCTTGTTAGCAAGCAGGTTACAAGCAAAGCCTTTGATATCGCCAAGTAGTGGACGTATATCATCTGCTACAGTACAACTTACTTACTGAGTCCCTTGATCCTTCAAATCGTCGCAAAGGTATCTATGTGAATCGCCGCAAGGGTATCTATGTGCAAGTGCCTCGTCGAAACTCTCATGCCGTGATCGTCCGAGAATGGTAAACGCCTATCTCATAATAAACTTCAGCACTGCAGGTGATGTAGCGGCCCTAAAAGTTACCAACGCTATTTTGGGGTGTCCTTACTTTAATTGTAGGATAATGGGCCCAAAACCCAATTCAAATCAGTAAGGCCCCTATGTTACACAAGATGCTCTTGTCTGATATGTCTTTCAAACCCGAAGCGCCAAGCATTCCGTGCTAAACCCTGGACATCTAAACCCCAAGCCCGAAACACCTAATATTGAAACGTTGAACCTCAACCCTGCAGAACAGCGCACCTTCGTCTTCATCCTCTTCTGCTTTGTCCTTAGGTTGTTCCTCTTCCCCTTCGTTCGGCTCCGGCTCCTCTCAAGGAAGCTATATGGGAGTTTCCGAAAATTAGGGGCACCTTATTTTGGGGACCCCTATAATCAGGATCCTACTATTTAGGGTACTATATTCGGGTCCCCCATTTTCGGAAACTCCCATATTGAGTCTGCGGTTTAGGGGTTCAGGGCTTTGGGATTGGGGGGTATCCCTGCGACATATCTCCTCTTTTTGGTGGGTATGCAGTGCTATATTCGGCTTCGTTGCCGGTTTACGGTTTGGGGTTTTAAGGGTTCAGAGTTTAGGGTTTGGGGGTATTCCTATGATCTTCTTGGTGGGTATCCAAGGCATGGGAGATCACTATACAACAACCATATCACCCAAGAGCCAAGAACTAAACACTTACCAAACAGTCGAATAAAGACACTCCAAGAAGTACTTGACTACGGGATATGGGAGTTTCCGAAAATAATGGACCCCAATATAATACCCTAAATAGATTATAAGTACACCAAATTAAGGTACCCCCCCCCCCCCCCATTTTCGGAAACTATAATAAACCCTAAACCTTGTCCAGAGCCCTTATAGATCCCTTTAAGAAACCCCTAAAACACACCATACTAAGGTACCCATCATCTTCGGAAACTATAAACCCTAAACCCTTTATAGAACCCTTATAGATCCCTCTAAGGAACCCCTGAAGGACACCAAAATGAGGTCGCCCCTCATTTTCGGAAACTCCCATATGGGAGGGGAGTCTCTAGGACTTGGCACCTGCTGGGCTTGGGCTGTGGGATTTAGGGAGCTTGGCCCCAGTGTCAGGTGAAAGGCTTCAAAAAACCCCGGTTCTAGTTGTTATCGCCCTTACTTGGAGGGTCGGGGAACTTAGTAGGCATGACTTATAGAGACTTGTGCGTACCCTAACAAGGATCCTAATTAGGGTTATGTACTTATAAGTCTATAAAATAGCAAAAAAAGGACCCTAATTAGGGTTGTGGTACTTATACGTCTATAAAATAACAAAAAATACCCTAATTGTGGCGATGGTACTTATAAGTCTATAAAATAGCATGTAAAATTTGACTACTTATAAACCGAAAACCCTGAACCCCGAAACCCGAGCAGCTCAACCCGACAGCGTCCTCCTCATCCTCGCCCCGAACCTTCCCGCTGGGCCCACGAGGTGACTCCTGCGGACATGTACGGAGCTTCAGGAAACTCGGAGTCCCCTTTTGGGGATCCTACAAGACTTATAGGATGGAGTGTAGCAGTTTCCGAAATTATGGGGCTGGCTTTTTGAGCCTACATGTAACCACTTACATGCATAGAATACATTTCTGGAATTTTCGCGCGTCGAATTATCTCTGTATCACGTTTACAAAAGGGATAGCCCTTGCATCAAGGATGCCGTCTTCTTCTTCTTACTACAAATACTGCTACTGCTACTACTGCTACTACTGCTACTACTGCTACTACTGCTACTACTGCTACTACTACTACTACTACTACTACTACTACTACTACTACTACTACTACTACTACTACCACGACGACGACGACGAACCACTACAACTACCACTACGACTACGACTCCTACACTCTTACTCCTGCGACTCCTACTCCTACTCCTACCGCTGCCGCTGCTGCTGTTGCTACTGCCACCGCGCTGCTTCTACTGCTACTGCTACTCCTACAAGGACCAAGGTTTAGGGCTTGGGGCGTGGAGCCCCAACACCGTAAGACCCCAAACCCCCGAAGACTACTTGGAGGATCAAGGGACTTAGTAAGTAGGGTTATAAGTACTCTAATTGGGGTTCTAAGTAATTATAAGGATAGTTCCCATGATCCTTTAAGTACTCCCTCGTTCGTAGTAGAGAATGGGGGAATGGGTCATGGGGACCACGAAAAGGGAATATAATTTTCATCCATTCCCCCGTTCCCCAGTAAGAGCCCCCGAACCCTAAAGTCCACACCAGTGCACTGTATCCTCCGGATGCTCACGGGCCGAAAACCTTCAACTGTCGGTCTCATTCGCCGGTGAAGTAGTACTGAAGACCTCCCTCCATCTTTAATCTACCTCCTCCGGTACTAAGTCCATTCAAATAGTTTATGTTCATCTAATCAAATCAACTACTCTATGACTGTCCGGCGTTTAAGGTAGCCCCTTCGAATTACAGACGAAAACTCTCCACAACTCATAGCCCAGCCCTGCTATAGGCGCCTTATTTATTAGAATAGGGTTTCGGGGGTATACTATTCTAAAGTTAGAATGCGGAACCCTCAGAGTCAAAACAGTTTACATGATCATCTAGGCCTATATTACATCCTAGACCGGCTCATCTGAGCAAAAGCTGCGGTCCTTCGTTGGCTTTCCCGTTGTGGTGACTCCCCCAGCCGTCCTGGATTGAAGGAGTTCTGCTTCTGCTTGCAGGGTCGGGGGACTTAGTAAGTAGGCAACTAGTAAGTAGACGTATAAGTACCAAAGCCCCAATTAGGATCCCTTGTTAAGGGCAGCTACAAGTCTACTTATTACCTACTTACTAAGTCCCCCGGCCGTCCAAGTGGGTTTAGGCCCAATGGCTCCCTTTGCCAAAATAGTATATACTTTGGCCGTAAGGGGGTTCCTATATAGGTGGTTTACCGCCTAAGCACATACTGTATGGTTACATGAAGCCTTTGGGAGGGTTGAGGGTTCAAAGCTTAGGGTTCAGGGCGCTGTGGGTTTATGATCAATATGGTCTAATACTCAATAAGCGGGCTGATCATTCAACTTTAGTACGGGGTTGGCGTAACATGTGACCTGAATCACTGAACCCTAAACCCTAAACCCTCAAAACAGTGACCCCAACGCTCCAACCTCAATCATACGCGAAACCCATCAGCTCTTTTGGTGACGATCGGGATCTCAAACTCCCAGTCGCTCGCTACAAGAACTACGGTTGATGATACAAATCCAGCATTTCACATAATTAAGGAAATATACCATATTCAGGTGATGCAGGATATATATCATCAGCCGTATCTCTAGGCCCCGAGAACCGGGGAGCTCAAGAACAGGAAGCATGGCTTTGGGGTAACTTACTACCCCAATAAGCCACAGAAATAAAAGGTTAAACTTTCCGATTCCTTCCTAAAATTCAAGAACCCAAAAAGCTAAAAGGTTGGGCATTGGGGATCTAAGGTAATGTAGGGGCCTTCACAACTAGTACAGTTTTTTGGGGCCCACCATACTGTAATTATAGTAAGGAACCCCAAAACAATACTTTTTAAATTTTTAGACACCCTTTTGTAGCACAAAGACTGCAAACACGAATAGCCTGCAAACACGAATAGCAGTTCATAGCTGCTGGGTAATCGCGAGAATAGCCATGCATGCCCTTGCCGCTCAGCTTCGGCGTCGCAGACCCGGTAGTAGAGACCTGTGGATGGTTTTGTCCCGGTTTACTTGGAGGCTTAGAAGTTAAAAGCATCCTAAAAGCATCCTAACTGCGTGTTGTATGACCTAGACCTATAACTACTTACTACGTCCCTCGACCCTCCAAGTAGGGTTTAAGGCCTTCGGTCTGGTCCGTGACGTCCGTCGCCTCGTCGACAGGGGCGGCCGTCCTTGAAGAACGCCGCTTAGGCCGCACGCACCACGGATCGGCCTACGGTCGCCATTCGGCCGCCCGGCATCTCTTTCCTGTGGTACTGCTCCAGGAAATTCTTTCTCGATAGACCGTGCCAGCCCTCGAAACGACCCAACGTCTTCGACGTGCCATTCTGGCTGCCTGCCGGCGGCGGCCCGCCGTACGGCTGTGGCTCTCGGGCTCTCTCGCGGAAGAGAGCCTGCCGCACAGCCTTTTCTGGGTCCTCTGCCTCTTCTGGCTTTGTCCACGAGCTTCGAGTTCAGTAGGCCACTCCAGGAACGGCGGACCCACTCCATCGTGGCCGGCGGAAGCTCGAGAGTGGTCTTCAGGCTTCCTTGGCTTCATTGGGTTGAGGGTTCAACGTCTTCCATGCTCTACTTAAAGGGTCGGGGGACTTAGTAACTAGGGTTATAATTAGGGTAACTATACTTATAATTAATTATAACCCCAATTAGGGTACTTATAACCCTACTTACTAAGTCCCATGATCCTCCAAGTAGGCCCTAAACCCCAAACTAAACCCTAAAGATCCCTTTAAGGAACCCTATAGATCCCTTTAAGGGGCCCTTTAAGAACCCTTACTAAGTCCCCCGACCCTCCAAGTACGAGCCCCTTGCTTTCGGCTACGGCCTAGGACTGGGTCTCCTCCGGTCGGAGCGCTCAGCTGGAAGCAGAAACCTACTCGTCGAGTATCCTTTAGAAGCTGCCCCCACCCTGTAATCGTGACTATAAGGATTATATTAGGGCCCTGTTGTATTCCTATCATATTCCTATTATACCACTATTACAGGGTGGGGGCAGCTCCTAAAGTATCCTGAGGAAGCAAAGGTAAACCTTGGAACTTATACCTACTTGTCGGGTATCATGGGGAACTAAAGGTTAACCCTTTTTGGTTAAAGTAAGGATTATATAGGGACTACTCTACTACTAGGTACAGTGGGAGTATGTCGGGATTGTGGTACCCGCAAGAAGATCAATTGTTGCCTACGTTACTGCTAGGAAAAACCCAAAGCCCCAACCCTAAAACCTGCTGCTTGAAGTACCTCACGAACCCTCGCCTGAAGGACAGCTCTTTCGCTGCGGGGCATAAGGCTCATGCTGCAACCTATACAACTACACTTCAGCGAGATGACACGACAACTCACTTGCATGTGAAAGCCCGAGACATACTCTGCTGAAGCTTCGGATTTAGGGTTTAGGGTGAATCTTTTCTTTTTAAGCGCCTCTTTCCCGACTCGCGAGTGCTTGCCGAAAATCCCCGGAGGAAGGCAATCCAGCCACTTGCAAGCTTTCTTGCACACGTCCCAACTCCAAACACCTTCAAGGCTTCACCTCAACACCCGCTCAGAACTGGTAGACCGCCGCCGGAAAGTAGGGTTTAGGGTTTAGGGTTTAGGGTGAATCTTATGATTTAGGGTTATGGGCTTGGTGTATAACTTCAAGCTGGATAAATCAACTCTGAGCACTTGAAAGCAACGGGCTAGTGCTGAACGAGGAATACTCCCCCTAAACCCCAAAATCCCCCTAACTAAAGAAGTGTTCCTGACATATCTGGATTGCTCTTAGGGACAGAGTAGAATGCAAGATTTGACTAGTTCTCCTTTTGGGATTTGACGAACTTCAGGCTAATTTTTGGCGTGACGGCAAGGGAAGTTGATGGGATCCTCCGCTATGGTTTTGTAGAATGCACTGTTGGGATGAGGATTCCGAGTTAAAGGGGTGCATTTTCTAGCCTCCCAGAGGTCTATGTAAAGACGGAGCATCTTGAGTACGCGGCTTCTGGTTTATGGCTAGGTTCCTGTAGGACTGATGATGCATGCATGATCAACTCGCACCTTGACGCCGCTGATCCGCGAAGTCATGGCAGAAGTGGTGGTGACCTTAGCTACAGACTTATGTGCTTGATTGGCTGGCTTCTTGTATCACATCCAAGGCCATGCACATCTCCAAATTTCTGACCGTCAAGCCCGACCAAATCCCGATCAACTCCCCCAAAGCCGCCTATTTAATGGATCTACCAAAACTGGGCTGACTTCTGAACCCCTCCTAAAAGTTAAACTTTTAGCCTCCTTATTATGGTTCATATTATAGAAACCCAAAAAGTTAAAGTCCTAAGAGCCAACCAGAAGAACGCCAAGTATTGTAATTATACTATAGTCAAGGGTACACTGACAATGCTCCAAAAAGTCATAGTAATAACTAGAATAACAGTGGATCTACCAAAAGAGCCCTCGAGAGTGTCCAAAGTTGGGGCTTGGGGCTGCTCGGGAAACTTAGGGGGGCATGTAAAGGAGAAGGGCCCTTTTGATGGCCCAATATACTATAATTGTATTCAGGAACCACCAGAATAGTATAGGTAAGTCTTAAGGCCCTTACAGTACAGGGAAGGGTGGGCAAAGGTTCGCTGAATACGGTTGGTGATATACATCCTGCATTACCCATATTAATTCCCACACTTTGGGGTCCTCAATCTCAAGGTAATGCAGGATTTATATCCTCAACAGATAGCTCCAGCAGCCTTGCATACCCTCAAGCCCCCTTGAACTGCAATCCGTGCCCGAAAATGACTACTTCAAGGGTCATGAGACTTAGTAACTAGGGGTATAACTAGGGTAGCTATACTTATGATTACTCAGAACCCCAATTAGGGTACTTAAAACCCACTTACTAAGTCCCATGATCCTCCAAGTACGCCACAGAACACGAGCATCCGTGTTGTGGGGGATTGTTTACGGTTTTTGTCAGGAGGCACCTGGGAAAACATAGGTCGAAACCAGTTGCCATCTGATCTGTGTTTTCCAGCATTGGCGCCACTTTTCGGAAGCACTCTGCGCACTACATCTGTGCTCTAGCTGCATGCACGCATGCCGGATAGGATAGGGCCCTAATACATTTATTCATGGTACTGGTACAAATATGAACATTAACAATATGAACTCTTTGTTTGAGTACCAGATCCGCTCTCTTTGCTCCCAATTACGACGACTTGTACGTGAAGGGTCCCTAGAACTGCTATACTAGGCTTTGCTAAAGAATAAGCTCTAGTCGTTGGTGGTCGAACCCCGAATAGGGATCCTAATGGGGGTAATGATACGTACACCTTATAAAGCTAGAGAATACCTTCTTACTAATTCTCCCGACCGTTCAAGTACTTGGATCCTCTGGGCAAGCGCCTATGCACATAGGCCCTAAACCCTAAACCTTCAAACCCTGATCCCTTAAGGAACCCTTGTGAAACCCTATAAAGTACCGCCTAACTGAGGCAAGCGTCTGTGGTGGCCGTGGAGGTGGTTGTGGTAGTCGTTCGCAACTCGACATTTTTCTGTACGAAATACATGTTCCCGTCCTCGCTGGAGTGAGTTGGCTTTTTGAACCGAACTGGCTTGTCTTGTTTACCTTGCTGAAGGCAAATCCTGCAAGTGATCAAGCTATGAAGTGACAGTAAGGTTCAACCAAGCGAAAAGCTTTGAAAAGGGTGGGTTAGGGTTTTACTCGGGCGGTTTAATGGTTCCGGATCTAGGATTTGCCGTGGAGCGCTTCTCTTTACTGAGTTTCATGTACAGCTCCGTAGGTTGTAAGAGCGCTTTAGGGCTCAGTGCTCGGGGCTGCAGGTAGCGGTCCAGGGCCCTACTACCGGATACAATCACTTATTATTTACGGGATTGCTCCTTACTACCTTGCTGAAGATATAACTCTAAGTACCCTGATGTCAAGAAGGCTAAGCCTAAAAGTCATGAAGATGTGAAGTGACAGTAAAGTTCGAACAAGTTTTGACCACTTTGTCTTGACTTGCTGCCTTGCTGCTTTCAGAGAGGGATTAGAGGTTAAGGGAGTCACAACCAAAATTACCGAATCTCTGTGCGTCATTCCCTGAACTTCCCTAAACCCTAAACCTTGGACCCTAAACCCCGGACCCAAAACCCCAAACTTTCGTAAACCCTCATCCATGAGCCCTAAATGTCCTCCACCTTGTCATTGTAAGCTCGAACCTTGGCGTGCAGCAGCGTCTTGGGCCCAGTGGATGAAGGTCTAATGGTTTTGAACACCAGCCAATAATCAATACTTCAATATCTTTCTGATTTTGGGGTTCAGATAGATGTTACCTAACTTTCGTCACGGATTGTGCAGTGATGATACGCAGGGACTTGCATGAAAGCAAGCAGACCAGATTAACATTGTCAGCCTTGCATTCCTGGCTTTGCAATCTGTGACTCAGAAAGTTGCCGAGAGGACCGATCTAAAGAATGATCCTGCTGACGACGACGACGACGACTACTACTGCTAATTACTACTGCTACTGCTGCTACCACGACGACGACGACGACGACTACTACTACTACTACTACTACTACTGCCACTAGTACTGGTACTAGTACTACTACTAGGTTCCTGCGTAACCCCTTAAATTAATAATATGGGTACCCTTTTTGATACTAGTCGGTTTGTATAAGAGGACCTTAAAATAGAAAGGGCAAAAGGGGGTACTGCTCAGGAACCTAGTTTAGGTGGTTGTGAACTTTCGTGAGAAGCACCATTACACAGAGGCCGTGCCTACTGATAATCTTACACCACTTTCGGAGCCTTCAAAACCGAGACCCATACCACTCATGGACAACCTTCCACGACAGGGAATATATCACAGCTCGCATACTCCAGTATACACAAACTATTGCATGGATTTGCCCACCAGCAGTACATCCGACAACCCCGCATTGGTGATTGGGCGCCGGACGCTTAATTTCTGGTGAAGTCGGTGGCCAGCCGTGCCCGAGGGGCCTATAGACTCATTGCCTGGCGAGCTGCAATACGGCGAAAAGATGTCGTGTGAGGTTTGTTGTCCGCGCGTCCTTTCGGTGCTTTACAGTGGCTCGCAACGGTTGCATCCCTTCCAAAACCTCGTTGTTTCGACCCTTGGAAGGCATATGAAGAAGATTTCTGGGAATGATCTTGGAATGTGAATCACAGGGCCGTTCGCAGACCTTCAGTTTCTTAAACGTAGGATCTGCGTCCCAAAACCACCAAGTCCTAAGAAGCGCCACATAAAACCACCATAAGCTCTATTGCACACGCAAACTTCGCCAACAAATGTGCAAACAAACTTGATTTAAACAGGACTACTGTCTTTGTCTTGAGTTTGGGGTTTAAGAATTTGGCTTCTTGTCGCTCGCGGCTCTTGGGATATGCGCTGCTGGGTTTTGGTGCAATCTGCAGGTCTACGGCTTCAACCTAAACCATCCAACATCCGAAAGCCCAAACAACAAATGCGAACACACGTCCGACAAAAACCCTAAAGCCTTGCCGAGCTTCACTCGATGTTGCGGTTCTGTAAGTTTGGAGCCTTTATGTAACGCGTTTATGGTTTATGGTCTGAAGGTCTTACTGGGCCAAAGCCCACCTTAACACGAAGCCCCCGAACTAACACCAAGCGAACACATTCACCGACAAAGCCTCCAGGCGTCCAGTAGAGGTTTCCACCGAGTTGCCCCTGGGGTCCGGGTTCAACGAGAGCCGATACACCAAAACCCTCAAAGGTTCTATGATGGCTTCTCTACGAGTCTTTTAAGGAAGTTTTGCGAGGGTCTAGGATGTTTGTGGCTCAGGCCTTTTGCCCTAAGGGTCCTAACACTTCGGGGAACCTCAAAATGTAGGAGCTAGAGACCCAGGGCTCTCCCTAGGAGATTCCGGACAGTCCTAAGGAGATACCTGGAACCTTAGGGTGTAGAGTATCCTAAAAAAATGCTAGGGTCTTGCTATGAACCCTGCTAGACACATCTGCCCTAAATCTTCGCACTGCAATTCCTAAACCCTATGCCCCGCACCCCACACCCTCAGCGCATACCCGCAATCCTGAACCAAAAAGCTAAACTCTCATTTAGCAACCCAAACAGTAGGGTTTCATGTACCAAACATCACTGAACATATTGCTTTGAAGCTTAAACAGTACAGTTGAAACTCGGAAACCCCTTGCAGCCCGACTTTGTGAATCTAGCCCTCCGAATGGCAGGGCACAGCAAGCGAACGAAGCACCGAATCCCTCAGCGCCAAAATGCTGAGTCTACTTGATGGTCATGAGACTTTGTATATCAATTAATCCTGGGTTCCAAGTGCCCCGACTGGGGTTGACCTAAATCTCCAAACAGCCTAGAAAATCCTATCGCTACTTTGAGAGGACGGTGGAGTGCTGGCAGCCAGTGCTATTCTCTGCAGTGCAGGGGTCCCATCCTTGGCAGTTCCAAGCAGGCACATACTAAAGGTCGCCAGAACAGCTGCTGATAAACACCCGGCCAGAATCCAACTGGAGGATTCCACTTGCTGGGCCTTCGGTCAAGTCCTGGTATGCCTCCACCATGGTGACTTACGGACTGGCTTTTGGAGGGATTCGCGCCCAGACCACAAACAGGGCTATTGGAGGGGCAGCCTCGACAAACAAGGCCGGCTCCTCAAACCGCCGTAAAGAACCTTACACAGCCCAAGGCCCGAAACCTTAAAGTTTCCTAAACTAAGTGCAAATGTACGTAACCTTAGACTCCTAGATCCACATCTCTTGACCTTCCATACAACCTTCCAGAACCAGAGCCCTCGTGAAAACCGTAGCTTCCAAAATCGGACATGCAGAAAAATATCTGCATCCCTAAACCCTCGAAACCCTATAGGCTTGCAAACCCTGAAAACCCGAAACGCTACAGATAAAAAGTAGAAACCCCAGCATGGTGTGCAGCACAGAGGCATATGACCACGAGAACCATGGGCTCCTTGAAGGAAAGAACATGGAACAACAATTTGTGTTTGTTTAGGGTGCCGGGTTGAGGTTTTAGGGTTTAAGGTTTAGGGTGTCGGGTTTAGGTTTTAAACTTCAATTTGGATTTTCACGGATTAAGGTTTGTAAAGCTCTGGCCTGGGCTGACTCTTGTTTGGGGAGGTCAATTAAGTGTATCAGAGATCCTAAACCTTAACCACCTCAGGATCGCTTGTAAGCCCAACTTTTGTAAGAATCCCATTCCTAAATCAGAACCATGCAGAACCTCTTCAAAGGATGGTATTTGGGACCGAAATCCGTATATCCCAAGCACCTAAGTCTTAAGAACTATTTGGGCACTTGAACCCCTAAGCCCTAAACCAAACCCGAGGGGACCGTAACCTTCTTTTTAATCCCAAGGATCTCTGAGCAGGGGCAGCCCGCGGGTTCCATGCCTGAGCTTTGGCAGACTGGGGCTTGCCTGCCCAGAGACTCCAAAAACCATTACTTAAGGAATTCACCTTAAAATAGGATCCCTAAAATGATTTAAGGTATATTCCTTAATTAAGGGGTTTTGGAGTCTCTGGGTGGCGGGTGTAGAGGGGGGGGTTGTGCGATTGCAAGCACCTTACAAGGAATCTTAATGGGTTTATGTATATACAAGTTCAACAAGTACCTTTAAAAGGGATCGAGGTGTTGCTTGAACCGCGGCTTGGCTGATGCACACCATGCATAACCATACTTGTTAGACAACCGTCGAGCTACTTCGCCCGTGGGCTACTTGGTTGTAAACATCCAGGGCTGTCGGCTACCAGTGAATCCGTGCGAAAGCTGCGGTTCTGAACACGAGAAAGCCCCACAGCATTTTGCGATGAGCATCTTGCCCACTCGTTAGATGGCATAAAACAATAGCCACAGTCCCTTGAACCCGCCCTTGTCGTGTTGATGGGAGGCCAAAAGGGGGGTTTAAGATAGTTGGGGTAGGGATTCCTGGATATGAACCCTATGATGGGAACCCTAATCCCTACAAAACCCCCATAGGCTAAAACCCTTTTGGCCTCCTATGACGTGTGAAGCTGAAAGTAGATGCGGCCAATCTCCAAGAGCCAGAGAACATGAACTGGCATGCCAAGCTTTGTTCCGGAAAAGCTGGCTGTTTGTAGCTTTGCAGCCTAAGTCACGTGTACAACCCCAAACTGCAAGTCTTAAACCATAGAGCCCGAAACCATAAACCGAAGCCCCGCCTGAACCCTAATCTCTATAAATCCTTCACCTCTCCAGCTCTGCCCGTCCTGAGAGTCAACGTAAGGTGTGAACCACTCGTGGCAATGTCCCGTTACTTGTGCCATGGTTCAAAACGGTTTCGTAATTGTCAAGGCCCCTAACTCATCCGAATGAAAGCGAAGCATTCTCTGTAAGGATCAGATTTTGAGGCTCAGTAGTATATCCACCCAAACCCCATTGTATGTAAAGAGGTCCCTAACCAACTCAAATCCACATGTGCGCTAAGGCTGAAACAACCCGAAATGCCTTAGATAGTATGGTCTTAGGCCCAAGGGCCTAAACATATTTCTGGAGGGCTAGAAGGGTTTAGAAGGGTTTCGCAGGATCTTGGTTAGATTTCACAAGGGTTTATTTGGGATGTACAAAGTTTTCACACGCCATGTGGGGCCGTAGAGCTGTTTAGGGTTTAGGGCTTTAAACGGTTAGGGGAGGGCTTCAGGAATTTAGGTATGTGGTTTTGGAGGTGGATGCTGCAGGGATTAGGGATAGAGGCTGATGTGGGGGTTTCCGAAAATTTAATTAGGGCGTACCTTATTTGGGGCCCTCACAATAAGGATCCTACTATTTCGGGTACTATATTTGGGTCCCCTATTTTCGGAAACTCCCATGTTGGGCCTCATGAAAATTTGCATGTTCGATGCAGGTTATGAGGGTTTCACGCGGTTCTATGAAAGGCTTGGGATGTCAGGGTTACTTGGAGTGTCGTGGGACTTCGTATCATAAGTAGACCGAAAACGGACTCTAATTGGGTTTATGATACAGAATAGCTACTAATAGCTACTTACTAAGTCCCCTGACCCTCCAAGTACGGGGTTTGGGGTATAACCGGAGACACTCTCCTATCCCATAAAAAAACCAATGCCAACAAAGTGAAACTTTACTATGGAAGCGGGTCAGGGTTCAACCCTCAAATAATCAAAGATCTCTGTAGGCTTCTTGGGAAGTTCCAGCATCTGCAATCTGAGATAATCAACGGCCAGCGCGGGTTTTGAGGCGTATAGACTTTGTTGTGAGGATGAAGCTTTGCGACTGAGACTGGGCCGTCCAATGCAGTTCTACTTTGCGGGTGGTATAGAGCAAACAAGGCACTCATAACAACTCCCCCCCCGCCAAAAAAAAAGAATGAGGGTCCAGGTATCCTCAACAAAACTAGCCCCCTAAGCCCCTGACCCTCCTACAGACTACAAAACCTTCTGGAGGCCTCTCGACCCTCAAAAACCGACATTGTGATCCGGCCTGACAAACACTCAAACAGCCGCTGCGCCCCACTCTGCCCCTATACCGTTGAGGAGAAAAGGTTCGAGAGAGTTTCGCAGGGTTTGTGGGTGCCAGCGCGATTTTGGCTCACTTGAAGGATCCTAAAACTTAGTAGCTATGAGTATGTGTATATATTTATACATATATATATATATATATATATATATATATATATATGGCATCTATACCTAAGATTTCAACCTTACTTACCAAGTCCCATGATCCTTCTTTATGGCTCGTCTCAAGTCTTAAGCCAGAGGAGGCCTTGCCCCAAATCCTCTAGAACCTGCAACCCTACTTCGAGGTCGGGGGACTTCGTAAGTAGATCATAAGTAGACTTATAAGTACCCTACAAGGGATCTTAATTAGAGTTGTTGCACTTAAAAGTCCATAGATTAACTGCTTAGCAAGTCCTCCGACCCTCCAAGTCAAGGGCTACATATAAGTAGGGTAACTATATACTTATAACCCATCTTAAGGGACTTATAACCCCACTTATAACTACCCATGAACCCCCCCCCCCCCCCCCCCCCCCCCCCCCCCCCGCGCCCCCGCACCCCCCGGGCCTGGCGAAATCAACCTACGAACGCCTTGCACTCTAGAGGTCCTGCGCACTAACTCCTACTTGTCGGGTGTCATGGGGAACCAGAGGTTAACCTTTTTGGGTATATAGGGACTATTTAGGGACTAGGCTACCTAAACAAGGTTAAAGGTTTCCTACTCTACTACTAGGAACTGCAGGTTCATAAGTACCTGCAAATACGGACATTTGAATTGTCAGCTGTTCGAGCGCGTCCTGAAGCTTGGTATCTCCGCACCAACCCTAAACCCTAACTCCTAAACCCCCGGACTCACCCACAGAAATGAACTCCCCGAACTCCAATGCAACCCCCCTACAAATTACGGACAAATTACCATGAGTTTAGGGTTTAGGAACATTCAAAGCCGCTTTTGTTATCTTGATAAAGGGTACCTTTTTTAGGGATCCTGCTAACACGGATCTACAGGGTCTAGAGGAGCGTCCCTTGTTCTCTGGCGCCCCCCCTTGAAAATGAGCACGAAACAATCTTAGGTCCAGAACGACAATCATGAAGCACCTCCTTAAACATCACTACAATCACAGCTTGGGGTTTGGCGTTGATCTAGTGGCCTAGACAACCAGCATGGGGTTTGGGGCAATTGAACCTACATTTTTGAAGAACCTATAGCTGAAACCGTGTAAGAACCCTATGAACCGTTTATGCAAACCTGTAGAGCCCCATGTTCATGCATGCTTTAAGCCCGTGCACCCTGAAGCTAAAACTCCACTTGGAGGGTCGGGGGACTTAGTAAGTAGGTGCTCCTTTAAAGGCGATTCTCAGGGTTCCTTTAAAGGGCTCCATAGGGGTAGTATAGGGTTTCGGGTTCAGGGAACTTAGTAAGTAGGTAATAAGTAGAGCTATAAGTAGCCTAAAAGGCATCCTAATTGAGGTTATGGTACTTACAAGTCTGCAAAATAACTAGTTCCTAAGTCCCCGACCCTCCAAGTATGCCCGCATCCCAGAAGCCTCAAGCCCTTAACTAACACCTAAACCCTCTTAAACCCTAAACACCCTTAGAGCCGGCAATCCTTAAAACCCTAAACCCCGCACGTCCTAGCCCTTGTATCCTAACCCAACAAGCCCCACACCCCAAAGAAGCACTTTGCAAGACCCCTTTCAGCAATCTTCAAAGGGAGTTCATAAAATCCTTGACTTGAAGAACCCCTCAAAAGAAGCTTTAAACTAACGAAACGAAGACTCGCTAACAGCAAAGCCCCAAAATGACCTTACACCATAAACCCTAAACCCTGAACGAACATTGAAAAGCTAAACCCTAAACCCGTAAAACCCCGCACCCTAAACCCCTTGAAAACCCTAAACCCTATAACGCCTAAACACCAAAGCCGAAACCCTAAACGATTTGAAAAAGTGCATGAAAGGTACAGCTCAGAGTTGTCTCCAAGGCTTTGCCGCCGTCTCGGGCGTCGGCGCCCCAGTGTGAGGTATCGTAGTACTGCACGCCTTTGGGCTATGTTTGGGCTCTTTTAAAGGATTCTTAAGGTTTCGGGTGTAAGGGTTTAGGGTTTAGGGCTCCTTTAGGGCATTCTGAAACAGGGGTTTATACCGGCTCTCGTTCACAAAATGAGGGTTACGCCTACAAGGGCCCTCGGCTATAGAGGTCTTAATAACTAGAGTAGGGTGTTGCCAAACCGTGACAAATGAATTAGGGCTCTCTCAGGCAAAACAAGCCAACCCTGCATAAACCAGAAATTCTCTGTACAACGCATCCCACACTCGCCAAACCCTAAAACCCCATAAGAAAACCCTGAACTTCGGCTTGGAGTCTCCCCCTTCCGAAGCAGCGCAGTAACTCTCTTTAGGCTTCTGGGGTTTAGCGCTGCGCAAAAAAAGCTTTAAAGATCTTCTTCAGGCTTTTAGGCTTCGCAATTTCAAGAACCTAAGGGGTTTGTTTCGCCTGTTGTCCAGATGTCACTGGGAACCCCCGAAGCAGCAACATGTGTGTAGTTGCCAAATTATGGTCCCTTTTTGGGTCCCTAATATAGTACGGACCTAATATTTAGGGTACCCAAAAAGGGACCATAATGTTGACAACTACCCATATATTATTGGGAACCCAGAACCCTACTGCACATTCCTCAGACAAAGATAGCTGTAATATGTAACCTCCATATTCCCTAGTGAGTGGATCTATATATATATATATATATATACATATAATATATATATATATATATATATATATACATATATATATATATATATATAAACTCCATATCCCTTTACGGATCTTAGCTTCATCGAGAAAAGCCCCAAACCCCCTTCCTTAGAGAACACCGGGAGGATCTAGAAAGTAGATCCCCGAATTTGGGGCCCTATACTACTAAGGGTACTTTATAGAACTCCCCATGGATACCTTAAAGGGGCCCTTAAAGGAACCCTTATAGAAACCCCCATTAAGGGATCTACTTTTCGGATCCTCCCGAAGGTCTGGCGTTCCGAGACTAAGCAACCGAGGCGCGGAGACCGCGCCAGAAGTGCCGCTGGCTCCCGCCCTTTGCCTTGGGGTCCTCATCCTCGTGAGGCGCAACCCTAAACCGTTCCCTTACCTTTGGTTAGTAGGGAATAGGGCTCCTTTAAAGGAATCTATAGGGTTCCTTTAAGGGATCTATAGCTGTTTAGGGTTCCTATAACCCAAAAAGCACATAAGCAAAAATTAGAGGAGGGATACCCCACATAAACTCCTTATAAAGAAGTCCAATATGGTAGGGATATCCCCATAAAATGCTTATGCTTATGTGCTTTTTGGGTCCCTAACCTAAACCGTTCTTGGAGGGTCCGGGGACTTAGTGTTTCGTCTAACACCAATTACTTGGAGGGTCGGAGGACTTAGTAACTAGTTATTGTAGAGACTTTTAAGTACCATAACCCCGATAAGGCTCCAAGTAGGATGTCTTTGCCTATTTCTCTACTGGTAAAAGCTTGAGTCAGCTAGAGCAAGAACTTCCAAAAGTATACAGTCACCAATATTCCTTAAAGTCTTCAAGCTAGAGCCTTAAGCTTACGCCTGTAAATCCCAAAAGCCCGGGGCCCTGATAAAACCAACACTCGAAACCGACAACGAAGGAGCCATGCTGAAACGGTGGGCCTGACCTCGCCTGAAGCCTGTGCCTATGCCCTGAACCCTAAAGCCTTCGAAAACCAGAAACTCCCAAACCACTAAAAAAAGCACCAAACCATAAACCCTAAACCCAAAAATCAAGAAGCCATGTTAAACCACAAAGTAAACCATCAGATCGTAACCCCCAAAAAAAAAACCAAATCCACGGAGCCATGTTAAAACAGCAAATCCTTGGTCCAGACCAAGGAGCCCAATGTGCTTCGGTGAAGAGGTTGAGGTGGCTACTGCACTTCCTTGTTTTGGGCTGGGAGGTGTGGAGTTCTTGCTGAACAAAGGTTAAACTTTCCGATTTCTTCTAAACTTTGATAAGAACCCAGAACGTTTAAAGGTCGGGTATTGGGGATCTAGAAGTTGCTGTTAGAGAAAGGAAGGTTTAGGGTGTGCTGTTTGGTTTAGGGTGCAGGGCTTGGGAAATATTGAGGGTTTGGTTTGGGGTCCGGGCTGGGGTTGTGCCCCTAAATTCCCACCCAGGCCTGCTTAGGCCGTACCCACCCTTTTTCTTAGGGTGCCTGGACCCAGAAGGACATCCGGCAGTGATTGACACCAACTCTGGATGGACAAGGGGTGGAGCCATTGGAGAATGGTCGAATTCAGCCCCTAGGGCTGAGCCAAGCCATTAGGCCCCTTGCGTGGCGCCCATATTCGCAGAGGGAATTCCCTCGATTCTCAAGAGATTAGAAGACCCTAAACCCGACGACCAAATCCCTTGGTGGTGTTTTCCTTTTGGCCCCCCCTCAGAAAAGGCCCCAGAGGCCGGCCCAGGGGGGTCCCCCAGCTGGCAGATTCCAGGGACTCGGGGGCCTCCTCCTAGGAGGAGACCTGGCGTTTTTTCCTTGCCTGTGGAGGCTTCCCTGCCCTTCTGGGACCCTGGCCCCCTGGCCCCCCCTGACCCCCCCCTGGCCCCCCCCTGGCCCCCCCTGGCCCCCTGGCCCCCCCTGGCCCCTTCCTGGCCCCCCTGACCCTCCCCTGGCCTCTCCCTGAACTTGACCTGACCCGCTGTTTTGTGGCGTGTGTAGGTGCGGCCCACAGACAGACCGGGCAGGTGGGAATTGAGGGCGTAAGCGCTAAACCCTAAAAGGCAATGTTTTGGGTGGTAGCCTGTGTATTCTCACAGCGGGTGGGAAAAGGTGAGGAACCAATGTGTAATTGTTTAGTGGTGGAATCGCATTCGAACGCTAGACGTCGATATGCCGCCCCCCCACACCCCTGGGAGTGTTGGGGCGCCATCCTACATAGAAAATACTGCCGCTGCGCGGCGAGACGCCCTAAACCCTAAACCCCTAAACCCTAAACCCTAAACCCTAAACTTGCGGTGCTCCCTTGGGGGGGTCTGGAGGTGCGGGTTTTCGGTCGTTTCGGGGTCTCGGGTGCTGGGCTTGGGATTTCAGGGTTGGAGGCTTTGTCAAAGACTGTTCTACTCCCCCCTCACCGGTATCGTTGTAGGGTTCTCCAGCCAGAATAGTTCCCTAAACCGTAAACACTAAATCTCTAAAGCCTCAAACCCCAAACCCCACAGAGCCCTCATAGGAACCCGAAGAGCAGGCTTAAAGAACCTACGGGCAAGGCCCACACTTTTTTCGATGATTAGGGTTTCTGATCGCAGCTTCACGGGCGGGTGCAAATTACTAAGGACCCTACCGTTCAGCGTGCCTGTTACGGTCCTTTGTTTGTAACATCAAATCCAGGCCTCTTGCACAACACTCATACATCCGGAGACCCCAAGACATAAATCCTAGATACTGACAGCAGCAGTGATCCAAGTCTCTTCACTTTCACCACCATGCATTCGCCTTAGCTCAGTCACATGGTGCGAAGATTGCACAGTTCGCCATGCAAGGCTTGGTAGACATTAGGGTTCAGGGTCTCCAACCCTAAACCCGCGGAGAATCCAGGATGGGTCCGGGCTTACTCTATAGGGCTTCCGTCTTGTAGCGTACAGGATCTAGGGTTTAGGACTCAGGGTTTAGGGTGTAGGGTTTGGACTTTAGGATTCAGAGTCTTTGTGTTTACCCTGAACCCTGTTGCTTAAGGGCTCAGACCACCAAATGCAGTTCCCTCCTGTAGATAACGACTTTTCGTAGATAATACTGAGACGGTCAGTTGCATCAGTCGAGACATGCGTCGCCGCAAAGGGTGCTACCTGGGCTCTGATACGTATATCTTTATAGAATAACTTACTCTTAAACGTGAACCCAAGACAAAAACAAACAGGAAGAACCCGTATTCTACCGGAGAACTACGAACAAACGACATAAACCTCCTACGTCCTCCGGCCCTCGAAGCGGAGGGCTCGAACCCTGAATTAAGGCGCCCAGGACAAATACTGCAATCGAGTGAAGCCTACTCCCTCCAACCTACTTCTCTTTGGAATTCGGTAGGATCCTATCATAAGCCCGAACATCGAATCTTCCGGAACGCTAAAGCAGTAGGTTTTGGCCTACTGCTACCCGCTAACCCAAGGCAGTGAAAGTAGGACTTGTCCAGTATCCCAGGAAACCAAACCCCACTTTTCTGTAGGTTTTTATTATGAACCCTAATGTGGAGTTTATAGGGACCCTGCAAAAAAGTAGGGTTTGGTAGCTTAAGGTAGGCTTTGATTGCTTTGATCTTGGCTCGGCCTTCTCCGCAAACCCTCAACACTGAACCGGGAACCAGAAACCCTAAGCCCTTACCCAAGTTGACCAGAAAACGGCTCGTGCTTAGTGTTTCGGTTGACAGGCCCAAAAGCCGCGAAACTTACATGCTACTACACTTTCTGCTTTGGTCTGCGGGTCTGCGGCACTTGCATGCACTTGCTTGCTGACTCTGTTGTGATGCGACGTTCTTACGGCGAGCTACCCCATGATAGAACTCCGAACAGACGCTTACCAAGTTCCAAACCCGACGTATTTTGTGTAGCTCCGAGGGTCACTCCCGGGCATCGCAGTACTTGACCTCGCAGCTGCCAGACGATTTCTCGCAGCCCGGATGTTCCCTGCCCAAGGACTAATTTTGGGGGTTTAGGATTTCGGGATTCAGGGTATAGAAGTGTAGGGGTTTAAAGTTTAGGACTTATCCAGATTTCTTAAAGGATCTCGTGGGTTTACGGTTTAGGGGTTTCGAGTTCAGACGTGTCGGGGTATAGGGTTTAGGACAAATCCAGAATTCTTCAAGGATCCACAGCAAAGAGGCCCCAACAAAGTAATCATACCGTCTGCCACTCCCGGCCCAAGAACCTATCTTTCTATTTTCACGCGCTGAGGTAAGCTGCGAAAAGGTATCTTACCTACCTACTATCCTATGGTCGAAGATCGGGCTCGTATTGGGGGTTCTACTTCTTGAGCCCCTGAAGGGGTCTTGCACAAACCAGACTTCCAGCTAGCGCAGCAACAGCCCTCGTTTGGTTCAGCGAATTTATAGAGTTCAGTGGTTTGAAGTTCTTACTCCCCCAGCACGCCACAAAAATGAAAGGTTGAACTTTCCGATTCCTGCTAAACTATAATCCTCGGTTTAGGGTTTAGGGTTTAGAGTGGTATAAGAACCCAAAGAGTCTAAAGGTTGTTTCATTGGGGATCGATGAGTCTATGATTTGGGGCTTTGGGCTTGGGGTCCAGGGCGTGTTTCCGGTCTTCTGGGGCGAGTGATGCCAGCTTGAACCAACGAAGAGGGGCACCAACACTACGGTCACTACCCCAGAGACTCCAAAACCCCCTTAATTAAGGAATATGGCTTAAATTGTTGTCTTACTTCCCAAATACCTATTGGGGAAAAAGTTCAAACTTTCCAAAAAGACTACCTCATAAGAGCCCAAAAGTTGACAAAGTTGGGTGTTGGGCCACAAAGTAATAGGAACCCGAATAAGGTTGAAGGTATATTCCTTAGTGAAGGGGTTTTGGAGCCTCTGGGGCAGTAGATAGCCCCCAAGCAGACATCAGAAAGCTGGAACATCAGGTTCCCAACCTGGCTAGGTGCTGGGCTCGGTGCGACGGAGGTGCTGAACTAGGTGCTGGAAAGGGTGCTGAAAACGGGGTGCTGAAAAGGGTGCCTAAAAGGTGCCCAAAAGAACCGGGGTCTCCTTCAGGTGAGGAGCACATGTGCAATAAGGCTGGCTGGCTGCTCTGCAGTTTTTGCTCACACGGGAGTTTCCGAAAATAGGGGTACCTTATTTGGGGGTCCTACTATTTGGGGTACTATATTAGGGTCCCCTATTTTCGGAAACTCCCACATGTAGCCCACGCTCAAAAGGCACAGCAATGACAGGACACTGGCATGCTCGCAACCACTCGGGCGACCCTTCATTTTCGCTCCCGGACCATCCCTCTCTCGCTTCGTCAGAGACTTTGCCACGCCACGTGGAAGTCCGCGCCTTTCCACAGGGCCTGGCATCTGTATCGAATCACGGTTCTGTCGAGAACCGTGCACAAGTAATGGCTCCAGTGGCCAAGCTTCCAAGGGTAAAAGGAGGGACCCTTAATAAGGACCCCTAGCTATATACCCTTAATATAGCTATTATATGCCCATTATATAGCCCATTATAGGGTAGGGGTCCCCATTAAGGGTCCCTCCTTTTCCCCTTTGAAAGCTACAGCATCATGTTCCGCCCCCTACCGTACGGCGACAGCAGAAGCTCCATGCTTTCGAGGCCATACGAGAAACGGCGGCTCTGTGTCCTCAAAGGGTACTATAATAGGGTTCTATGGTGCTGTAAAAGGGTTCTATGGTACTATAGTACCATAGAACCCTATTGTAGAACCTTTTAAGGCCAGGGTAATCCTCAAAAGGGTTCGCTCTATAGGGTACCTATGGTGCTATAGAGTTTGTACAGTGGGCCCCCCTGCACTGGGTTGTATTTTTGGGGCTCTGAAAAGTTATGAATAGGTACCTCTATAGGACCCATAAAGGGAAATGAACAGGTTTCCCAAAATGCCCCCTAGTGAATATGATTAAAGAACGGGGCCCCGGCATTCGTCATCATTGGTCCATTTTGCAACGTTCTGGGCTACGAGATAAACCCTTGATCCTATAGCCGCAAGATGGCCCACCCTTGGCACATGAGTATCCGCCACATTCATTCCGAGAGAAGAAGGAACAGGTACACCCCGTCTTCAATCTTGGGTTTAGGGGGGTTTAGGGTTTCAAGCCTTGCGGCACTTCATTGCTTTTGCTACGCAAAACCATGGACATGCTTTTGTCGAGCACAAAGCCACAGTCCCCATAAATCCTGCCCTGCGCCTCTGCCAGCACATCAGACTACCATCGATCCTGGCAGGAGCATGTACGGGGTGTAGGGTTGAGGGCCTACATACTGTAGGCCCTTAACAACTAGAATGGGGCTTTGGGGCTCCTTATCAAAATTGTAGTAGAATTTACCCTCAAACCCTGATCTAATTATTTAAGGTCCCTCTTTTACTTCGAAAGGCGCTCTGGGCATGGTTGGCCTTTCTCGAATTTTAGCACTACCGGCGTCGTGCCACCTTCACCCCTCAACCCTTAACCGTTTAAAGATCATGGGGCTCTTAGACTGACCAGTTCTCATTCGAGACATATAATGCCCTACCCTGGAAGCCCAGGTACCAATCGGTGCGTAACCGTATGCCAGCTGCGACTGATCCCCTTCTGGGCCAAAGACGAGAAAGTCGCCTGGACCGTACTCCCGTCGACGCAACCCTCTTCGAGAAAGAGATCCATGCACTCCCCAGACCCCCGGGAGGATCAAAAAAGTAGATCCCTTAATGGGCTCCTATAAAGTACCCTTAGTAGTATAGGGCCCCAAATTAGGGGATCCTCCAAAGGGGGTCTGGGTTCGAGAACGAGATGGATGTTGAATGCCTCTTGCAGGTACTGCTTGAAGTGCGGCGGGAAGAATTTGAGTTGCACACCAACATTCTTCCTGTCTTCCTATCAGCCTGCACTTCTGCTGAATGATTATGAACCAGGGCAGTGCATAGAGGATTGGTGGTCCCTGGGTAGGGGCCGAGTAGACAGCAGAGGAATACTGTTTTGGCCGTGGAAGAACAGAGCAAGCCGCTGCATATGCGAGTTCGCGATAATGTGCTGCCCGGAGATAGGAAGGAACCGAAGGTTCTTGTCTCCAATGGTACTCAAAGCGAGATAACCCTAAACCCTAAAACCCTAGACCCTTAAATCCCTAAACCCGACACCCTTGACCCTAACCCTAAACCCCTAAATCCTAAACCCTAAAACCCTAAACCCCCCAATCCCTAAACCCTAAACCCCTAAACCGTAAACCCCCCCTAAGGGTCTTTATGACACAGGGTTGCCCTCGGAGGCCGGATCCTCAAGCGTCGAAGTCTGATGCTCCCAACTACACCGGGCTTAGGGCTCAAGGTTCAGGGTTTAGGGCTTACGGTTCAGGGGTTTGGGGTTTAGGGTTTTGGGTTCAGGGGTTTAGGGTTTAGGGTTTAGGGCTTAGGGTTTAGGGTTCAGGGCTTAGGGTTTGGTGCGCAACAGCAGCAACACAACTCACATTATTGTTCGTGCTACACGCCACTTAGACCCATAATAACAGCAATATTTTCAACACTCTCTTGGGTTTTTTATGAACAAAAATAGAAACTAATTCTCAAGGAGACTGTAGACCGATCATAAAGCCTGAACCCCAAACTCAAAGCCATAGACGGCCAGTTGCTTTCCATTGTGCACCCCTCAGCTGCCAAACCTCAAGCATCAGAAACCCTTACCTGAACCCAGAATAACGTAGCTTTTGACGGACGTCCCGAGGGAGACACCTCCCTAAACCCGACAGCCAAAAACCGTGGTTGCTGATACTGTCATATCTCCAGAACCAAACCCCAAGTTTTCCGTCCACCCATAACAATAACCCATGGCTGGAGAGCTCGAACGCGATGTGGTACTCCTGTGTCTCGACCTCCACATTCGATGGAGGAAGCGGTTCTTTGATGCTACAGGGTTTACGGTTTAAGGTTTACGGTTCTTCGGTTTTTGATACCTTAGCCTTCTTGTCGGGTATCAGGTTGACCTTGTTGGTTAGGGGTTATATCGGGACTATACTTCCCAAGAAAGGTTAAAGGTTCCCTACTCTACTACTAGGTTAGTACTCAGATAGGGTCCTTACGTGTGCAAAGCTGAAGCAACGAACAACAAGTACAAAACGTTCGGGTTCAGGTTGAACTGCAGTGGCAGCGACATGCGCTCAGGTACATGGGTCCCTCTCTGGGTCTCAAAAAACACGCGCATAAAGAAAAGCACCCTGAGAGGTGCGGATCCTAAACTGGAGAAGTACGGTTGATGATCTTAAAACCCTGCATTACCCGTAACAAGCCCTGAGGGTCTAAGTACTCCCCATTATGGGACTTTGCGTCCATTTCGGGTACCAGAAACCATGAATAAGGAATAAGGACTGCTTGGACCCTTAGGGAAGGAATACGCTATAATTCCCATAGTTTAGGGTCCTATTGGTAAAGCAGGATTTACATCATTGACAGGACGAACATCATCATGACTTTGCAAGAAACCTTGACAGTTCAGCACTCGTAAATTAAACGGAACCCTCAAAAGACCCTGAAGCGAAAAGATCAAAGGAACCCTTAACGACCCTCAACGGTCACTTGAAAGGACCCTTGACAGGACCCTTGTAGGAGCCTGAAATGATCAAGAGAACATCGTAGCATCCACGTTGAAAATCCCGACTGAACCCTTGCAGGATCCCGAAAGGCAACCTTAAAAGGACCTCAAAAGGACCAGCAAAAGGAATCCTACAAGGGCAGTGCACAACGACGCCGCTGGCAACTCTAACGAGCCCGAGATTGAATCCAAACGTTTCACGGTGTAGGAACCCTACCTTATCCCCAGAAATCCTACGCTTTCTGAGTTGCTGAGCTCATGAGCCCCCAACAGGGTACACTTTAGTTCTACAATGGGTATTATTATCCCCCAAAGTGTAAAGTGTATCCACTCAGCTACTAGGGTTCCTGATTATGACTGTATGACTCCTTCCAATGTTCAGGTAAACTCTGAAACTTCACTTCAACCCCCAAACCCTAAACCCTACATCTGAGACCCTAAACCCTAAAACCGCATAGCCTAACCCCCAGATGCTAAGAAACCCTAAACCCCAAATCCTGAAACTTGCAAACCCTAAATCCTGAAACCTGAAACTTCTACATCCTAAACCCTAAAACCTAAAACTTCTAAACCCTAAACCTTACTTAAATCCTGAAACTTCTGAATCCGTTCGAAACCAAGGGGCGGGAAGCTCTGAGTCTTCACCCAGCCACCATCGGAGGCGTCTCGCCTGCAGCTTTTGGGGTTGCGGGCTTGCAGGGGGCTTACCATAGGGACCCTTATAGTGGGGTAGGGGGAGGGGGGTAGGGTACTATACTTCCTTAAATAAGCCGTATTCCCTTAGTGGGGTTGCGGGCTTGCGAGGTTCCCATAACCCTGCTGTAGGGGCCTCAATAATTGGAACAGGGTTCCTTTAAAGGGGGCCAAAAAGCGATGCTATAAGGGATCTATGAGGTTAAGGGTGCTCAGGATCTCGGTTCACGGTTTCAGGCTTAGGGGCTACGGTTTTAGGACTCAGCGGTTAGGTGCTTGGGGTTTAGGTCCAGGTTTAAAGTTCAAGCCGTTGAGTGCAACCTGCATGGAAGTGATCTTGCACATCAACCACTTGCTCCCCCAATAAAAGAAAGGTCGAACTTTCCGATTCCTACTAAACTACAAGAGCCCAAAAAGTTTAAAGGTTGGGCAAAAGGGATCTAAGTGCCCATCAACCACTTGCATCGGAGGTAGAAATCCGAGTCTCGGACCAAACCCTGCCTGGACCCCAATATAACCTACCTTTTTAGGGTTCCCGACTATGATTTCTTTATATAAATCCTAAAAAAAGGTCGGTTGTTTGGGGTTACGGTGATAGTTGGAAGATTGAACTTGCCATCCAACCAAACGGCAACCTTCATGTTGCGGAAGATGACTTATGGTTGCTGTTCGGCGTCTTATTGCAATCCCCTGGACCATACCACAAACACGCCCCGCCACCAGAGGTTTCAAGGGTTTGTTAAACCGAATTAATAGGTACGTTGAAAGCCTTACTCACTACGTCCCATCATCCGGCAAGGACGGCCCATACTTCAAGGCTGCTGGGCCTCCAGACCACACTATGATGTAAGGCAGTTTGGGTATGTGGAGCAATATACCACCCCGCGATGGCCCTCCACCCAAATTAGCATACAGCCTGCCTCGTGGACGTCACCGTGAGCGTCTAGCGCCATGAGTACCTGCCCGGACCCTTTCCTAGAGACTCCAAAGCCCCTTAACTAAGGAAAACCTTTAAGTATAAGTGGATCCCGAATATGCTTTATGGTATATTCCTTAATGAAGGGGTTTGGGAGTTTCTGGGTTTTGGATGTGAGGTTTTTAAACAGCCCTACAGGGCAGGGCGCCAGTCAGGATTGAAGTGTCGGCATCTAACGCGAGGACAAGCGCAGTCTACATTGAAGTGAAAGGTGAATAGCTGAAAGGCCCAAGTGCTTGTTTGATATAATATACCCATTAGACTATACTTATAATCAGGACCCCCCCCCAAAAAAAAAGTGGGATTGGTAACGCCCCTATTTTACTCTGTATGCTTGGGCCCCCTGAACCTACGGACCCTCTTTGGGCCAAGTATAAACCCTGGAAGCACCTCTCCCATCAAGGTTTCCACGGCCAGCGAAACCCCCAAATTGCGACCTTAAACTCGTCCTCCCTAGTTTTGACGAAACGGAAAATCTCTGCACCGGAGCTTGCTTGCAGGGTCGGGGGACTTAGTAAGCAGGTAATAAGTAGACTTACAAGTACCCCAAGAGGGATGATGATTGGGGATATGGGAAATCCAACTCGAAAAAAAACTGCTTGCTACGGCCCCCGATCCTCCAACTGTGCTCCTATCCCGCCAGCCTTTGCGGGACAGAGAACGTTTAATGTAGGCCTTCATAATTGAAATAGGGTTTTGGGGGTTTCTTACTATAATTCTGGTATCATATACCCCCCCCCAAAAAAACTCTTCGACATTATTTAAGCCCCTCCAATATAGTCCTGAAGCTACATCCCCGGAATCCCCTGTCCGAAGCTTCGACACCATGACCCCCGAAGAAGATCCCTTTCCGAACAGTTATGTTGTGGGAAGCTGATTAAGAAACCTGGGGCCTTGGTTAGGGTTCCTTATATGAATCCTACTATTTTGGGGGTTATAGGCCCAGGGTTTCTTAATCAGGTTCCTACATTAGAGCCCTTGTAGGACCCTAAAACGACTTCAGGTCCTGCAAGCGGACAGCATCGCTTAGCGTGCCTTCTGTCGGCGCATGAGTCGGCTGTCGAGGGCGCCCTGTGAAGGAACATGGCAGGCGAACTGCACGCAAAGGACCTCGGACGACAGCTTTGAGCTTTTGCATGGGTGTTACAGGGCCAGATTTTCCGGACAGAACCTAAAAACCCAGTACTCCACATAGACCCTAAACCCTAAACCCTTTAAACCCCCTAAACCCTAAACCCTATAAACCCTAAACCCTAACGGTAATTGGTCCTCTGCTTTGTGCCCCAAACCCTAAACCGCTTTCTCCGGGACACACAGGGTACAAGCCTTAGGGTCTGAAGTCTGCAAAGAGGTTATAGTTTTTTTTTTATAAGGGCCCTTTTTCAATCTTCTTAAAGGGTTTAGGGCTTAGGGTTTAGGGGGTTTGGAGTTTAGGGGTTAATTACGGGGTTTAGGGTTTACGGGCTTTAGGGTTTACAGGGTTTTGAACTTAGGGCTTAGGGCTTACAGGGTTTAGGGCTTAGGGGTCTATTCTGAGTATGAGGGTTGGGGCTTGGGATCTTAAATGTTTACTCCGCGTTGGTCAACGTTTGAGGGCCTTTTGGGATTGAGGGCTTTATGAAGGCCTGGGTTTGTGGGCTTAGGGCTTGGGAGCCACACCCCCCCCTTTCCTCGATGCCCGGTGAGCTCAATTATCAAGCACTCCCGTAGATACCACTCCTAATCACTCTACCAAGATTCTGGGGACAGCGAAAAAGCTTGCTTTAAGGTCCCCAGTGCAAACAAACAATTACCCGAACAAGCAATGAAGCAAAACAGGGCCAAAGCCCACATACTTTTTCTGTCTTAATGCACTACGGACCCTCCTTAAGGCTGAACCCCAGCTGAAACGGAGATCCTTGCCAACCCTCCATACAAGAAGCTCGACCTGCAAACGCGAAGTCCTGAGCTTACCCCAGAGAAGCACATCATTTCGGTCCTCGCTAGTGATCGCCTTTTGCAAGTCACCCATGTAGTTAGAATAGAAAACGATCGGGGCATATGTGCATGAAACGCTGAAACAGGACCGTAAACCCTGAACTCAACGCTCAACAATACACCCTGAGCCCGTAAACTCCAAGTTACGGGTTAAAGGCGCTTTGGAAACCCTGGGAATCTTGTGCCGCAGGGCGAGAATTCCAGCGTGCCGAACGCCGCCATACCAACTCATCGCATGGGTACCTTAGGTATGTCTGTCTGTCCGTCTGTCTGTCCGTCTGTCTGTCTGGTCTGTCTGTCTATTCTTGTATCTGTCTATCTTTTGGCAGCTAGATAGACAGACAAATAAATTAGAAAGATCCACAAATCGATAGACCGGTTGGTAGCAAGATACAAGGTAGATAGGCACATAATTAAGGCGTATGTACAGGATACTGTGGGTAACATACACCTGGACTTTCAATTCAGTGCCTGCAGGCACTCACATGTCCATACACATGAGCATGCATACGCGCGGTCCTTATGCCTGGGAAGCACATCGTTTTGTGCATGCAATACATGAAGTATACGAAGTTCCGTTTACCTACCTGTCCGACTGTTGTCTGAATATCTTGCACATCACTCGTTCTGTGTCTATGTCTTGATCCATGTCTTGCATCATTTCTGCCTGCGTCTGTATCCCAACCTTGCACCTGAAATCCTTTACCCGAACCCCAAGCCCGATTTTCCGAATGTGCAAATCTAAGTTGCCTCTACAACCCCTTTTGCTTGGTCCAGATGGGGCTTTTGAGTGACGCATGCCGCATCATCGTACTTAAAGCTAGAGGTTAGTTGTTTGGAGTTTTAAGGCTAATGCCCCAAGAGGGCAAGTTGGGCTGTCTGCCGAGCGCCCGGCTGACGTGTCAGACAAGATATGTAACTCGCGGGAAAGGGAAATGCCCAACCCCGGCATCTGCAGCTTTGAACCACTGCAGTCTCGAAGGCAGCAAACTATTCGGCTGCACTCGCCCTTACCCCTAAACATTATATCAGACTTGGAAGCCTAATCATAAAGCCTACAACCCGAACCGCCCGGGGGCTGAGGTTTATGGTTCACCAGTCTGGGAGCGTAGTACACCTACTTGTCGGGCATCAAGGGGAACTAAAGGTTAACCTTTTTGGTTGTATGGGGATGATACAAAAGGTTAAAGGTTACCTGCTCTACTACCAGGGCACAGATTTATGCTTTACCGGGTATGGGACTAAACTCTATAAACCCTAAACCCTAACACAGGCTTTACGGTGGGGTTTGGGACAGGTCTGAAGTCAGTTGCCGAGCTGCCCTGGTCCAGAAAGGTGAATTTAAGCACGGTTAAGGGTACATCATTTAGGGATCACGGCCTCGTTGAAGTACGGTTAAGGGCTTAGGATGGTTCAGGGATCACAGAAGGGATTTTGTTTGGGCAAAACTCGTCAAAGATTAACTGCGCACTGTGTAAACAGCGGCGAAAAGCCTTGTAACGCTTCCGGGGAAAAGGCGCGGGGATTTCAACTAATTCCTGCGGACCCAGTCGTGTCCCCTGATGCATGCCTTGTTTAGAGTTTCCAGTTTAAGTTTAGAGTTTAGGCAAAAAGGGGCCGTAATCATTAGAACCCGAAGGAACAATGCAACTCATTATTCATGCTTCTGCGCTACTCTACTCGTCTGAGGAAGTAGGCGAACAAAAAGCGAGCACTTGCCAGGAGGATCGAGCGACCTACGTAAGTAGTAAAATGTAGACTTATAGGGTCGACTTATAATGAGTAAACTGAACGGAATCCGAACTAGGGTCGTGATATGTTCTGATACTCAAAAGTCCATACAAGAATTACTTACTAGCACCAGCGAACCTCCAAGTGGAACAATAGCGCGAAGTCTTGATTCCAAGACCTTTGTATGACTATGCTGCTTCAAGCACCTGCCGCATAGAAAACCCTAAACCCCAGACCCTGAACCGAAAGCCCTGCTTAGAGGTTCATGGGACTTAGTAACTAGGGATATGACTAAGGCAACTACACGTATATGTGCTTACAACCCTATTTAGGGTACTTATAACTGCACTTACTAAGTCCCATGAACCTCCAAGTAGTACTTCAAGGTTCTTCACAACAGCAGTCGCAACAGCCCAAGAGACCGGCCATATAGCCTAAGGTGTACAGTATATAAACGGTTTAGGGTTTAGGGTTTAGGAGTTTAGGGGTTTAGGGTTTAGGGTTTGTGGCTCCTATATGGCTAGCTTACAGCCGAAGTACATACTGTACAAGCACATGCAGCTTTAGGGATAACTTCCAAGTGTTTAGGCTGAATAGGTGTGCTGCAGGTATCTTGCACCAAACCTAATCAGGGGCCCACATTTTCAAGATTTGCGTGTGTCCCCCAAGGGGCCAGGTATCTGCTTAGGAGGGTTCGGAACCTCCTAGGGAGAGCCCTTGGGTCTATTTGGGGTCTCAGAACTCCTACATTTTGAGGTTCCCCGAAGTGTTAGGACCCTTAGGGTCAGAGCCTTCCTGGCATGGTTCTCTCCGGGCCCTGATACGGTTGATGATATAAATCCTGCATGAGCCATAATAAGGAATCTACCATAATTCCAATAGTTCAGGGTCGTTCAACCGTATCACGAACTGTTACAAGCCTTTGCCAGGTTTACTTATCGGGCTTAATATGGGAGCCTTATTATTTTCGACAGGTTCTCGAGGTGTTGTAGGAATGGCCGCAAGAAACTCCAGTTTTGGTACAACTTATAGGGGCGAGTCTGGGATACGATTGCTAGCAATTCAAGCCTTGCGTATGTTCGCCTTGGGCCACAGGTCCCAACATGTGTACATACATTTACAAACTCTAAACCCTAAATTAAATCCATATATGTATATATGTGTATAAACAAATAAACAGACAAATATATATATATATATATATGTACATATATGTATATTTATATATATATATATATAGAGAGAGAGAGAGAGAGAGAGAGAGAGAGAGAGAGAGAGAGACAGACCCCAACAATACCCAGGGCAGTTACTCAGCCAACCTGAGCCCTAAACTCCAAACCCTCCAAGCAAAGCTGCGTCTCGCTCTTTTTTGTCGGGTGGTGCTCAACAAGTGGGCTTTGTCGGAGCACTCGCTGTGGATTTTCGGGTTCTATCTTTTTGATATATTTCGTGGGCGGGGTGTGGGGTTTTAGAGTTTCGGATGTAGGGGATTCCAGGTTTACGGTTGGCCCCTTGTGTGCTTGGGGTTCAGAGGGCCTGCTGGGAGGCTCAATGTGTCTTCGACACAAAAGAAGACTGCTCCGCGAAACCGGAAAACACCGTCACAAGGACTCTGCTCCGCTTAGGAAGTAAGCAAAACTCATTGAATGGTTCCGATGCAAGAAGCCATAACCCGAGTACCAGAAAGAAAACACCCACGAGTCGTATCGCGGGGTTGTCGTTGCCTTGATGTGGATAGGATAGACCGAATTTCAAGTGATCGTATTTGGGGGGGGGGGCTTCTCCCCCGTTCGGGTCCAGTTTCGTCTCGCCGACGAAGCATGGCAACAACAACGATTGTAGAACTGGGTTTCGCAGTAATTCTTAGACCCTAAACCCTTGAATATCAGGGTACTCATTTCTCCTGCTAGTTATTCAGCTATGGCAAGTAAACACCCTGCTGAGGATTCCAGGGCCCCTTGCCCCTGCGGGGGAGAACATGTCTCGCCCCCCATGTTTCAACACGAGAAGCGCCTCAACAACTAGAAGAGGGATCTGGGGGGGGACTTATGGGTACGATAAGAAGAAGAGGCTAATACTAAATCTTCAGACGTCCATATTTCAAGAAAGAATTCCTAGGGAGACTATAGCATATTACACGTCATGAAGGATGCCTCGACTAAGACCTACTTGTCGGGTATCATGTGGAACTGAAAATTAACTATTTTGATTATATACTAGACCCAAGAGTAAACCAGGCACAAAAAGGGTGCCCTTTTTGGTTTAAAGGGGTTATAAGGGAACCTGAACCCTTCAAAAGGGAATAAGGCCTACCCTAGGTCCTAGCAGACATATCCTTTTGGAGGCATGTAAGAAAGAGGCCTCCATCCGCAAAAGGAGCTGAGATTCAAAGTGACATGACATGAAATCGCCAAAGCCTAAGTTCTATACACAATCGCCTCAATCCTTGACACGTGAATCCCAACACTATTTGGCCTCAATCCGACTTCCAACTTTATCGGGTTTACTGTAGGTCCGACCCTAAACCCTAAACCCTAAACCCTAAACCCTAAACCCCCGATGTTTCCACGGTTTCCCGCTCATGCACATCTCTGGGGCCTCTCACAGAGCCCTGCCTGTGAGACGCAAAGGTGGGAGTCTCGGAAAAGGGCAGAACCCTAAACCCTAAACCCTATGAGGCTTAGGGTTTAGGGTTTAGGGTTTAGGGTTTAGGGTTTAGGGTTTAGGGTTTAGGGTTTAGGGTTTAGGGTTTAGGGTTTAGGGTTTAGGGTTTAGGGTTTAGGGTGCAGAACCCTAAACCCTAAACCCTACAACCCGAAAGATGTTATGAAAAGGGCGGAGGTTGCTTTTACGACGCCACGTCGACGTGGGCTCGTACTCCCAGTGAACCCAGACCCCTTAAAATCTTAAAGGATCTTGTCTTAGACAAACGGGTAGTTCTCTAGATTCGGGACGAGATTTAGATCCCAACTATAGTACGGCAACCTTATAACAATGATCCTAAAGAGGACCCTGATTCAGAGAACTACCCAAATACAGTCCTCTCCCATATCATGGAAGGATACTTGTTGACGGGTTTAGGGTATCTGGCGTACTTTGCACGAGCTTTGACCTGAAAGTACCGAAAACGGAACCTCCTGAAGACCGCTGAAATAAAACTATTTGGGCAAACTGACTTTCCCAAACCCTACAGTTCACCTTACTAGACATGTATAATTTCTTGGCTGACTTCTGAACCGCTCCTACAAGTGAAACTTTGACCCTCCTTATTATGGTTCATCTGGAAGCCCAAAAATTAGAGTCCTAAGAGCCGGCCACACGAACGCCAAGCAGTATAGCTTAAAGCCCTGTGAAACCCTTGTAGAACCCTCAATGGAACCCTCTTTTCGCCATGCAGGTACTATAGGAGGGGCCTAATGAAATAATCAGAATAGGGCTTAGGGGTATATGACAGCCCTGAACAAATTGGTCGAAATGCAAGCCCTTAACCCCTAAAGCAAACGAAAACAACTGAGCTCTTATAGTCAGATAACAGAGAAATACCCTCTAAGCCCTTATATTCGCTTACTGCCCCAATAAGCCACAAAAACAAAAGGTTGAACTTTCCCATTCCTACTGAACTTTAAGTTTCCAAAAAGTTTGAAGGTTGGGCATTGGGGATCTATGAGAAGAATCCTCTAAACCCGTATAATTAACAAACCCTAAGGATTGATGATGACACCCCTGCCGAAGCCTCAATGAAGGCATGTCTCTATGCACGTGCATCCCCAAAGAATCTTCGAATTGAATCCTTCAAGCAGCTCTTTAAAAAATGACCCTCATGGTAACCGGATAGTAAGCCTTTAGCGGAGCCCTTGAAAAGGATTCCAATGACGCCCTTTTCAGTAAAGCAGCCCCTGAAAAGGAATCCTGTATTTTCTTAAAGTGCAATGGCGACCCTTTCTTTTAAAAAAGCCAATAAAAAGGAATCCTTGATTTTCCTTGTGCAATGACGCCCCTCTCTCAAAAAATCCACTAAAACGGAATTTTAAGGGGTCTGGGAATGCTTTCTCTGGAACAATTGAAAAGTTCGAGATCTGCTGTCCAGATCGAGACACCGAAGCTTTGGGCACTTGTTATGTGCAGGGTTTCAGGGTTTAGGATAAATGAGTGCAGCTTTTAGGGTTTAGGGTGAATGAGTGCAGCTTTTAGGGTTTAGGGTTTAGGGTGTGTAGGGCTTCAGGGGTTTTAGGGCTTCAGGGCACTCAGTAAGTGCAGGTCTGTAGGCTTTATGGTATCAGGCTTAGGGCTTTAGTGCTTTAAGGTTTTAGGGTTTCAGGGCGTCAGGGATTTAGGGTTCTTGGGGCAGGCCGCAGGGGTTGGGGCTCGGGGATGGACGGCTCGTGAGGCGTAGGGTGATCAAGCTTTCGATCTAGAAGCTACTATTTGCTTAAGAACCCCCCCCCCAAAAAAAAAATAATAATCCCTATATTACCCCCCATAAGGAATATATTTTTTATTTTCTGGGGGTTCTTAAGCAAATAGTAGGAAGGGGGGTTAGAGCTAAGGGTTTCGGGTGAGATTTAAGGGTGAGTCGGGTTTCGATCCACGGAGTGACCCCTCTTGACATACTGTTGATGATATAAAACCTGCATTACCTTAAGGACCCTAAACTATGGGAATTATGGTATATTCCTTATATTGGGTCATGCAGGATTTATATCATCAACCGTACCACATTTCCCCACAAGACGCGAACATGATTATAACAACGGCAGCACCAACACTAACGTCGTTCTTTGTTCTTTGTTGAAGCTTGTGTCCAGGTGTTTGAGACTTAGTGCTTCAGTGCTTAACATATCTGAAACGACGGGCCTTGACCTTGTAAAGACTCGGCGGAACCCTCCTCGTACGTTGAGCCCCTAAACTCCTCGTAGGAATCTCCTAAGACCATTCGTTTCGTTGGGATTACAGGTTTGGGGGCTAAGCACACTTACTGCATTCGTATCTCTTACCCCGAAAACCTTGAAGCCGCATCCCTAAACGGCACACCCTGAATAAACTTGCAACCTTGAGCCCTGAGCCCAACGATACTGTTGAAGGTAAAAGAATGGCAAGAGGAGTTCGCTGCTGTGAGGACTTCGGGAGAACCTGGCTCCTTTGCTCCTACTCGAGGCTTAGCCTTATGGCTATCTTCCTTATAGCAGAAGTTACTTCAAGGCCCATGCGCCTGTATCTAGTGAATGTGATCTGGACACCAGTATCTGTTCATCATGAGCTTGAAAGAAGCACCATGGTCCAACTAGGCAGAGCTCATTGCCTGAAGCCACGGGCAAACGCTTCGGAGAGTAGGGTTTCAGTTCAACGTTGTACTAATACTGCGTCCGAGGCGGTAAAACTTCTATTCCTTGTCATTCGCATGTATTCCCGGTTCGGGGTATCTAGTAATTAGTAATTTAGTTTGGCCCATCGACGGCAGCACCATGCCAAACCTTGAACACTAAACCCGAAACCCATAAACCTTGCATCCTAAACCCTCTTCGTCAATATCCGGGCCCGAAAGGTTCAACTTTTTTTATGGACCATTTGCACAAAGCCAAAAAGATGAAAAGTTCCCACATTGGCTATACAAGTAAACCCCAAGCCCACTTCAAGACTAAACCCGAAACTTTTCCCACACGGGAGTTTCCGAAAATTAGGGGTACCTTATTTTGGGGTCCTTATAATAAGGATCCTACTATCTAGGGTACTATATTCGGGTCCCCCATTGTCGGAAACTCCCACATGGAGACTGAAAACGCCGTTTGTGCGGAGCTTGGGGCATTCGGCTTCTTCTAAGAGTCCACGGTTCTTCATCAAGTTTAGGGTATAGGGTGTCGGATGAGAGTCGGGGGGTTATGGAGCTTAGGTTTTGGGATTGGGGTTTTGGGGTTTAGGGCTTGAGGGTGTTGGTTTTGAGGTTTAGGCTGCAGGATTGACGGTTTAGCCTCTAGGGTTTAGGGTGTAAGGCTTAGGGCTTAGGGTGCAGAGCGTTTTTCAACTGTGGGTTAGGGTTCGGGACAGTCCATGTCCAGTAGCTATCAAGAATCCTGGGGTGGCATAGGGCTCTTCCCTAGGTGTTCTCCGATATCAGCCCAAGCTAAAGGACTATAACTGTAACTTCCGGGAAAATGGACACCCAAGCGGCATTACCTCTGCTCTTCAATAAACATACTATACGAATTCAAGCTGCTCTCCGATAATCAAAGCCAAAACCTTCAGTTTTCTTCATAGAGTTATAGAAGCCGTATAACTACTATTTGCTTAAGAAACCTCCCCCAAAAAATAAAAATAAAAATCCCTATATTACCCCCATAAGGAATATATTTTTCATTTTTTGGGGGGGGTTCTTAAGCAAATAGTAGATAAGGAAACCCGAAAAGTTGAAAGTTCTGATGTAGGCTTCGTGAACCTAACTGTCGACGTTTTTGCCAATTGACGGAGTCAGTTGGAGGATGCAGCCCCGTTAGGGGTTTAGGGTTTAGGGTTTAGGGTTTAGGGGTTTAGGGGTTTAGGGTTTAGGGTTTAGGGTTTAGGGTTTAGGGTTTAGGGTTTTGGGGGTTTAGGGCTTCCAACACGGACGGGGTGTATAGGCACCATGTCCAACTGTCCAACACTCTCTAATTCACCAACATGCCTTTACGCTTAAACGAATCCTGGGTAAGATATGAGGTAGCACGGGATTTCGGAGTCTTTGCGTTCCTAAGGGGGAGTTTCGGTCTTCCTGGGATATAAGCAGCCCCTACCAAATCAGGGTAGATGGTTGGTGGCTTTAGGGTTCGGATATCGAATCTCTCACAACCCCCGTGCTGCTACTTGAGGCCTCATATTCTTTTGTCCATAAACCCTAAACCCTAAACCCTAAGTTGCGGCTCAACGTTCGGGGATGAAGTGGTGGTTGGGTGTTCTTCCTGCAGCAGTGGGTCGAGGGCCTAGGGCTCGGGCTTCCAGCTTTCTAGCAGTCTCTCCGTGGTTGTCCTTAACTCTCTTCTTCAACAACCAGACCCCAAAAAGTTCAAACTTTCTCAAACAGAGCTAATATATGAGGCCAAAAAGTTTAAAGTTTCTGAAGAGAGCTCACTTTAACAGCAGCATCGCGCTCTTTTGGCTCGATAGAACTACTGTTGATGAAATAAACCTGCATAACCTTAAGGACCCGAAACTATGGGAACTATGGTAAATTCCTATTTATGGGTAATGCAGGATTTATACTAATTCGTTGCAGTAGAGCATACTTACTCCGGGAACCTACTCGTACCCTTCCGGCTTTCTCCTTCTGGTTTGGAGCCCTTCAAGCCTCCAGCCGAACTTGCACTCTTCAATGCTACCCAGTACCCCAACGCATATAATTGGAATAGGGTTTTGGGGTATACTATGCTATAACTAAGGAGCCCCAAAAGGGTATAGGTAATTGAATAAGTATTAAGGCCCCGACATTAAACCCCTTAAACCCCAAAGCCGAAACCCAGCAGCTGCAGGCCCTGTCCCACGGCGCCCAAGGCCCGCACCCGAAGGACTGTGCTAAATGTACAGCCTCGGAACTCCAGCAGAAAGGACTCCGTGGGCAGGGGGTACTTGAACTTGGAGCTTCAATGGGTAGTTATAAGCCCCCCAAGATGGGTCAGAAGTTTTGTTGCCCTAACTTATAACCCTACTTAAAACTACCCATGAACATCCAAGTAATCCAAAACCCGATAGCGACATCTTGGGCAGGGCGTACGGTTGGAATTGAGAACAGAGGCAAGGATCAAGACTTACTTATACTTTCCATTGTGGCAGGGTTCCACTCCCTGGCGTGGCTCCTGAACAACATATCTGGCAGTTGCATGTACAAACACAGGCACGGGGCTCTTCGTGTAAGCAACAGCAAACCCTAAACCCTAAACCCTAAATCCTAAACCCTAAATCCTAAACCCTAAACCCCTAAACCCCCAAACCCCTAAACCCCTAAACCCTAAACCCTGAGCAGATGTTCCACGGCGATGCTGGTTGGGATCCTCCTCTCTTAGGCTATCCGGTTGATGATAGAAATCCTGCATGACCCATAATAACGAACATACCATAGTTCCCGTAGTTTCGGGTCTTTAAGGTAATGCAGGGTTTATATCATCAACCGTAGTATGTGTCAATAGCTTTGCAGTCGCCTCACTTGTACACATCTGCTAAGAAATCCCCATGAGCTTGCGAATAGGGATTCGAAGTCAGTTCCCATGTTGGTAAATGACAATACTGTCAGGATGTAGAACTGCTGTTGCACCATGTCCCCCGAACCTCTTCAAGTCATCCAGGCTAGTACACTGCTACAACCCCAAACCCCGAACCCTAGCGAGATTTTTTCAGCTAAACCCTTAACCCTGAACCCTGTGTAGTGTAGTACGGTCTTCCTAGGCCCCAGGCCCGGAAAGAGGCTTTCGACATCCGTGACGCCTGCCCGGATCAACGGTTTAGCGTTGAGCGGTCAGAGTTTCTCGTGTTTAGTGGTCGAAAGGTTCAGATTTTCTGGTTTAGATAGGGGCTTCAGGCATTTGGTTGTTGTCTGTTCTGCATGGTTCTTTGCATTCGCTAGTGCTTCCGCAGTGCCGTGTCAGCACTCCACCCTCGCCCGGACGCTGCACAACGGGCGATGCCTTTCTTCTCGAACCGTGTGCCCCGAAACCCTAAACCCTGAACCCCTAAACCCTAAAACCTTAAACCCTCAACCCTCTCGAACCATGTGCCGCGAAATCCTAAAGCCTCGACCCCAGCGTGCTTGCCAGCACATGATTCCCCAGCCAAGTCAGCTTTGAATGCTGCTAAGGCGCAAAACACAAACCCTAAGCCTTCAAACCCTATGGACCCCCTACAGGATTTCTTACCTATACGATCATGGGACTTAGTAAGTCAGGTTATAAGTAGGTTATTTTTTAGGATAACCCCACTTAGAGGACTTATAATCCCTAATATGACCTACCTACAAAGTAACATGATCCTCTGAGGAGCGCCGATTTAAGGAAGCCTTGTAGGAACTCGGTACCATCCCACGAAGTAGAGCCCTACTCCCAAACCCTAGTCCCTAAACCCTAACAGGGCTTCTTTTAACCTACAATGGCTGCCTTTCTCCTGCAAGCAGCCTGCCCTCCAAGGGCTTGTAGAGGTGAGACAGAATTCGGATACATGTAGACCTCGCCCTTCCGAACCACGTACCCAACGCCCACAATCATGTACAGAAAGAGCTGAAACATCACGTGTAAGGTCAGCAAGGCACTCGGCATCTGTAGTTTGTCAATCACGAAGACTTCATTCACCCTCAGGACCAAGAACCTTTGTGTTTACACATGGCCGATTGACCGAGTCAATCATGCTGAGGGGGCGGGCCTGCACAGGGTTTCTAACAGCTAATTGCCCATCGGCGATTGCGTGTCCCAGGAAGGTCAGAGAAGGCAATCCACTTCTCCTGTAGGTTCGCCAAACCCTGACGATCAGTTGCAAGCTCCATCCAATCAACCCCTAACCCTTCGCCCAGAGACCGTTCTGTGTTGGTAGGGAAGAACTTGTGTGGGTGCCGACACCCCCGAGCAGCGGGGGCTATGTTTTGTTCATCCGTCCACCTTAGGGTTTAGGGTTTTAAGGTTACCCCCTTACCCCGAAACCCTATACAATGAGCCCTGTATTATAGGGCCCTTAAAGCAGCCCTGAAAGGAAGCCTCAGAAAGGAGGAACCCCAAAAGGCACCGTTTAAGGGGTTCCTTAAAAATGTCCTTTGACATTTGAGGGTTCGTTTACGGGTTCTTTTAGCCTTTCCCTTAAGGAACACTACTTACTCGAACCCTTTAAAGGAAGGGTCCCGAAGCAGGAGCGCTTCTTCCTTGCACCCAAACCCCACACCCTAAGTCCCCAAACCGATCCCTAAGCCCTAAACCAGAACACCCGAAATCCCAAAACCCCTAGCCCCTAAACCATAAAGGGGGGGAGCCCGTCTTCCCTAATATACGGGCCTAAATGATTACCGTTTCTAGTTTGGGCGTTCCTGTTTTTAATATAGCTTACTGGGCCCCAAAACACTATTCTGAATTCTTAAGACCCTGTATCCGTAAATCCCTTGTAGAGCCTTTAAAGGATCCCTTTACAGATTCCTTATGGTTCTTTATTATAACTGTAGTATAATGGGCCCCAGCACCCTATTCTAAATTTTCAGGCCCCTGTACTGTATGTGTGTGTGTGTGTGTTGAGTCGTCCTAAACCCAAAACCCTAAACCCCTAAACCCTAAACCCCAAACCCCTAAACCCTAAACCCTGAACCCTAAACCCTAAAACCCTTAAACCCTAAACCCCTAAACCCTAAAACCCCTAAACCCTTTAAAGGGGGACCGGAGCCCTTTCTTCCCTACACCGGCCACTCCTTGGATTGCGCGCTGCCAGGTCGGCTTGGCCTAGGCAAAGAAAGGGAGGAGTTTGGGCTTTTTGGGTGCCTTTTGCGGGATTTCGGGCTTAAGGATAGAGTTTAGATTTAAGGGTTTAGGGTCTAAGGGTCCAGGGATAAGAAGGATCCTAACACTTCGGGGAACCTAGGAGATACCTGGACCCTTAGGCTATACACCTCCAGCAAATCCCCGAAAGCAACACACCCAAAAGCCCTAAAAACATCCTAAAACCCTAGACCCTAAAAACATCCTAAAACCCTAAACCCCCGAAGCCCCTAAAAGCATTTTAAAAACCCTAAACCCCTACAACCCCCTTATTAGGGCCCCGAAACAAGCACATCAGAAAAAAACAAGGATAGTGATATCCCATATAAATCCCCGTCTAATGAAGCCCAATATGGTAGATATATCCCTACCAAAATGCGTATGCTTGTGTGCTTTCGGGGTCCTTGCCTTACCCACCCCCAACAAACCCAAAAGCCCTAACAAAAACATCCTAACACCCTAAACCCCTGAAGCCCCTAAAGACTAAAACGCCCGAAACCCCTTTACCCCGATTCTCTGGTGGACTTATAACCCCAATTAGGGGACTTATAACCCTCCTTAGCAAGTCCCATGATCCTCCAAGTAGACCCTAAACCCTAAACGAGACCCTTTAGATCCCTTTAAGGATCCCTATAGATCCCTTTATGGAGCCCTTTAAGAACCCTTACTTAACTTACTAAGTCCCATGATCCTCCCAGTACTTTACCCCGAAACCCTAGACCTTAAAGCCTAAATCCTTAGAGCCCCGAAAACCCTAAAACCCCCAAAACCCCTTTACCCCGATTCTCCGGTGGGGCTTAGTAGCAAAACGCTTTAGAGACTTATAAGTACCATAACCCCAATTAGGATCCCTCTTAGGGTACTTATAAGTCTACAGTACCTACCCACTATCCCGAACTAGGGTACCACTTTTCTTAATATTCACTCTTGGTAAGGGGACCCTCAAACGAAAAGGGCAAAGGGATACCACTCGTCCCTGCTTTACCCCGATTCTCCGTTGGGGCTCGGACGGTCGGCTGTAGTTTGGAGGCGTAGTCGAGGGTGGCGGTGGTGGCAACCTGGGGCGCAGGGTTTAGGGTTTAAGGCTTAGGGTTTAGGATTTGGGGTTTAGGGTTTAAGGTTTAGGGTTTAGGGGTTTAGGGTTTAGGGGTTTAGGGGTTTAGGATTTAGAGGTTTAGGGTTTAGGGTCTAAGGTTTAAGGTTTAGGGTTTAGTGTTTAAGGTTTAGGGTTTAGTGTTTAAGGTTTAGGGTTTGGGGTTTAAGGCGAAGGGTTTAGGGTTTAGTGTTTAGGGGTGCAGGATCGGGATGCACTGTACTGGTCCATTGTCGGGTTAGGATGAAAAATGTGTACATTTTTATTCCTTATTGGGTTCAAGTACCCACAACACTGTAAAATGTTACACAACTATGACAAAGTGGGGGCGCCTTAAGAATCAGAATTGGGTTCCTATAGAGTATACAGGGTCCTTTCAGGGTTCTATACAGGGTTCTATGAGGACTTCTTGAGGCCCGGATAACACGGCTTCCTCAGAGGATCGACAAGCAAGAAGTGGTAATTATTTGGGCTTGAAACAACAGTGCTTCTCGGCAAATCTTACAGCTACTTGGAGGGTCGGGGGACTTAGTAAGTAGGTAGAAAGTATACTTATAAGTACCCTAAAAGGGATCCTAATTTGGGTTATGGTACTTGTAAGTCTCTAGAATAATTAACTACTTACTAAGTCCCCCGACCCTCCAAGTACAGCTAGGGAATTCACCTTCGCGGCCGTGATTGCCTAAGCCCTAAACCCGAACCCCTCAACCCCAAAAAGCGCAACACCTCCAAACCCCTGAACCCGCTAAGCCCTGACCCTCCCAAAACGCGAAGCTTAGGCGCTGAGCACCCAAACCAGGCAAAAGGTCAACCTTTTCCCCAAGGGTCCAAAGGACCCAATAATCAGGTACTCGGTGGTAGGATAATAGTTACGCAGGTTAGGATTATGGAGAGTATGTGATGTTTAGGTACTTGGACCCTTGGGGCTTCAATTGGGGTAGGATTTTTTAAGTCCAAAAGGTTAAAACTTTTACCGACTCAGCTTCCAATCCAAAATACCTGGGTTCTTGTTGAGGGATTTCAGGAAATTAGTTTGAGTTATATACCATAATAAGGTCGATGATGAACAATATGGCTTCCTTCTTATGGTAACTTACAGTAAATCCCTTAACCCTAAACTAAACCCTAAACCCTGAACCCTGAATCCTAAACCCCTAAACCCCAAACCCCTAAACCCCTAAACCCTAACCCTAAACCCTAAACCCTAAGCCTAAACTAAACCCTAAAACCCTAAACTCCTAAACCCTAAAAACCCAAAGAAGCTCCCAGTCCTTCCAAACTCCCCTAATTAAGGAATACCCCTTCAACTATAGTAGGATCCCTAATAAGATTTAAGGTATATTCCTTAATGAAGGGATTTTGGAAGGTCTGGGTGAGCCCCTATTCAAAACCTCACAGAACACGAAAATAAAGAGACCCCCCCAATTGGGATCCCACGAAACTAAACCCCCAAACCCTAAACCCCCCTATACCTCAGAAACCCAAAGAAGCTCCCAACTCCCATAATTCAGGAATACACCTTAACCTATCGTAGGATCCCTAATACGATTGAAGGTGTATTCCTTAATGAAAGGGATTTTGGAAGGCCTGGGAACGTTATCATGGGTCTTTTGCAGTAAATCCCTTAACCCCAAACTAAACCCTCAACCCTGAACCCTGAACCCCTAAACCCCAAACCCCTAAACCCCTAAACCCTAACCCTAAACCCTAAACCCTAAGCCTAAACTAAACCCTAAAACCCTAAACTCCTAAACCCTAAAAACCCCAAAGAAGCTCCATGCACCCATATAGTATATGGATAGGCCTTAAAGCACCCATGTAGGGACCACTTTAAGGCCCAAGTATCTACTCTAAAGGTACATGGAGCCTTTGGGAACCCCAAAAGAAGCTCCCCAGTCCCAGCTCCCGACGCTTTGGCCGCAGCCCCTTGCCGCATCGGCGGCGGGGGTGGGGCCATGGACTTGCCAGCCGCAATCTGACGAATTTAGGGTTTAGGGTTCATGGTTTAGGAGTTAGGGTTTTGGGGCTTAGGGCTCATAGTTTAGGGTTTTGGGGGTTTAGGGTTCAGAGGTTTAGGGTTTAGGGTTTGGGGTTTTTGGGGTTTAGGGTTTTGGGCAATTTAGGGACCAAGTTCGGGTTCAGGGCTTGGGGTTTTGGGGTTTAGGAACCAGAGTGGCGAATGGTTTAGTCTTTTAATAAGGTTTAGAGTAATGGTTTGGTCTTTGGAGGTTTAGAGTTTATAGGAAACGGACAGCGGAAGATTGGGGCTGATACCAACTACGTAGTGGAATTATTGAGTTTTCTTCTAAGTTTAGTGTTACGGGTGTCAGACCTTTTAACTTGGCTGACTTCTGAACGCCTGCTTTCTATGGTTCATACAGAATCCCAAAAAGTAAAAGAGCCAACCGGAAGTGAAGATCACCAAGTCAACTTCACTCAGAGGAATGGCCACTGAACTTTTCTCGGAATCGACTCCCGCCTGGGGCCTCTACGAGTGGAGCTTGTCTGGGCACAAAATGTGTGCAGGACATAAGGGTTCCCTGAATTACCCCATGAAATCCTACATGTTTGCAGGTTCTTACTATGAAACCTAATATGGAGTTTATAGGGGCCCTACAAACAAGTAGGTTCTGGTGGATTAAGATAGAAGCTATACGCGTCAAAGGAGAACCTGCCACCGGGAAGGGCTTCGAAACCGAAGCCAACCCTAAACCCTAAACCCTACAGACAATACCTGCAACACCTATACTACATCGAACTACATGTGTATGGTTGGCCGAAAAGTACCTCTGTAGGAACTCAAAGGTCATGGAGCACCCTGCATAGGCAAAATAATGAGACAACATATACCCAGAGACTCCAAAACCCCTTAATTCAGGAATCTACCTTAAATTATAATAGGATCCCTACTATAATCTAAGGTATATTCCTTAATTCAGGGGTTTTGGAGTCTCTGGGTACTCTAACCCTAAACCGCTCTTAGGCATGTCTTTACGCCCTTTTCGGAACCCCAAGGCGGCCTGCGGAAGAGGCTGAGGCGGCAGGAAAGCCGGCCTGGAAACTCCCAGTGTCTTCAGGCCACGGTTTAGGGTTTAGGGTTTAGGGTATTAGTGGGAGGGTCGGGGGACTTACTTAAAGGATCATGGGACTTGGTAACTAGGGTTATTATTGGGGGTAGCTATACATATAATTTCTTATAACCCCAATTAAGGGACTTAGGGGGAGGTTTGGGGGCGATATAAATCCTCCATTACCTTAAGGACCCTAAACTATGGGGACAGTGGTATATTCCTCAGTATGGGAATTGCAGGATTTATATTATCAACCGTAGCAAGTATACTTACCAACGGTTTGGGGTTATGATTTCCCTATGTATAGAGCTTATCTTGACTACTGGTAGTAGGGAGCCCGCGGGACAACTACTGTAGAATTACTCAGGCCACTAATAATGTTCAAGCTCTTGTGCTCGGGTTTGGCCTTTGGGAGAACTTACCCATGTTGCGTGGTTTTGGGTGTTGGATTTTGGTTTGTATTTATTGTGTTGCTTTGGGGCTTAGGGCTTAGGACTCTAGCCCAAAAACAGGCTAATCCGTTTCACTTTGGTACAAGTAAGGTACTTAGTTACTTAGTTACTATGGTTAGGATTCTGACTTAAAATTGATTACCCCTCCCTTTTTCAAAAGCACAACATGACTTGAAGGGCGAGGGATAGTGTCTAGTTATCTTGTGGCCTTGCGAATACCATATATAAAAACAATTAGGGTCCCTTTTGCGGGTACTTTTAATTCTAGTTTTCTAACCTACTTACCATGTCCCCCGACCCTCCAAGTAGAGCGGTTTGGAAGGGCAAAACTTCAGAGCTGAAGTTCTGCAAATCATACTTAAAGGGTCATGGGACTTAGTTACTAGGATTATAATTAGGGTAACTATACGTATAATTACTTATAACCCCAATTAGGGTACTTATAACCCTACTTACTAAGTCCCATGGTCCTCCAAGTAGAGCTGACCGCGCACACTGACACCCCCTCAGCATCCACCCCGCCCCACCCCCCCACACCCACCTACACAAGGTGCCCGTCTATGCCCTGAGCTCCAAGCCCTAAAAGCCCTAAACCCTGAACCCCTAAACCCTATAAGCCCTAAACCCCAAACCCCCTATAAACCCCTAAACCCTAAACCCCCAAAACCCGACAAACCCTGAACGTCTGTTTCGGTCTTGCCTTGCCGGAGGCGGGGCGGCCGTGATCGCGGGCCCCGGCGGCACTGACGGAGCTGCCACGGCCTTTGCATGGCACAGGAAACCACCCGGTGGTTGAGGGTTCAGGCCTTCGGGTGTCAGGGGCTCTACTAGACCCAAGAGTAACATCGGAAAAAAAAGAGTGCCCTTTTTGGTTTAAAGGGTGTTACAAGGGAACCTGAACCCTAAAAAAGGGAGTAAGGGCCTACTCTAGGTCCTAGTCTAGGTGTTTAGGTGGTTTTAGGTGTTTAGAGTTTGGGGGCTTTAGGGGTTTAGGGTTTGGGGCTTTAGGGGTTTAGGGTTTGGGGCTTTCGGGGTTTAGTGTTTAGGAGTTTCTGGGACCAGGTTCAAATACTCTATCAGTGAAGTAATCTATGCAGCTTTAACCAGAGCTAGTGTACTCACTGCATGCCGGTGTATTTCGAGCTTGGGGAGCTTTCGCTAACGCATGCTGGTCGGAAGCTCTGTTTTCGAAGGAGATGATTTCTTCAGCCAGGTTTAAGGTGACGGGACCCGCTGAAACTGTGGAAACAGGCAGTGGCCGGAAGCCCAGGAAACTCCCCCCACATCCTATACTTGGAGGGTCGGGGGACTTAGTAACTGGTTATTTTAGGGACTTATAAGTACCATAACCCCAATTAGGGTCCCTTTTAGGGGACTTATAAGTCTACTTACTATCTACTTACTAAGTCCCCCGACCCTCCAAGTAGAAGGAAACTCCAAGCCCGAACTGGGAATAATATTCATCATTTCAACGCTTAGGGTTTAGGGTTCTAAGGTTTTAGGGCTCCCTTAAAGGGTACTATAGTAAGGGCTCCTTTAAGGGATCTATAGGGTTTAGGGTTGTAGAGTTTGGGGTTTAAGGGCCTATGCCTACAGACTAAACGCGAGGCCGAGATGAATCCAAAGAGGATAATCCACAGCCTAAACTCCTCTGACCCCCTCAACCCTAAACCCCTAAACCCCGAAACTGTAAACCGCAAACCCAAACCCCCTCAAGCCCTAAACAGCAAAGCTCTGTAGACCCCCAAACCCTAAGCCCTAAACACCAAACCCCTAAACCGCCCTGAACACCCAAACCTCCCTAAACCCAAAAGCTCTAAAACCTCTTAACAATTACAATGGGACGCTGGGGTATGTTATACGATAGGCATAATCAGGAACTCCAGAATAGTGCTGGTAGTTCTTGAGACCCAGTGCACGGCCTGCTTCCAGAGTCGAGGAGGCGGAGCAGGCTGGTAGTCCTTGTCATTTTCCCTCCGGATTTTCCTGGCTCAGGTAGCCGAAAAGACCAACCACTTTATGGGCTTATATGGGAGTTTCCAAAAACTGGGGTACCTTATTTTGGGATCTTTATTATAAGGATCCCACTATTTAGGGTCATATATTAGGGTCCCCTATTTGCGGAAACCCCCATATAAGGACATCATAGCAGGGAGCCCCAAAAAGGAAGGTTTATAGGGCTCAAGCCCTGAACCCTAACTTTTAGGGCTTTAAGATTTTGGGCTCTAGGGTTTCGACGGTTCCCTCCGGATTGTCCTGGCTCTTTACTTGGAGGGTCGGGGAACTTAGTGTGTACTTGTTTTCTGGACTTTCAGCAGTAGCCCTTTTAAGGTACTTAAAAGTCTACCGATTATCTACTTGCGAAGTCCCCCACCCCAGCTATACTGAACTTAGAACCCATGCAAAAATTATAATTTTAGCTGTTTGTTAGGGATTATAATAACCAAAAATTGAAAATTATTTCTAAGTACCCCTAAGCCAGTCGGGTTTCATCAACCCTCGGGTTCCTTTAGGCTTTTGTCGCGGGTTTAGGGTTTCTAGGGTCAGTCGGATTCTTTATTTTATTTGTGGGGTCCTATGCTGGTGTAACGGTTCTACAAGGGTCTAACAGAGGGGGGTTTCTATTAGGAACAGAGTTTTGAGGATGTCATGGAATAAAAATATATAAGAATATATATATATATATATATATATATGTATATATATATATATAGACTACCCAGAGACCACAAAACCTCTCAATCAAGGAATTTCTCTGAATCTCTGGCTGGAACTTGACATGGTCGAAGGAATATTTGCGGTATTGCACCACCCTGTAGCAGTCTATATTAGGGTTCATACTACAGGCTGGAGAAACGTCTGTTACAAAGATTACCCGAGGTGTATTGCCGAATTATCGTCAGCATTCGAGTAGGGATGCCGCTCTGGTCGAGCAAAACCCCGGTGGCGTCGGAGATGATGCGGCAGGTCACATGCGCACGTATGAAATTCACAGCGTATGCGCCGTTTTCGCGACTTATCTCGATAATGCCTGAGCCTGACTCGTCTCTCTCTGATACGTCTTGAATGAGTTGAGGTACTCGTCAAAGGTGATGGAGATCGTGCAGAACAGACGTTCAAAGTAGCAGCCAGCCATGATGTCAGGCAACGACATGGACGCGGCTTATCAATCGATAGGGAAAGGTGGGACATGGGACAAGGACCACAACTGCCTGGATTCCCCATCCATCGTCTGTAGTAAGGGCCTGAGAGGATTGCCAGATTCAAACTTGCTAACGATTCACTTGAAGTGTGGTGATACCCCTTCGTCAAAGTTGAAGTTTATGAAATCAGCAAGTGAGAGCTCTAACGTTGCATTACGTTTAGGATAACCCCGGACCCCCTATTGTGGTCCACCCCCCTCCCTCCCCTTCTAAACCTTACACAAGCCTCAAAGCTTGTTGTAGCGACCCCGCGACCCCAAGCAAAGCAACCGGCCCTCATGGAATCCTGAGCACCCCCAAAAACCCACAAAGCACAAGAAAAGCAACACATGCCTGAACCCGAAACCCTGAACCCCTCTACACTGAAACCGTTAAAGAGCTCGACAGATGCTTGCAAAAGAACCCTTATAGTAGAAGCCAGAAAGTTGGAATATCATTATCGAAACCCCTTTAAGGTAAATTGTAGGGGATCCTACCATGAATCCATATTCCAACTTTCTGGAGTTCCCTTTATGGGAATAGGTTTGGGGTGTTTGGGTTTCGGATCATGGGTTGAGATCCCGTACAGTAAGCCTTCTAGGAAGGCGTAAATAGAGGGACCAATTGGGGGAGCCCTTAAAGAACCTGTGAAGAGCCCTGGCTTCATCCCGAAAAGTCCCAACCATGCTAGCCGGTGCTTTAAGGACGATTAACAACCTAATTATCGTTCTTTCTTAGTCTTGAGACGATACCCTCCCGGCCTTGAGATTATGTTGAAGAATGGCCCCAGTATCTCTTCCTCATACACCCGAACAGAAGCGGCCTAAACCCCAAACCCTGAACCCTAAACCCTACACCCCAAGAGTCCCAAAAGCCCCACCATGCTCGCGGCCTCGGGAGGAAGTGGCCGTCCCGGGCTTTCCGGCGATTTTCGTACTTCCGAAGCTCCACTAATGTCCTGAACAGGTCAAGGCGAATCAGTCGAGTTTCAGAGGGATTATGAGCTTCAGGAGGGGTTTAAAGTTAGGCTTTGGAAACGGGCTTGTAAGGGTTGCGTACTTTAACCTATGAGGCTAATACGGATGTCAATATGAAGTTGTCTATCGTTTTCCGATGGCTGACGTTCTGGATTTGTGGGTGGTTTGCAGTTTTTAGTACGGGACTTGCGTATATTATGTATTTAGTTATAAAGATTTAAGGCTTAGGATGCTGAGCGCGGACTTTGCACCCAAAAGCCTTCCCTAAGGCGCGTATACGGTAACATGGTATACACGTATGGCTTACAGGGGTTCCTAAATAGGTACCTTCAGGCCGAAGTATGTGCTCTATAGCTCCTTGGCTGACTTCGGAACCCCTCGTAAAAGTTAAACTTTCGGCCTCCTTATTATAGTTCCTACAGAAACCCAAAAAGTTAAAGTCCTAAGAGCCCACCAGAACACCAGGCTACATGGAGCTTCAAGGCCTTAAATCATGGGGTCATCGAGCCTCAGAAAAGGCCATCTATCGACTGTGGAGCCCGTTAATAATTAGAATAGGGTGTAGGGTTTCGGGGTTTAGGGTTCAGTTCTTTTGTTTTTTGCGGGCCCTTTTCCGACGGGTTTAGGGTTTTGGGGTATATTGCACAATAGCTTTTTATGAGTAGGCCCAATGGTGTCGGCATTGGTTAAGGCCCCTATATTCTACCACTTGATGAAGAGATCTCACCGTCTGAAATTCTACCATACTAAGGATCCCGTTAGATTCCCAGGTATAAATAACCCTGAACTCTAAACCCCAAAAGCCCGCTTCCTTATAAGGGCTTAATAAGAGACTTAACAGCTGGAATTGGCACCCTAAAACCCTTAGCCCTGTTATGTTTCAATCACGGCTAGTCCATGGTTGGGATAGTCTTGCAAGTTGAACTTTCTGCTCCTTCTTGGGTTAAGATTAAGTATCCATCACAATGTCATGGTTGGGACAGTCCGAAAATGTGCATTATCTATTCCTCTTGCGTTTTAAGTACCCAAAACAATGTAAAATACCCTAACATCAAAAGCAACACTACAAACCACAACGACAGCTACCTGAACTAGCTTCACAAGTCCGTGCAAAATGTTACCCAACTATGACTATGACAAAGACTGGGCCGGGTCTTGGCATCCGGGGTTGCCTAGGCTGTTCAGTAACCCACTGGGAAACATATATAATTAATTTTTTAGGCTTCTCATTTTATAATAGGAACCCGGAAACCTGAAAGTAAAAAGCATGTACCACTGCTTGGTTGCCAATAAGGAAGCCATATGGGTAGCTCTCCAGATTCGGGTCCCTTTACGCGTATAAACGGACCCTAAAAATGGGACGGAGCCATAAGGAAACCATACTCTTCACTTCAGATCCTAACTTTAGATCCCTACTACTTGGAGGGTCGGGGGACTTAGTAAGTAGATAGTAAGTAGACTTATAAGTCCCCTAAAAGGGACCCTAATTGGGGTTATGGTACTTCTAAGCCCCTAAAATAACCAGTTAGTAAGTCCCCCGACCCTCCAAGTATTGTACCTTTCGACCCTAAACCCTAACCCCAACTCTGGGCACCAGGGCATCAATAATAGGGATCTGGTAAAATGGTATGGTTTCTTGCTGATGGTAACGTAATTGCAACCCCCAAGCAAGAATCCAAAGAACCCAACCGATACTGAACTTAGAACCCTAGCAACATTTTAAATTTTAGCTTTTTCTGAGGGGTTATAATAACCAAAATTTGAGTGTTATTTCTAAGTACCCCTAAGCAAACAAGAACCCAAAGAACCCAACTCTGTCTGAGCACCCGGGCATCATGACCACTCGCACGAGATCTAAGACTCCCAGAACTTCACCCAGGCCTCCGTGGGGCAAAGCTTGGCTTTAGGGTTCTTATCTAGGGCTCCTTTAAACGGGAGCTATAAGGGTTCCGCTAAAATGGATCTAATCTATAAGGGTTTAGGGTTTTGGGCTGAAGGTCTGGGGTTCTTGGAGTTTAACTACTATTTGCTTAAGAACCCTCAAAAAATAAAAAATATATTCCTTATGGGGGGTAATATAGGGATTATTATTTTTTTGGGGGGGGGTTCTCAAGCAAATAGTAGTTAATATTTGGGGAGGTAGGGTTCTTGGACTTAAAGGGAACTCCAGACAGTTGGAATATAGTTTCATGGTAGGATACCATATAATTTACCATAGAAGGGTTAGGATAATCATATTCCAACTTTCTGGCTTCTACTGTAGGAGTCTGGGACTGATGATGATCAGGTTGTAATTAGGTCGAGAATATTGAATCATAAGAGCCCACTAGATGAAACCCCAGCAAGAACAAGCATTACATGCAACATCGCTGCGAGGTCTATTCAATGTGGCACTTTCGGTGTGAAGTCTTTGGGCTTTAGTAGTGTTTTAGGTTTATGTTCTTACTTTCAAGGGTTGGGCTTTCAGACTTTTCGTCTAGTGCTTTGCCGAGATGTCAGGGATAAGGTTTAGGGCTTAGGGTGTAGGGGATTTTGGGATTTCGACTTGCGAAACTCCCGATGTGGGTGCACTGCCAGACTTGATTCTTAGGTTTAGGGCTTGGCGTGTAGGGGATTTCGAGATGGCATGACTGTATTTAATTGCCCAAGACTATGGAAGTCACTCCTCTGAGAAGGCAGTCCAACAGAATCTCATCTTTTCAGACCTTTACCCCAAACAAAGGGTTTAGGGCTTCACACAGCAAGGCAAGGGTGAGCTCATCAACGTTAAAGATACAGAATGGCAGCCAATTCAAAAAGAGAGCAGCTTATGGAAGCTTGTTTGACTTGTCAGTCAGGCCGAGTTAGTATCCCGGCATAGCACGTCTTATTGACCCTGCGTACGAAGTGAAACAAGCATCCAAGGAGGTCCAGTACTTCACGCTTGAAAAATCACATACCGTAGAATCTGGAAACGCGGGCATTAATTTCCCCCCAACAGCACGAACCTGAAAAAACCCACGTCACAGACCCTTCCGAACAAGATATGCTCCCATCATGTGGGTTAAGAAACCCTAAACCCTAAACCCTAAATCCTAAAAGGGCATGATTTCACTGCATGTCTGGGTTTGGGTGCTCCGATGCGTCAACCGGGCCTATCAGAGATCCTCGCCACCACATCTCCTCTTGGAAAGTCTGGAACTTCATTCCATACCTGAGGTTTAGAGTTTAGGGTTTAGGGGTTTAGGGTTTAGGGGTTTGGGGGTTTTATGGAGCCCGAACACTAGAACGCCATAGAGCCCTTTATAGCCAGCAGCCCCCAATGCACTTATAGCATCGCGCTGCAGGTCGTCATTTGCGATTATGTAACGGCATAGTAGAAGACTCCCAAGGGTGCGCAACATAGGAACCTGAATTGTTAATATATAGGAGCCTTGCTTCCTAGAATAGCGTTTTGTGGGGCCACTTGTACTGTAGTTACAAAAGGGAGCCCCCAAAATCGTCTCGGTAATTATCAAGGTCCCGATGTTACCAACTTTGTTCCTTGGAGATCCGTTGAAATGAAATGAAATGTAGGAGCCTATTAATAGTTAGAATAAGGTCGTGGGCTCCTTGATAGTTTAGTTATACTACGGTACCCTAAGGGGATAACAGAGGTACTTATCCAGGCTTCTATAGTAGCTGTAGTAGTAAACCCAAAGAGCCCAATTCCAACTAAACGGGCCAGTATGGGTGCCTCGAACATGGGGTCTGGAGCGCTGCGAGGGTTTCTTGTTTAGGTCTTGGCTTCGGCGTTTCTAGCAAAGGAACAGATCTGAAACCATGTTAGCCTCCCGAAGCAGTTCGAGCTGTTACAGGGGCCTTGATAACTAGAATCGGCATGTAGAGTTTTATATCCTACCACGAAAATATTTTGAACGCAAACGAATGGGACCATGTAATTACTGTTCAGGCTTCTATATTGCATTCCCTCGCCAATGGGGTTCAAGAGTCCCTAAGCCCTAAACCCCCCAAACCCTTAACCCTAAACTCCAAACCCCCAAATCCTGAACCAAAAGCCGTAAACTCTAAACCCCTCCAAAAAAACCTTAAACCATAAATCCAAAACTCTAAACCCAAAGCCCCTAACCCCTAAACTTTTTAAACCCCAAGAGGCATAGAGCGCTTCGTACACCGGAAGCTGGGAGCCTTGCCCGTTTAAATCTCAAACCCTGGACTCTCAACCCCACACAGGGCTTAGTAAGGGTTAGAGGTGGGTTTATGATGTCTATGGCAGGTTTAGGTCTCTGCAGCGAGCTGAAAGTAGGCCGAAAACCTGCTGCAATGCAGCCCCACAAACGCCTATGTATATGCCTTCTCAGATCCTAAACCCTACACCCTTAACTAACTGTTCCGAGACGCTGTAGCCCCAGGCCCCGCAACCTTCAACCCTCAACTTACTACTACACCTTGGTGGAAACCCCAATCAAGCAGGAAAAACTTACGTCTTGCAAAGTGCAGTACTAGCAAAACCAGGTCAATCTCCAGGGCTGCGGCTGCAAGACCACGAAGATGGAGGCGAGGGTGAAAGTACTTGACCTCGGCCCAGGTGTGCCCTCACTGTGAAAACCTACAACCCGACCTAAAATGCTGAACCCTACTTAGAGGATCATGGGACTTAGTAAGTCAGGTTATAAGTAGGCTATAATTAGGATAACCCCACCTAGGGGACTTATAATCCCCATTATCACTCTCTTACTAAGCCCCATGACCCTAAACCCTAAACCCTAAACCCCAAAACCCAAAACCCTAAACCCTAAAACAATCCCACAACTCGGGGCGCAGAGCTTCACTTTTTCCAGAGGCCCTGGTTCGACTCGCGGCAAACTCAGGAGCGCCAGCTGCAGATGGTCGTCATCCTCTCAGGGGAATACCGCGAATCTAAGCGGTCATAGTAGAATTCGAATGAAGGTTTTATATCTATATACACATATATACATATATGTATACATATGTGCACACATACATATAAATACATGTCATTATACATATGTATAATGGACACATATCACCGAAGAGTTATAGACACATGTATGTATACTGTCTATATGTTTGTTATCTGTATTCATACACATACAAACATACGTATATACGTATACACACACACACATCGGCCACGCCCAACCTGGACACATGGCCCTGAAAGCATGAAAGAATGCTATACACACAGACACGCACGCACACACACACACACATTGGAGACTTACTAGCCCACTAAGCCACAAAAATAGAAGGTTAAACTTGCCGATTCCTACTAAAACCCCTAAACCCTTAAACCCTTTACGTACCTTTTCCAGCATTTGCGTCTCCTATGCGTTGGGAGCCCTTACAGGATGGTTATTGTCGAACTGATGAAGGTCTTGTAGTCCACTTGCCTTTTTTGGGTCGCCGTCGAGGGTTTAGTTTGTTTTTGGGTTCTTGGTGGAGAGTTGTGCTTCCAAAGTTGCCTCTGCAAGAGGGTCTAGATGACCTCCAAGGCACTGAAATAGGGCAAACCATGTTTCTAAGATCTGCTGCCAAATGCAGTTGGGCCCAAGTTGGATGTTTTACAGCCGGTGCGGCTGTCTTCACAGATCAAAAGAAACATTTTTTAGGAGATGCTGAAGCTCTATGCACTCATTGCGGTGAGGTGGATAGCCAGCTGCATAGGCTTCGGCACTGCCCTTTCTATTGCCACCTACGGGAAGGTTTGCCCCAGGGTTTTTTGGATAGTCTTCCCCTCCCCATCCTAACTCGGGGTTTGTGGCCTACGCCGCAGGCCGTACTTGAACTCGAAAACAACCTAAACTCAATGGCACTGCCTGATCTGAGAGAATGTTTTGACGGGCATGTCTGCCTTTTCACTGACGGTTCCACCTACTGTAACGATCATGTTTCGCAGAGTGCATGGTCAGTCATCTTGGCTGAACCAGATTCCTTCGAAAACGCGGTAGCTGCAAAGGGGTGTTTACCAGGGGTGCAGTCAAACTTCCGTGCAGAACTTTTTGCAGTCTTCGTTGCTGTGCGTCAGGCTGAGGCAGCAGATATCTACAGTGATAATCTTGGGGTAGTCTTGGGGTTTAAGCGTTTGCTTCGGAGAGGATGGGTTCATTCGTGGTGGATAAAGGCTGCTGAGCCGGAATTGTGGTTTGAAATTGCGGAAGTTCTCCAATCCAAAAGCGGCCGTTTTCGTATTCACCACGTTGAATCCCACCGTAACCCTAATCTGTGCACCACTGCGCATGACAAGTGGACTGCTTTCCATAATGATGCTGCTGATCGGACGGCTAAGAGCGCACATGTGCAGGATGAGGTCACTCTTTCCCTGTTCAGGCATGCGCGCCAAGATTTGCAGGCGCAAGTCCATCAAGCCACACTTGTGTTTCAATTGCAACAGCACACGCTTTGCTGTGCTAGTTCACGCCAAAGCAGAACACGTACTGCAGACGACACTGGTGTAAATGCCCCTCGGGTTGCTCCACGCAGTGTGCCACTTTTGCTTGGCTCCCCTGTTTCGGTTCAAGGTTTAGATAGGGTTGAGGTTCTGAGTGCTTTGCTCGGGCCCAGGTTTTGCCAGGTTTTTCGCCAATACTGCCTAGGACAGTCTTGGTGCAAAACTGAGTCTGGGGTTAGTCTTCTAGAACTGTACTTGCATTTTGCAAACGCCACCGGGTGGTTGTCTCCGGTAAACGTTGCCGCCTGGCAGCCTTCCCAGTTGCCCATAGGGCTTGTCGCAGATGTCCCTGCGTGTTTTGTGCACGAAACGGAGTACCCGCAACTCAAGTTGTGTCGACCTCTCCTTTCAAAACAGTTAAACTTGTTTAGAAACGTAGTGCGCTTCATGTTTAAAGAAGCTGGGATTGATTTTCCGATGCCGCGTGCCAAAACGCTGTCACAGTGGGGCATCAATGAGGAGGTCCCGTCGATACTTATCGCGCCATGTACAGTCCGCGCGGACGTGAGTAAACTCTCTGAAATCTTTTGGGTACACAGACGGTACAGCCGGGCGGTGGCCATCTCCTTTGAGCCTCCCCGGGAGCCTGTGGAGTGCCCGTTAATGTTTGCTTGTCCCAAAGTCACATGGGCTCGGTATTACGCTCGACGTAGACTGGCTTGTAATTCATAATTAGTTCGTCCCTGTGTTGTATCTGGAGCAAGGATCCCTGCGTCAGTCTCGCCTGGATCGTCCGATGACCGCTTCATAAACCCCTAAACCCCTAAACCTCTAAACCCCTAAACCTCTAAACCTCTAAACCCCTAAACCCCTAAACCCCTAAACCCTTAAACCCCTAAACCCCTAAACCTCTAAACCCCTAAACCCTACTAAAAGACAAGAACCCAAAAAGTTAAAAGGCTGGGCATTGGGGATCTAAGGAGACTATGGGGCCGCCTGCCTGTCAACAAAGGGTTTAGGATTTAGGATTTGGGGTTTAGGGTTTAGGATTTAGGATTTAGGGTTTAGGGTTTAGGATTTAGGGTTGAGGATTTGGGGGCATCATCTGCCCAGACCTCCCGATATCCCTTAACTAAGGTCCCAGCCACCAAAAGAAACCACCGCATCGAACCATGAGCCCTCATGATTATGATGATGACGATGATCATGATGGTGACGATGATGATGACTGATGACGATGATGATGATGATGATGATGATGAAGATGGCGATGATGGCAGCGATAATGATAGCGATGATGGCAACGATGATGATAGCGGTGATGATGGTGATGATGATGATAGCAATGATGATGATGATGATGATGATGATGATGATGGTGATATTATTGATGATGATGATGATGATGGTAGCGATGATGACGATGATGGCAACGATGATGATAGCAAAGATGATGGTGATAGCGATGATTCTAGCGATGATGGTAGCGATGATGATGATGATGATGATAACGATGATGGCAACGATGATGCTAACGACGATGATGCCGACGATGACAACCACCATCATGGCTGCCAAGCACGGCTTTCAGCATGAGGTCCCTAAATATTTTCTTTCAGGGTCTCCAATCCATGGGCCCTGTCGGGCTGTGGCTTCCATGGCATGTCCATGAGGCGCAATGGCGCCACATGTTTCACGATGCCGAGAAATGGGATGCCGCCGCAGAGGTCATCCGCTTTCACTTGCAGTGACGAAGGGGCGACCTGCAAAAGGCTCCTGTGCGCAGACCCTTTTCCCCACAACTTTCCTCGTCTCACGAGCCTCAAGCCCCAAGCCCCAAACTTTTAAACCCTCGGCCCCACCGGCACTTTCAGCCTCTCGACTCATACTGCTTTTGTTGCCCGGCAGCACGGACTAAGCTTCAGGTGTTGTTTTTGGGGGGGGGCCTGGTGCCTCAACTAAAGAATATGCCTTAAATTAGAGTGGGACCCCACACGATCAGCTTAATCATATCATAAAGTGGTCAGAGCTTAAGCCATTGAGCGAAAACATCAAAAAGAGAACCCAATTGAGTTCGTGGGACCCCAAAAAGAGTGACTTCAGGTTTCAATCTGAGTTGCCGGATTCTGGAAGGTCTGGGTGACAAGCTATACTTAAAGGATCATGGGACTTAGTAACTAGGGTTATAATTAGGGTAACTATACTTATAATTACTTATAACCCCAATTAGGGGACTTATAACCATACTTACTAAGTCCCATGATCCTCCAAGTACTGTACATCCCAAACTCTGGCGCCGGGCTCCCCATCGACCCGGAGCCTTATATAGCATGGCCCCGCAAAGACTTACACCCCAAGTAAACCACAGAAATCTTAACAAGTTAATTTTGTTATGGTTCATATAGAAACCCAAGAAGTTAAAGTCCTAAGAGCCAACCAGAAGAACACCAAGGACATACAAGGTTAAACTTTCCGATTCCCACTGAACTATAGTGGCAAGCAGGGTCATATGCCACTGGGCCAGGAACCTATATTATATGTATCTTTCAATTGCCTTAAAATCCTGATTAAGGGACCCTAAACCCTAAACCTCAATTAACATACAGCCTGATCTACTAAGTCCCCAAATCTTTGAACAATCGCTAAGTCCACAAGAGTATCATAGCACCAACCAGGCTCCCTTTCATGGAACTTAGAGGTCTGCTTACTTCCTGTGCCCCGACCCTTCAAGTACACCCTAAACCCTAAATCCTAAAACCCAGCAACCTCCTTGGAGATCCGGCCTCATCCTCTTTCCAGGACTTCACATCCCGAAGATCCTAATCTTTGAGCTTAACTATGGGGTCATGCCCAAATCCCAGGTGTCTGAGTGGTGGTGACCTTTTCTATATAACAGATCCTAACCATAAAACTACGTACTCCTCAAAAGGTAGTGCATGACCTCACAGGCAGATAGCCAGAGAATTGAAAACTCGCTCCTCTTCCTTCACCCTCTTTCTCAGCGCTCTTGCCTTCCTCTAGACCCAAGAGTAAAATCGGAAAAAAAAAGTGCCCTTTTTGGTTTAAAGGGTGTTACAAGGGAACCTGAACCCTAAAAGAGGGAGTGAGGGCCTACTCTAGGTCCTAGTCCTTGTCCTTCAAGCTTCATGGCCTGCGAGGCCGCAGCTGATCTTGCACCGTGCTGCTGTCACCTGAGAATCACAGCAAACTCCAGCCGTGCATCACAAGCCATCCGTTCATGCAGCTAGACGTCTATCCTTGGAGAGTCGTGGGACTTGTAGGTAGGCGACAAGTAGACTTTAAAAAGGACTCTAATCGGGGGTTATGAACTTATAAGCCTTCAGAACATAATGTATATCGGGCCTTAATAACTAGAGTATGGCTTTGGGCTCCTTTATAGCATAGCTATAACAAGGAACCTAAGGAATAATATTGGTAATTATTTAGGCTTCTATAGTACCAAGGCCCAGCCCTCCAAGTATGGGAGTTAGTGAAGACACCGCCCCCTCAAAAAAAACACAGCAGTAGGACTCGTTGGTTAAGATACCTTGGGACGACGCATTAGCCATACTACCTCTTTTGAGCAACTTGCTTCAAAAGAACAATGAACAACTTACCGTCGACCCTAAACCCTAAAACCCTTAGCCGTCGACCCCAAGCCCTAAAACCCTTAACCGTCGACCCCAAACCCTATAAACCTCAAAACCCTGAACATTCAACTTAACCGTCGAAGCCGCCGCCACTGCGATAATTCCCCCAGGTTACCACAGAGCCATCAGCCCGGATGGCTGCAAAAGCGTCCTTCCCGGAGAGCCCACGGCAGACAAGTCAAAAGGATCTCTTTGGGGTGTAAGCTCTGAGGGTCTAAGCGGTTTTGGGGGTGCAGCGAAATCCAACCCCATGACCTTCGAAAATGGCATCTTTACTGTCTCGACGGAACTCCAACACCCTTAAGATTCCTAAACCCTATTACCCTGAACCCTAAACCCTTATATAATATTCTTAAATTCCTAAACACTCTAGACCCTTAATTTTCCTAAACCCTATAACCCTAAACCCTAAACCCTTATATAATATTCTTAAATTCCTAAACCCTGTAGACCCTAGACTTCGTGAGCCCGAAGTCTTGGCACTTCAAGCGGCTTCAAAACAACACAAGACATAAGACACTGATGCAAGGCTCAGGAGACTCAGTAAGTAGGTAATAAGTAGACTGACACTGTCGATGATATAAATCCTGCATTACCTGAAGGACCCTAAACTATGGGAATATTCGTATGTTCCTTCTTATTATGGGTAATGCAGGATTTACACCATCAACCGTACGTAACCTTCAAGGGATCCTAGTTGGGGTTACATGTGATACTGATAGGTCCATAAAGCAAGTCACCACTTGCTAAGCCCCCCTCCCCTCCCTAATGTAGGTCTCAAGCGCGAAACTCAAAAATCCGAAATGTCTAAAAACCCTAGATCTTAGTCCGTTCAGTGTAATTTCGGCTGGTTATAACGGTTTGATGCGGTAACATACGGAGGCCGTAACAGCTAGAACGAATTTTTCGAAATATATCGTGCAATGATGGAGAGCTACGAAGGAACGCTAACATTATTCAATATTACAAGGTCGACCTCGGGGTTGGTTAAGCCGCAGGGCTGCGAAGGAATGGGCTATGGAATCATTCCAGCCCCGAGATAGGAATCGAAATCCTGCCCAAACCCCTAACCCCGAAACCCAACACTCCAGGCCTGCGACGCCTGAATGCTTACGACATCCCGTAGCTGATCGCAGACATCTCGATAATCGTAGCAAAGGTCGTCGTCCTGGGTTAGAGGTTGCTAGTTGTCACTGCCAGGAAACTGACAGAAAACAACGAAGAACACTGATTGCTTCGGAACCCAGCGTCGCCCCAAACAACAACGGATCTATCGGCAAGGACGGCAGCAAATGCTTGATCAGAGGCTTGAATCTGCTGCACGTCCTTCAGCTGGTCTTGGACTGCACGACAGTCACCACCAGAGTCCGCCGCGCCCCAGCTCACGACGGAACCATCGGCCAACAGTGCGGCAAAGGCACTTTGCGAGGCTTGAATCTGCATCACATTCTGCAGCTGCTCTTGCACATAACTGCTGTCACCACCAAAGCCTTACTTGCTCCTGTTTTGGCTTATATGTCGAAGGATTCCGAGGTTTACCGCCCAAAAATTGCAGAGCTGTGTCTGACCATCTATCCTCCTCTAGTCCCCTCCCGCACTCCCCTAAGCCCTAAACCCTAAGCCGGCTTGAATTAGGCCCCATAAACCATGCCCCCTTAGCCTCAAACTGTTACACCACGCTCGGCACAAGCAGGTAGGCAGCCGGAAGAGCCCCAGGTGGAGACAGAGCCATCCGCCAGAAGCGCTGCGTACGCCTCATGTAATGTAGGGGGCCTTAGTCATTAGAATAGACTTTGGGGTTCTCATGAAACGGTTGGATTGGCCTTAGTAACTGGGGTTCTAAATGGCTAGGAATAAACAGCTAGAAAAAATACCTAGACCCAAGAGTAAGCTAGGAATAGAAAGGGTGCCCTTGTAGTTGTAAACAGCTAGGAAAATACCTAGACCTAAGAGTAACCTAGGAATAGAAAGGGTGCCCCTTTTTGGTTTAAAGGGACTCATAAGCGAACCTGAACCCTAAAAACAGCAAATAATGGCCTACTCTAGGTCTTAGGTACATAATAACCGAAAGCTAAACCGCTTTCTAGAACCCGGGTATAACAGCTTCAAGAATCCATTTCAGAGGTCCAATAAAGACAATAACACATCGAAAGCACGATTGAACTACTCTATGAGCAACAGAAAAGGCAACATACATGCATGCACACTTACATCTATACGTACATACTTTCATACATCTATACGTGCATACATCCATGCCCTACAAGAACATAAAAAGGTTCAAGCCTACCGCCGAAGACCCTAAATCCTAAACCCCAAGGCCCAAATCCTAAGTTCCCAAAAGCCCGAACTTTAAGGTCCTAAATTTCAACCGTACATACTGTTGATGGTATAAATCCTGCTTTACCTTAAGGACCCTAAACTATGGGAAGTATTGTATATTCCTCATTGCGGGGAATGCAGGGTTTTTATCATCAATCGTACTTTAGAGGCCTTATACCTGGACACCAAATAACCTACCTTTTTAGGGTTCCCTTATGATTTTCTATTCCTAGGTTACTCTTTGGGTCTAGTAGCTGGGTAGGTAGGGTTAACGGTTTAGGGTTGGGGAACCTAGCAAAGTTAGTAGTCAGTAAGATCATTCCTTCGAGCGGTGCTCTCGGCGACTGTCTGAGTCACAGATTCTTCAGCGCCTGACATGTGGGTAGTTCTCCATATTAGGGCCCCTTGTTAGATCCCAAATAGTGTACGGTAGCCTTAAACACGTTCCTTAAAGAGACCCGAACTTAGAGAACTACCTACTATAGGGGCTGAAATACATACTAATAAAGTTTGGGGGTTTCTTATTCATACTAATAAAGTTCTGGGGGTTCCTTATTCATATACTTGTAGTTAACTGGGCCCCAATGACCCCTGTTGAAATTCTTACCTAAGGGTGCCCTTTTTGATTTGAACAGGTCTTATATGGGAACCTGAACCCTAAAACAATGGAATACGGGCCTACTTTAGGTCCTACTCAGCTACCCTAAACCCTAAACCCTAACCCTAAACCCTACCTACTCAGCTACTAAGAATCCAAGGGTAAAAAGTGAAAGACAGCCTAAACCCCAAACCCTAAACTGTAAGAAAGCAAGCCGCATGTTGTGAGCTCTGGATCTCTGAAACAGACTTCAAATGCTCTTGCGCAGAGCTGCCTCAAGAACCACAGGGTGCTTAGGGTTTAAGTTCAGGGTTTAGGGTTATAGGGTTTTGGTTTAGGGCGTGCTTTTTTGTTGAGCACATATTTTGCGTCTATCCCCGCTGTCTGAGATCTACAGATGAAGGTTTAGGGTTTAGGGCTCTGGTGCTTGGAGGTTTTGGGTTTAGGGCATGGGGAGTAAGGGTTTGCGGCTTTGAGAATTTTGGAGCTTTTGCTTATGCTCTTTATGGGGTTCTTGTCAACTTTTACGAGCCTGAACGAAACGAAGATGGCAGTGGGCATGTGAGTTTTTTGCACAGGTTAAACGTGTTTAAAATCGTTTTCTTACGGTCGTCGTACTTTAGCCCAAAAAAAGCTATATAACTTTTTGCATTGCAAGAGGATTTCATAAGCCCCAAGGGCTTAAGGGAACTCCAGAAAGTTGGAATATGGTTTCAGGGTAGGATACCCTATAAATTACCATAAAGGGTTTAGGATAATCATATTCCAACTTTCTGGCTTTTACTTTAAAGGTTACATCCTCAGCCCCTCAGTTGCTGCGGAGTTGGAGTCGCGCGCCTTAGGACTTAGGGCTTTGGGTTTCAGGGCTTCAGAGCCTGTGCCCTTAGTTCTTGCTTTTTGGGAGGTTAGGGTTACTTGGAGGGTCGGGGGACTTAGTAAGTAGGTAATAAGTAGACTTGTGAGTCCCCTAAAAGGGACCCTAAATGGGGTTATGGTACTTATAAGTCCCTAAAATAACAAGTTACTAAGTCCCCCGACCCTCCAAGTAGGGGTTACTTTAGGGTTTAGGGCTTAGGGCATTAATTGCTTTTGGAGTTCTTCTTTGGGGTTCAATGTGTGCTTTTTAAATAGCTGTTTGGGGTTTGCTGTATTTTTTCGTGGCATACCCAAAACATGTTTTTTTGAGTCATAACAAAGACTATGGGTGTGTCGGTTTACATAACGCTAATGCCATACTTTGGCACCACCTTGCTATCGCAATTTCATAAGGGTGACCAGCGAGATTCAGCCTCCTAAAGCTTCAAGCGCCATACGTACCTGCTTAACCGAACCTTTAGGGGCTACTTTCTGAATGCATTCCTGAGGTCCTTATATGAAGCATGCCATTCCTGGAGGGAAACATGTGGGTCCTTCTGAAACTCTTACGCAGCAGCTAAGGAAACTCAGCTTCCTAGCAACTTCGTTCTCGACGCCCTCAGCACAAGACAAGGACACATGCACCCAACATTCCCGGCAAGTTTGATACTCATGTCCTACATCATTCCAATGTTAGAAACAAATTTTACATAAATGAATACATATGCACGCATCATACGGTCATAAGCACTAATATTGATGGGTGTTCTATTGAAATGCCAAACGGTGCTTTAGACGCTGTAGTTGCTTCATACCCTTACTGTACCCAGCCGATTGCGTCAGAGTCACTGTCACCCCCCGATCCAGGGTTGCCCCATGTCACCACAGAGCCATCGCCTGCGCCCCAGCACAGAGCTTCCAAAACTCCTTAATTAAGAAATATTCCTTAAGTCATATTAGGGGTCCTACTATAATTTAAGGAGTCTCTGGGAGCACAGTGACCCTTAAATGGTACGCTGTTATGGATTCTATAATACCCCTTAACCGGGACCCATTTCGAACCCTACAACACCCCCCCTCCCCCTCTCCTCTCCATAGTGGTCAGGGGGCGGGAGTTTCCGAAAATAGGGGACTCTAATGTAGCATCCTAAATAAAGAATCCTTGTTATAAGGACACCAAAATCAGGTACCCCTATTTTCGGAAACCGCCATACGAGTCTTGTTAAAGAACGAGTCTTGTTGTGCGAACGGTTCTGTGGACGTTCTTGCGCAACCTGCGACTTCGTTCTTCGGTGCCAGTACCCCTGTTGGCAGGACTGGTCGCAACACCAGCAGCAACAGAGACAGCAGCAACAACATCACCAACACCACCAGCAACCAAAAACAAAGACAAAGACAAGAACAGTAGCAACCACCAAAGCAACTCACAATCGAAACAACCTGACATCCTGAATACCCATAGCTAAACCCTAAACCCTGGCTAAACCCTAGACTCCAGACCCCCCGGAAACATGCACTGGGGTCCAGACACGTTTGGGAGTTTATACCTTAAATCATAGTAGGGTCCCTAATATGGATTAAGGTATATTCCTCAATAAAAGGATATACATTCAATCATAGTAGGATCCCAAATAATATGATGTAAGGTATATTCCTTCATTAAGGCATAGTGGAGGTTCGCACGCCGGCCTAAGATGGCAGCGAACGACTCCCGCGAGGACTTGATTGCCTTCACGTCCACAAGTAGATGCTCCACGGACCCGCCTTAGAATTTGCTGTCAAGGGATCCTTTAAGGACTCTACAAGGGATTTGGGGATACAGGGGGCCTTAATAATTGGGATAGGGTTTTGGGGGCCCTTTATACGATAATTATTTATAAGGTTGTTCCACGGGCCCGCCTCAAGCAGATCCCTATTGAGGCTTTTGGACTTGTCGTGTTCTGCGTCTTGGGGCAAGGATAGGGAACATGTGAGTTTAAGTGAAACCCCAAACCCTAAACCCCAAACCCCTGGACGTACCTGTGCTTAGGGGAACCCATCCATGCAGCATAGCCTACTCAAACATGAAAACCCCTAAACCCTAAACCCAACTTAAAAGAACCTCGTCAGGGCCCAGGGTGGCTGTGGGGCCAAGTCAGTGTTTGGGGAGTGCGACTGTAGGCGCTGTGCTCCGAACACAATGCACACCCCCCCCCCCCCCACCCCACCCTATAAGTTGTTGCAGTATCTCAGCCCTCCTACGAACCGCCAGGCTAAACTTAACCATTCCACCCGTTCGGTCGACGGGTCGGAAGCATAGGTTGCAACTTGGTGCTGTGCAAGGGTTCAACTTGGAGGGTCGGGGGACTTAGTAAGTAGTTATTTTGGAGACTTATCAGTACCATAACCCCGATTAGGATCCCTCTTAGGGTACTTATAACTCTACTTCCTAACTGCTTACTAGGTCCCCGACCCTCCAAGTATTAATTACCTCACAGCGTTGGAGCACATCTCCTCTACTACGAAGCCATAAAGGCTACTTGGAGGAGCATGGGACTTAGTAAGTAGGGTTATAAGTACCCTAATTGGGGTTATAAGTAATTATAAGTATAGTTACCCTAATTATAACCCTAGTTACTAAGTCCCATGATCCTTTAAGTACACTCTAAAGGGCGAGGCACTGTCGCCGCCACTGTCGGGTTCTCCCCATGTCACCACAGAACAGTCAGCCCGAATAGCTGCAAATGCCGCAGCCTCGGGTTTGTCTGTGAGGTTTTCTAAGGTTTACAGGGTTTTGGCCTTGTACCAACCGTTTAGGGGTTTAGGGTTTAGGGTTTAGGGTTTAGGGATTAAAAATCAAAACCAAAAGTACCCCAAACAAAGCTGCATGAGAGTGATCTTTCCAACGAAGGCAGACGTTGGAGCTTGGACTGATGTTACGTCATAACTTTGGGGAGCCCATTGCATTCCCCTCAGGTTCCACGGCTGCTCTGTATACAGCTACTTTGGTCGCAAGGTACCTGCATGGGAATGCCCGGAAAGCCGAAGTATTGCAAAGTGTTCACAAAACCACATAATCCCTGGGTTTTGGGCAGTAGTATTGTATACAGTTAGTATGTTGAGGACTTTTCTGAGTACGAGTTACTTTGACACTTCCGGCATATGCTTACCTCCCCCAAGCTCTACGACGATAACCTCCTTGCCTAATGGAGCCCTGACAATGTCTTGGTAGCAGATCCTAGGGACCACCAAAGGCACATAAGCATAAGCCTTTTTAGAGGGATATCCCTACCTTATTGGGCTTCATTATAAGGGGCTTTATATGGGATATCCCTATGTTGGTTTAGGGTTTAGGGCTTAGGGGCTTTATATAGGATATCCCTATCTTAAGTTTAGCATATGTGCTTTTGGGGGCCCCAAGATCCCTCGGGTTGTTCAACTGCCCAAGCGGCAGAGGACTGAACCTGCCGCACATGCTTCAGCTGCGCTTCTACGGCACCTCGGCTTTAAGGCGTCGCAAAGCTCTCACCTAGCTTGGAGGGTCGGGAGACCTTTCTATGTCGGTAATAAGTAGACTTATAAGTACCCTACAAGTGATCCGAATTGGGGTTGTGATGATTCTATGTCTATGAAACAACTACTTGCAAAATCCACCGACCCTCCAAATAGGGTGCTACACAGGTGAGGAGTTTTCATAATTGGTGTCTAGGTAGGTTTATAAGTATGGGCTTAGAGTTTGGCTTCTCGGCGACGGTCGATGGTTCCAATCTCCGTTCCTTTCAAAAGTGGCCTTGTCAAGAATTCGAATAACGAAAACACGTTTGGGAACATGCACAGACTCCGTGCAGCTTCTTCTTCGGCTATGAAATACCTGATTTGATAGGAGAGCCTGTAGGGCCGAAACATTAGGGTTTAGAGCTTACTTGGAGGGTCGGGGAACTTAATAAGTACCCTAAAAGGGATCCTAATCGGGGTTATGCTTTTGTATAAGTCTATAAAACAGCTAGTTCCTACTTCCCCCGACCCTCCAAGTAGGCTCTAGGGTTTAGGGCCGATAGGGTTTAGGGTCTATAATCCTGTGCATAGGCCCTTACGGTCTTGTCTGGCTACTTGTACCGGCTGCAGGAAACAGCTGTCAGGCCCAAAGTAGCTAACATGGAAACCTGATTAAGAAACCGTGGGTCTTTATTAGGACTTTGTATTTGTCGGTCTTTATATTTTTGTGTTAAAGGGCCAGGGTTTCTTAATCAGGTTCCTACATGACCGTCAGCAGGAGCTCTCTGTATTCATGCTACTAATCAAGATAAGAGCATCAGCAAAGAATTCTCCAAAACACCAAGGAGATGCGTATGGTGTTGCAAAGGCGCTGCAGTCGCCACCTTCATCGCCACAGCCCCAGGAAATCACAGACCCGTCGCCCAAGATCGCAGCAAAGGCATTGAAACTTGACTTGATCTTTAGAACATCTTTCAACTGATCTTGAACAGCAGCGCTGTCACCGCCTGAATCAGCATCTCCCCACGTCACGACGGAGCCGTCACTTAGTATGGCAGCAAATGCTCGCTCGGTGGCGGCAATTTGACGCACACTCCTCGGCTGGTTGCGCAGTCTCCAAGACACCCATCGAAAGCACATTCCCTAATCTTGTTCGACGACTACTACTGGAATCGAAGCATTATCGGATATCTGCTTGTGTTTACACGTAGACAAACAAGCAAACATACATACGTAATTACACACCTACATGCATACCGACCTACCTGCCTTCCTACCTATATACCTACCCACCCCTTCATGCATACACATGTACTCGGGCGGAAGAGCAAGAACACACATACATGTCTATGACCTATTATTACAACGAGCTGCTCCTTTGCCGCATATCAAGTGAATGCACGAAGGATACGTTTATGTGGGTTTACATTTGCATGTGAAAGCATATTGTGGTAATTGTGCGAACTTGCAGTACCTGTGCACCGTCAGGTTCTCCTGCATATGAATCCGCATGCAGGAATGCCTGTGCATGCTTGTGTGCAGGCAGGCATGCCTGAATAGGGAGGTAGCTGCCCACGTGTGTTTTGATCTTGCCGGCGGCGGGTATGTAGGAATATGGCTGTAAGCCTTTCAGCTGGCCGAGTTACTACCAGTACTTTACAAAGCCCTCTCTGCGCCAAGGGTCTTCAAGTGCTCTTGGACAGAAGAACTGTCTCCACCAGCATATTCATCACCTGAGTTCTGAAGCATAGTACTCCAACAAGGAGCTGTTTTGCGATCTCTTTCAAGAACGAATGCTTTCGGCCCTTCTCAGAGATGTAGCTTGCTTAAGATATACGTTTATGGCTGAATTAGAGAATACTTTTGGCAAGTGCAGACTCGGACAGGTCGGGGTGCATTATCAAAAAACACAAGCAGATCTTGTTCGAAAAACACGAAATCTGAAACAATGGCAGGAGTCTTGCCGTCCTGCTGCATATATAGAACTTACTACCCTACTTCACATTTGAAGGCTCCTGTATCATAGAACCGGCATATGACCCTTATAGCAACCTTTAGTTGAAGCCCTGTGCTAATCATTCTGTTTGTACAACTTAGCCCGAGCAAGTTACCCCAGGTTACCACAGATCCGTCGCCCAGGATGGCTGCAAAGCTCGAGCCCGTAGATTGGATCTGCTGCACATTCCTCAGTTGTCCAGCTCTCATGCCAAGAGAAACCCTAAACCATGCACTTGCAGGTAGGCCTGGGATTCCACACAAAAAAAGCTTCTGACGAGTGTAAGTTCTCAAACTCAGCATCTAAGACTCTGTAGTCGATCCTGCGCCGAACGACTATCCCCACCAAATCTGCCCTTAGTTCTTGCACGCTCCGAGCCGATCAAGCTTTGAACCTTACACACATACTGCATGCTTCTCCAACGACCACAATCTAAAGACGTACTGTAGGGGCCATAATAATTAGAATAGGGGTTTGGGGTCCCTTATGGTGCAACAGCAATGAGGCACCCGAAGCGCTAATTAGTATTGGGATAGATTCAAGCTTCTATGTTACCTCGTCTACAAACTGCAGCTCCTTAGGTGAGGTGCATCTAACAGTGGGCTTCTCTCGACCTCCAACTACACTTGCGTAGCCTTTAGGCCAAATCCTCCCTAAACCTTACCTCACGCACCGGAAGTTTTGCTGGAACCCTAGCGGGTTTGAACCCCAAAAGTGCCCGCAGACCTTCACGCCCCCCCTAAACTACAAACTCTAACCTTGGGTATAGCTTAGACTTAGACCCCCCCCCCCCCCAAACTACCGTCTGCTATCATAGTCTGACTACCCAGTACTAAGCATTCAGGGCTGTATTAAAAGGCACTTGGAGGATCTTGGAAAGGTTCTTCAGGACTTAAACTTACTACCCGAATAAGCCACAGAAATAAAAGGTTAAACTTTCCGATTCCCACTAAAAGACAAGAACCCAAAAAGTTAAAAGGTTGGGCATTGGGGATCTAAGTAAATCCTCAAGTGGACGCTAAGTCGCCTCCCCCCAAGTCGCCACAGAGCCATCGCGGAGGATGGCGGCTGCTGCAGTGAATGAAAAAGACACCTGACACCCACGGTTTAGGGTTTAGGGTTCAAGAGTCCACAAATTCCCAGAGCAGCATTCTCTTACTACCCCAATAAGCCACAGAAATAGAAGGTTAGAATTTCCGATTCCTACTAGCTCCCCCCAAGGCTTCAAGAACTCAAACAGCAGGATTGTTAGGTGCCTGGAACTATTGGGAGTGTCGTCTTTGAGTCCAGGCATTTCTGACATCTTCTTTGGGGCTCCCTGAACCCCTTGTCATGGAATTCACCTTACACTGCATGGCAGGATTTAGGGTACAACACTACAAGCAGCTTCTGAAACGTCATGAATGCGGCAGAATAGTATTTAATCGAAGATATGGCGGTCCAACTTGGAGGTTCATGGGTAGTTATAAGTGGGGTTACAAGTCCCCTACTGTGGGTTCTACCTATAGTTAAGATTTTGAATATTCTCTGGGTCTTAAATGAACAAACATAAAAAGTATTTCCTAAGGAGACTATAGCCTTAGGCTTAGACCTGGAACTTAAAAGCCTCCGCCGCAAACCAAAACGCTCGAAGTAAGCCTTTTCTCTCCCTAAATCGCTGACAAAAGCCTGTATGATATACGTACCCTGGAAGGGCACAGTATGATATGATTTTGCAACACCTCCCCGAAAATCCTAAACCCTAAACCCCAAACCCTACACCCTTAACTTCAAACCCCCAAAAACCTAAACCTTGGAACCCCCACAGTCTGAGATCCCCTTGGGGGTCCAAATAATACCTAACAACCACCTGCAGCACTACCTAGAGGCTCATGCCCTAGTAGGGTAGTAGGAGTAGTAGGAGTAGTAGGAGTAGTAGTAGGAGTAGTAGTAGTAGTAGTAGTAGTACCCCTTTTTTAGGATACCTAGTTTTATGGTTCGGGTCTGTTCTCTTCGTAGGTACCGTAGAAAATGGGTAGGGTAAGCCCCCACGTACCTAACTATCCGGTCCTTTGGACACTTTGGGCACCCAGACCTTCCAAAATTCCTAAATCGAGGGGGTTTGCCCTAATTAAGCTATAAAGAAGGTCCCCAATATGATATAATGTATGGTCATGTCCGGTCCTGCACTTGTCCGAAGCAAAGCAAGGTCAGCACATCTCCGCTCCTCAGTTGGTTCAGGCATAAAGGACCTAGGGTTTAGGGTTTAGGCGAAAATCTCCACAGATCCTGCAATCATATTTTTGCGAAACCGTCATATTTCTCCTATGAGCAGTAACATCTTTTCGAAGCCTGTTGGCGAGACTATTAACCAATAACCCTTAAACCCTTATCATCATTTGTATTACCTCAATTCAAGCATTGTGCAATAATCCTCAGACAATACTGGGGATCCTTATTAGGATTTAAGCCCATTACTTAATTCATGGGTTGAGTACCTTATCACAAGTAAGACAGACTCCTTAGTAAACTTGCTACTTACTTCATGGGTTTCGCAGTCTGGTACTTGGAGGTTCATGGGTAGTTATAAGTGGCGTTAGAAGTAGGATATCTAGAGTTCTAACTCTTACTAGAGGGCTTATAACCCTGCTTATAACTACCCATGAACCTCCAAGTAGACCCTAAACCCTATACCCTTATAGAATCCCTACAGATCCCTGTAAAGAAACCCTGAAAGGAACCCTAAACCCTAAACCCTGAACCCCTAAACCCTAAACCCTAAAACCCTAAACCCTAAACCCTAAAACCCTAAACCCTTTACAACTACCCATGAACTCGGCCAGCGAGGCTCTCGATCTCGCATTCCTGGACCGTCGCTGCTCCATCGAGAACCTGCCCATCGCTTCTAGGGCTTACGGTTTAGAGTCTAGGGTTTCGAGTTTGGGTTTATGTTTTTTTTAGGGTTTCGGAGTTTTGGGTTTAGGGTTTTTGGGGAATCCTTTTCTGGATTCCCTGTATATATGAGTCCTTAGAAAGGCAAGTTGTTCAGGGTTCAGGTAGGCTTTACCAGGACCCCCCCTCCCCCCAAATGCCCTCTAGTAGAGCCATTATTGGTCCGTGATAACGTATCTCTCTTCTTCAATGACCGGGCCTGAAAAGTTCAAACTTTCTTTTCTAGACCATTTTGTATAAAGCCACAAAGTTTAAAGTTCCGCCCCTGGCTCGCTAAGGCATGGATGCAGGGTACCATTATTACTATTACAACTATTATGACTAGTACCACTAGTATACTAGCTATCATTACTATCACAACTAGTATTATCGAGATACGGTCTCAGGGTTAAGGGTCCAGGGCATTCTGCCTTAGGCTTGCGGCAAATCTCAAAATCAAAACATGCCCCGGAATCTATCTTCAGCCCTCTAGCTGCAACTGATGACGATGATGAAGATGAAAATGAAGAAGACTGGGTTGTGCTTAAAACCCTTTGAAAATTATTTCTGAATAGGTTCCCTTTTTTGGAAATAAGGGAAAATAAAAATTATCCCAAATCACAACCCAGAAGAGGGTGATAAAGGAGAAGAAGATGATGGTGATATTGGCTTGTGGCCCAGAAGGAAAGACAACGAAGCCAAAACGCTAAAACGCTGCCGGGCAGCTCGACCAGAGGAAGTCACCAGCTGACCTCCGGGGAATGCCAGAGCTGCCTGCGCCAGGGCTTTCAACGACTCCTCAGTGGCTGCACAATGTGGGGTGGGGGTTTAGGGTTTTAGGTGTAATTACAGAGTTTTAGAGCTTGAGGGTTAGAGTACGGTTAGAGGTTTGAAAGTTTATAGGGTTTGGGGGCTTCAGGTCTACAGGAAGCTTGTTTTTTTTTTTTTTTTTTTTTTTTTTAAGGGCTCTTTTTCGAACTGCAGAGTGCTTATCGAAAGAGCTTTGGGTTTAGGGGCGCAGGTGTTTGTTTGCCCCTTCAAGGGTTTAGGGTTCCTTTAAGGATTTAGGCTTCCTGTAAGTGGTGAAACGGGTGTTTGGGTTGGATGCTTTTAATTTTATGGGCTTTGGGTCAGGATTTAGGGTTTGGGGGTGAAGAGGGGTTGATGGGCGTTGGCTTCGAGGGCTTACGGTCTTTTCAAGCGTCTTCTGCTTGTGTTGAAGGGGCTTATGAGTTTTTGCTTGAAGGGCTTAGGGTTTTTGTTTCAAAGAACTTATTTAAATCGTTCTAAAGGGTTTTATGGTGTGCGTAAAAACCTTTTGTGTTATTGACAGGGTTTTCTGACATGTAATGTTGGGGCTTCAGCAGTTGGAATTAGGATAGGGCTTGAGGGTTTGGGGGTTGGGGTTTGGGGTGAGGGTTTTGGTTACACAGGATGTTGCTGCTAAATCTTGAAGCACCTCTACTACCACCGATCCCTAAAATGCTGAGGACCTTCTAAACACGATGAACATAGTCTAAAGGATAATGAGGGGCTTGGGTTTAGGGTCTAGGATACCTCATGTTTTTCAGGGCATTGAGATTATTTAGGAAAAATATTTCGACACAAACCCCAAACCCTGAACCCCTCATGAATAGCATCCTGACTGTACGAGATTACATGTAGCCCCCGACCCTCCTTCAAAACAACAAGCAAAATCAGGATAGACCCCTCACAACGCCCCATAAGATCTGGCTTAGGGCTTATAAGGCTGAAGCGCTGAATTTAGCTGTCCAGAGAATTAGCTCTAAACCCGAAGCCTGAGACCCTAAACCCTACTCCCTAAGCAGACCCCCGGGAGGACCCAAAAAGTAGATCCCTTAATGGGGGTTCCTGTAAAGTACTCTGAGCAGAATTAGGCCCCAAAATAAGGGGATCTATTTTCTAGATCCTCCCGGGGGTCGGGGTAAGCCCTAACCGCGGTACCCAGTTTCGATTGTCTCCGCCAGTGCAGCTTCGACTTGCACTGCTCGGCCACTTGCAAGGCTGACGTCCACGACGATCGACATGGCTGTCAAATGAACTCGAGTTACGGACGTGCCGTAGATCATGATGTGCATGTATCTCCCTCTCTCTCTCTGTCTATATATATATATATACATATATATATATATATACACATATATATATATATATATATATATATATATGTATACTTGTATTCGAGTCCTTATACACGGTTGCATGTAGAAGCACAGTTATACAGAGACACATATAGCTGGATACATACATATGTAGTGTGTATGTATGTATGCACGTAATCATGTGACTGTATGTGCTTATGTAAAGTTGCTGAGATAAATGGAAACGCTTACTTATATGCCCATTTGGCATATCTACATAACTTGTTACACACTCATCTAGTGTCTGTGTGTGGGTGTGGGCGCGTGTGCGCGTGTGGGTGAGGCGCGTGCAGGTGCATGTGTTTGTGTGTGTGCGTGTGTGTGTGCGCGTGCGTAGGTGCCTGTACACGTCACTGTGCCATTGAGCCCGTTGTCGTTCTGTGCTAATGAGGACCATCATGGACACTAAGCTCATCTACGAGCGTTGCTGGACCTGAATTTGGGCCTATGGCTTATAGGTAGGGTTAGAAAATAGTATCGAAATTCTTCCATCGTGAATACTGCAGAGCTTTGCCCATCAACAGCAAGGTTGCGAAATCTTGGCTTGCGCCCTGGCCTTGCCAGCATGCAGCTGCTCGGCTGACTTCCGAACCCCTCCTGAAAGTTAGCCTCCTTATATATGTCCAAAAAGGTAAAGTCCTAAGAGCCAACCAGAAGAACGCCAAAGCTGTATACCGACACACACAACCTGAGCCCCCCAATGTAGTTTGGCTGGATGCTGCAGCTAAGAGTTTACGCTTAGTTCTCTTGTCAGGGCCGCTTCTAGTGAATGACAAAAACAGACCTCATTGGAGGATACCCGAATAGGGAACTTATTGTACGGTCCTTGGTAATCAGAATAGGGTGCCCTGGTACTATATCTTACTCCCCCCAGAAGCCCCAAAAATACAAGGTTGAACTTTCCGATTCCTACTAAACTGTAACAGCACAAAACGTTTAATTGTAGACATGTACTTAGGAACACTACGGAATCATATTAGCAAATAGGTATTACCCTAAACCCTAAACCTAAACCCTCAACCCTAAGACCCTAAACTTCAAGTATTTGGCCCCTGGTTCTCAACTCCTCTCTGTCAACCCCGGGTGACCTCAGCTTGCTTGGGCCCTTGTAAGCATGAAAACGTCCATCGGCTGCAAGGTTTCTATTTTTTGCGGGGGAATAATTTAAACAGAAATCCAATAGTCTTAGTTCCCAGTCTTGATAAGCTGGGCTATGACGATTCTAGGATTCAAGTATTCAAGGAGCAGGACGGTATTGCAAGTTCTAGGCATTTGTTGCAGTCCGTTCCGGTGCAAGATTTGTTCACGAGGCTTCTTATACAACACACGAGTGAAAGAGACAATTTTGTCCAACATTTATAACCTGCGACACCTACATATGAACCTGCCATAAGAAGCCTTGGGCAGTCACTGAACCTTAAACCCTATACCCTGAAGCTTTGCTTGCCCTAGACCCTGTGCTTAGCGCGGACCTCGCAAGTAGGCCAGCATTGAGCTTGCACGAAGGAAACACCCTGGTTTTTCAGGGGCCTAGACGTCTATTTCCAACTGCAGCTTTTGCTTACCCTAAGGGTCCATGTACTCTCTCATATAGTACATACATTGGCTTTACAGTACTCCCTATATAGGTACATTGGGCCCAAAGTATATGCCATATGGGTACATGGACCCTTAGGGTTAGGGGAGCTCAAGGGCCGTAGACAGAACCTGCAATGCAGTTCCTAAACAGTACAGCAAACCCAAACCCCCCTCCCCCCAGCTCCCCACACCAGTACCCCAGAAATTGGCAGACACCTGATACGAAGTGGGCGCCGGGCGCTAGGTACGGCATGATCGTCATGGTGTCGTAGACCCAGCCTGAGGTTTCTGATGATGTGTTAAACTAGGATACCCAGTAACCTAAGAACAAAAAGGCCTCTCTTTTTGGTATTGGGTAACTTTATAAGGAACCTAGGACTACAAAAAGGGAATAAGGGTACTACTGGGCATCCTAGTTGACTTCGGGGGCCAGTTTGCGGTAGATTGCGATATGTCCGAATACGGTACCCTGCCCCAAACCCTGCTTGCTACTGGCACGTAAAGTCCTCGAGTGGTGGGTTCAGGGCCCTTCTAAAAATAGCACTGGTAATCTTGTACCCCTACCCATGGGCCCCAAAGTAGTTCCTTTTTGGGGTTCGGAAATATAATCCCAAAAGGAACTACTTTGGGGCCTCTGGGTAACCCTAATCCCCCAACCTTAATCCCCAAACCCTACACCCTAAACCATAAACCCTAAACCCCCGAACCCTAAACCCCGTCAACCCTGCACCGTACCACCTTGCGAGAAGATCTTACCGTACCGGTCTGCAGCAGCTGGCAGACTTGCCATGATCACGATCCCGATATACCCAAGCAGACGCAGACTGTACTTGGAGGGTCGGGGGACTTAGTAGCTGGTTACTTATGGGACTTATAAGTACCATAACCCCAATTAGGGTCCCTTTTAGGGGACTTATAAGTCTACTTACTACCTACTTACTAAGTCCCCCGACCCTCCAAGTAGAAGCTTGCAGAAGTACTAAAACTGTTCATCAGGAATATATTGCAGGATAATATAGTAGAAGCCCAAGAGTTGGAACCCAATAGCCTCAATCCTTAAGAGGAATGCAAAAGGAATCCCAGCACTAATTGTCCTTCATCTGGCTTCCAACTTTTGGGGGTTTACTATATCATTACCGAGGCCTTCCAAAATCTCTTAAGTCAGGAATATACCTTAAATCGTATTAGGGACCTTATTGTAATTTAGGGTATATTCCGTAACTAAGGGGTTTGGGAGTTTCTGGGTATGACAGACTAGACTCCTCTATTCTACGCTCGTCAACACCAAAACGCAAACCCTACCTCACCATGGGTCCATATGTGTTTCCATGTGGAAGTAGAAAGACCATACCTCTCTTGGTTTTTTGGGATGTGGCTCCTTCGTGCTAGTACATACTTGTTGGGTCGGGAGACTTAGTAAGTAGGTAACAAGCAGACTTATCAGCAATGCGGATACTTCTCGGAGGATCACGGGATTCTTTCGCTTTAGGTACAGGCTCCCTTGAAGGGATGTTTATGGGTTCTATGAAGAACAGGCCATAAACTACTTGCAGGTATGACTAACCCGAATCCCTAAACCCCTGTACCTCAAACCCTGCGACGCGAACCCTACTTGGAGGGTCGGGGGACTTAGTAAGTAGGTAGTAAGTAGACTTGCAAGAACCCTAAAAGCGATCCTAATTGGGGTTATCGTACATATAAGCCCATAAAATTACTACTTACTAAGTCCCCCGACCCTCCACCGTAGACCCTTTGAGGTCGCTCTACTTGGCTTTGGGATCGTGCCAGGGTGCCTGGTGTCTCTTTGCCCAGCTCCTTGACATAGGGTTCGTTCGGCGTTTAGGGTTGCAAGGCTTTGTAGGCATCAAAAGAGTAGTCTCGTCGCAGTTTGGTTTTGAAGGTCTTGGATAGAAGGTCGCAAAGGTCCAGGTGTTCTTGAGACCAAGGGTCCTTGCAGGTTTCAGCGTGCTGGGGCCCTGGCACATGCAACAGTCAGCGGGTTGCACCCTGATGCATGTGAAGTAGATCAACTAGGATACCCAGTAACCTAAGAATAAAAAGGCCTCTCTTTTTGGTAGTTAAAAAGGCCTCTCTTTTTGGTAGTTAAAAAGGCCTCTCTTTTTGGTAGTTAAAAAGGCCTCTCTTTTTGGTAGTTCGGTATCTTTATAGGGAACCTTAGGACCTAAAACAGCCCTAAACCCTAAACCCTAATCCCAAAACCCTACCTAAACCCTCATTCTGAGCCCTAAACCCCAAGCCCTAAGCCCACAAGGGTACTACTGGGCATCCTAGTCAACCAGCTCTGGAGATCCCGAGCTCTCTCACTGGCCCAAAACCCAAGAAAATAAAAGTTGAAACTTTCAGAATCGACTACCTTATAAGAGCCCCAAGAGTTAAAAAGTTGAGTTGACAGCCAATAATTTCTATGATAAGTAACGAAATGATAACGAAAAATCAGAAAATAGGGATATGCTGATCAGAGCACTGCCCCTGGGACAGAGAAGTTCAACTTGCATGATGCACTGCTACGGATACAAACCCTGCATTACCCATAACAGGGAATATAACACCCATAGTTTAAAGGGAACTCCAGAAAGTTGGAATATGGATCAATGATAGGATCCCCTATAATTTACCTTAAAGGGGTTACGATAATGATATTCCAACTTTCTGGCTTCTACTGTAATGTAGGGGCCTTGATAATTAGAATAGGGTTTTGGGCTTCCCGTATTTTAGTTATAGTAGAATACGCAGCCCAGGCCCAGACCCTATTCTGAGTATTAAGTAAGGCCTCTGTGGTGAAGGACTTGGGGTTGGTCGCTAAAGAGATGCAGGATTTACTGTAAAAGACCCATGATAACGTTCCCAGACCTGCCAAAATCCCTTTAATTAAGGAATATACCTTCAATCGTATTAGGCTCCCATAGTTTAGGGTCTTTAGGGTTTAGGGTTTAAGGTTTAGGGATTTATACCAGTCTGCGGGTTGACGACATCCTGCGGTACGTTACCTTGGCCGACTTCTGAACCCCTCCTAAAAGCTAAACTTTTAGCCTCCTTATTATAGTTCATATAGAAACCCTAAAACAGTTAAAGTCTAAAGAGCCAACCAGAAGAACGCCAAGTTACATGAGCATAGAGTAGAAGCCAGAAAGTTGGAATATGATTATCGTAACCCGTTCAAGGTATATTATAGGGGATCCTACCATTAATCCATATTCCAACTTTCTGGAGTTCCCTGTAGTTGTTCTTGGGTTTAGTGTCTTATTTGGGCACATGGACCCGTAGGGTTGCTTTTAATGTTTTGGGCCTTGAGCTTAGGATTTGCAACGGTCTCGGGATTTAGGATCTTTCGTGAGGGCTCTGATGGGGAACCTGTTTACAGCCAAACAATGTGCTAAATCCGGTGCAGCCATAAAATTTACATAAACTTGGCTGACTTCTGAACCCCTCCTAAAAGTTAAACTTTTAGCCTCCTTACTATGGTTCATATAGAAACCCAAAAAGTTAAAGTCCTAAGAGCCAGCCAGAAGAACGCCAAGAAAAATCAGGATCCTCATCCCCCGACTCTTCGGAAACACAGAACCCATAATAGGGTTTTGGGCCTCATTATAGTATAAGTATAACAAGGATAAAGAACCGACAAAATAGTATTAGGCCCCTATCCTAAACCCTATAGATCCCTTATAGATCCCTTTAATGGAGCCCTTAAGGATCCCCGTAAAGGTAGTATAGTAATAGGTAACTATTTAGGCCTCTAAATCCCCAAATCCCTTATAGAGTCCTTATATACCCCTATAACTCCCTTATAGTACCCTTATAGCAGCCCTTAAAAGGACCCTTTAAAGGAACCCTATTCTAATTAAGCCCCTGTATAAGTCCTCCAGGTCTTCTAGGAGGTCGTGCTTGTCGTGGTCTTTCGTTACCTCGCGCGGCCGCCGTTTGGGCGGAAAGATCTCAAAGCTTGCGATTTTGGGTCCAGGTTTAGGGTTTAGGGTGTTTAATGAACCCCAAACCCAAAACTCTATAGTGGATCTTGATGATTAGAATAATGACGTGTTTGGGGGTGTTTGCTGTGTTGCAGCATTGGTATAGTCAAGACCCTAAGTTTCGGAGTGTACCGGTTTAGGAGTTTCTGGCTTCGCGGTTTGAAGTTCAAGGATTGATTTCGGGGTATGGTTTATGTTCTCCTGCTAGGATGGCTACCGTATGCCACCATTCTGATACCGAATCAAGACTGCATTGGAAGGTGAGAACTTTTAGGGTTTGGGAGTCAGTGTCTCACCACCTTCTGGGTTCTTGTTAAGTGATTTTACTGAGTTGAAGTGTACATAATCAGGATCTATAGCAAACACAATGGTTTCCTTATTATGGTAACTTAAACTGAATGCCTTAACAAGAGCCCTGTCCTTGGATATATAAACAGACAAGCTCGGCCCTATGATTAGTAAATGTAATACCTTTATTTAGGTAGCCAGTTTTCCCGGTTGGAGTCCTTCGGTTGATGATACAAATCCTGCATTACCTTAAGGACCCTAACCTATGGGAACTATAGAATATTCCTCATTATGGGTAATGCAGGATGTATGTCATGAACCGTTTCATAAGAAACTGAGATATGCAAACAGAGTTTGGGGTCTGGGTGGAGTCCGGAGACGTATTGAGCTCGTGTGCTGCGGGGAGATTGCAGAAGATCACGCCTAGGATGCCCAGTAACCTAGGAATATAAAGGGCTCCCTTTTTGGTATTGGGTACTTGGAGGGCCGGGGGACTTAGTAAGTCGGTAACAAGTAGACTTAGAAGTACCTTAAAAGGGATCCTAATCGGGGTTATGGTACTTATAAGTCTCTAAAATATCTAGTTACTAAGTCCCCCGACGACACTCCAAGCAACTTTATCAGGAACCTAGGACTACAAAAAGGGAATAAGGGTACTGCGGGGCATCCTCGACTCTTTCCCTCACAGGCCCGGACCAGCAAGAAAGCGGCCCAGCAAAGCAAAAACCGCGGGCCAGATGTCGGGTCCCATGTAGCTTAGTTGCTGAGTTCGTAAGCCCCCAAAAGTGTACACTTTCAGGTTTATAGTGAGTATTTAGTATTATCCCCAAAAGTGTAAAGTGTATCCACTCAGCTACTAAGGTAGAAGGCCCCCAATAGTTTAAAGCTGTTGAACTGACGGCGGGAAGACTTTTCAACCCTGGCCACAAAACTGCGGCCCACAAGCCGACGATGATGGTTGCACAGTGGAAGTGACTCCAGTGCTGTTTGTCGTTTGATGTTTTAAAGCAAACTGTGTCATTTCCCTTTCAGTGTAAGGTTTATATGGTCTAGCTAGGCTCTAAGATAACATTCATGGGATAATCATGGAACTTATGCTTGACATGTAAACGAGGGTGCCTATTTTCTAGTCATTCAGACATCGATAACAGCCATGAAACTCCCAACGGTTGATGATATAAATCCTGCATTACCTTAATGACCCTAAACTATGGGCATTATGGTAGATTCCTTATTCTGGGTCACGCAGGATTTATATCATCAACCGAAGGACCTGCTCTCCGCACAGGACAAACACCAAGCCCCGCACTCAATTCAGAAACCTTAAACCCCGAATGCAGCGGTCACAATATTTCTCAAAGCGTTTTGGGGGATACTGTATATGTTTTAGTAGGGGCCCCCTACCCTGTAATAGTGGTATAATGGGAATATAAGAAGGCCCTAATATATTCCTTATAGTCACTAATACAGGGTGGAGGCAGCTTCTAGTATATGTTCATATGCAGAAGTATGATCGGAACTTTATGGGGTCATTAATGCCAGTGAGTCTGACACCTATACGACCCAAAAACCCCGGCCCTACACGCCACAACCAGAAAACCGTAAGTTGAAGTTCTTGGGAGCCCCTAAATCCACATCCAATGCCTTGTCCATGTAGGTAAGTCGGATACGACGCACAAATGCCTGGTCGTCCTGCCGCACTGCTCGGGTTTGGCCGAGGGACAGACAAACTCTTGAATTTAGGGGTTCAGGGTTTCAGGGTTGAGGGTGTTTACGGAGCTGTAGGGTTCAGGGTTTAATTAGGGTCAAGGATTCAGGATAATATTCTGCGGTTATATGTTTGCAAAAGAGCTTTGATGGCCAATACGGCTTCCAGAATGTCCATAACGGAGGAATGAACCTTAACACATATGGGTGGTTGTCAAAACTATGGTCCCTTTTTGGGTCTCTATTATAATACGGCACCTAATATTAGGGTACCCAGAAAGGGGCCATGATTTTGACAACCACCCATATCCAAGGTCCCTCCATAGTCAAGACCTATTGAGGAATTATTGGCCTGGCCTGGGTTTAGGGATTGCGGGAAGGATCATTGTTTTCAAGTTTAGAGCTTACCCTAAGGGTCCTAGCACTTCGGGGAACCTCAAAATGTAGGAGTTCTGAGATCCCACAGAGGTTCCGAACCCTCCTAAAGAGATACCTGGACCCTTAGGGTAGTTCGTTCTTCGGGCTTTGGGGCCTCTCGGGGTTGGGTTTAGGGTTTGCGGTTACGGGGTTCAGCTAACCCAATCCGAAGGGATACAGCCGTTTTTTGAGGACTAAACCCTAATCCCCCGATGAACCACAGGAATGGAGGGCTAAACTGTCCGCTTCCTTGTAAACTATGGCTTGGGTCTTGGAGATCTCAGATAAACGCAGGACTCCCTAAACCCTAAACCCTAAACCCCTAAACGCCCAAACCCTAAACCCCTACACCCTAAACCCTTAAACCCTAAACCCTGAACCCCTAAACACCTGAGCTAGGCAAACTGACGCCGACACCCTGGCTCACGGCTTGTACAAATTACCCGAACTTTTTGCATCCAGTTCTAGGATGCCAAGTAACCTAGGAACAAAAAGGGCTCCCTTTTTGGTAGTTCGGTAACTTTATAGGGAACCTAGGACTACAAAAAGGGAATAAGGGTACTACTGGGCATCCTAAAGTTGAGACACAAGTCGGAATGCCTTGACGCCAACGGTTTTGGCTTTAGGAGGGTTTTAGGGGTTTAGGGTTTAGGGGTTTAGGGTTTAGGGTTTTAGGGTTTAGGGTTTAGGGTGTAGGGGCTCAGGGTTTGGGGGTTCAGGGTTTAGGAGGGTTTTAGGGGTGTAGGGTTGCTTACGCAAAGCCGGAAAAGTTGAGAACAGGTGGGCCAAATTTGGTAAGTTTGACACCCAAGCACGAAACTCACAAGAAAACAAAAAACTGCAATCCTTTAGAAGCCTCTACCTTCATACAACCCTTATATACCCAAAGCCCCAACTCAAAATCCCAGCCGAGCATGTGAAATCTGTTGGCCTCTCAACCCTGAAACCTCGCACATCAGCTCTAACCTCTAAAACCCCCCTAAACCCTAAACCTCAAACCCTAAACCCTAAGGTCTAAACCCTAAACCGCTGCAAAACGGCATCTCTGACATCCAACCTACAGGGGCCTTATTACTTGGAGTAGGGTTTTGTGGGTATACTCGACTATCGTCATAATAACTAATAATAAGGAACCCCTCGCCCTCGAACAAAACAAATATAGTATTAGTAACGATTGAGGCCCCTATATTAGGCTCCCAAACCTGAAGCTCAACATCCCTCCACTCTCGCGAAGCCAGGCCGCAAGCCAAATCCCAAAAGGGCCCACGTACCCAGAGACTCCAATAGCCCTTAATTAGGGAATATACCTTAAATAAAATTGGGAATCCTACTTACTATAATTTAAGGAATATTCTTAATTCAGGGATAGGAGCCTCTGGGAACTAGTCGCTTCTTAGGCGATTCAGCTCACATTCGTGGATGTTCGCTTACGCTTGCCGCACAACCTCTGGCAGGGCCGTGAACCACACTCATTGGCATCAGCCAAGGGCACTGAGCTCGGGCAGAAAGTGTTTTGTGTGTCTGACACCGAGTCAAGCGTCGCCAATCTGCCATACACGTCGCATTCGTCACAGTAAGCGGGCTCGTCTGGGAACTGTTCGTTAAAGCAGCCACACTCCACGCAGGGCGCGGCCTCCGCTGCCCACCAGAACCCTGCGCCTGCAAATTCGACTAAAGCGATAAGTGGGATTAGCTGAGCCGTTGAGTAATGAAACTGCTTTATATAACTAGTTCATGACTTAGGTTTGAGTGATGTGGTGTTTGCGCTTACAGGATTCAAGAAGCTCAGTGAAACTCTCATTCCTGAAACCCAGCCTAGAAACTGCAATACATAGGATGGAGCTTTGGGTTTCTAAACTAGACTTCTACTAATGTAGGAACCTGATTAAGAAACTCTGGGCCTATAATGCCAAAATAGAAGGGTTCATAGAAGGAAACCTACTACAGGCCCAAGGTTTCTCAATCAGATTCCTACACCCTAAACCCTAAAAACCCAAAACCCTTAAAAACCCTATACCCTAAACAAACTGAACACTATAGACTTCTACTAAATAGCTAAGGAGCCCCCAAGCCCATGCAAACCTCTCAAGGTAAAAGGAGGGACCCTGAATAAGGACCCCTAGGTATATACCCTTAGTATAGCTAATATATACCCATTATATAGCCCATCATAGGGTAGGGGTCCCCATTAAGGGTCCCTCCTTTTCCCCTTGGAAAACCGAAGCCCGACGAACACTAACACTCCAGCTGCCTCCCTTGGGGGTGGTGGCGGCACCGGCGGAACCATTGGAACACCCCCCTTCGAGGAGACGGTGCTAGTTGATTCTTAGTTGCTCTCTTGCTCCTCTTGTTGATCCTAAACCCTATATAGACCCCTTACCTTAAACTACCATAACCTACGTTGTTTTTAATCCTAATATGGATTTCGTAGGGACCCTACAAACAAGTAGGTTTTGGTAGGTTGAGGTAGTTTCTAATTTGGGAACCTTTTTTGATAGGTTGCTGGGATGGGGTTGTTGGGCTTGCAGTGCATAAGGGTTATCGGGCTGAACGAGGGCTTGGAGCACGCCGAACACCTCTACTGGACTGTCCCTATTGCCATGCAAGGGTCCACAGAACATGGGGACCTCAGTAATGAGAGCAGGGTTTGGGGCGCATAGTATGCTTCATTCATTGTAGAAACCCTAAGGAATACCGTCACTTACCATTCAGACCGGTAGAATACTCCAAGAAGTGTGCACTTCGGCGCGACCGCTATCGAGCGGGAAGTCGTGGTCAGAAATGGGTAGCAGAGCTGTTCATCTATCGGCCAATGAGAAATCAGCAACGTTGGTGTGTCGTAGGATCTCATGTGTACGGCATGTTTGATTCTGGCTAGAAATGTGTACTTGGAGGGTCGGGGGACTAAGTAACTAGTTATTTTGGAGACTAATAAATACCATAACCCCGATTAGGATCCCTTTTAGGGTACTTATTATAACTCTACTTATTACCTACTTACTAAGTCCCCCGACCCTCCAAGTAGGGATGCCTCCAAAAATCTGACGTTACCTACTGGAGCAACTAGTTTGCCAATTCCCTACTTAAAGGATCATGGGACTTAGGAAGTAAGGGTTCTTGACGGGCCCCTTAAAGGGATCTATAGTGTTCCTTAAAGGGGTCTTTAGGGTTTAGTTTAGGGTTTAGGGCCTACTTGGAGGATCATGGGACTTAGTAAGTAGAGTAGGGTTATAAGTACCCTAATTGGGGTTATAAGTAACTATAAATATAATTGCCCTAATTATATCCCTAGTTACTAAGTCCCATGACCCTCTAAGTACACCCTCAACCAAGAGGCCCCTTTTAGCACATCTCAGCGCCACACCGGCATCATAGGAGCCTTGCAGTACGGAGAAATTTCAGTGACCACAGACGACTCGGACCCCGTAAAGGGTACAGCACCAACAAAGCGGCACCGGGTAGGGCTTATAGGGTGGCCTTTTGGGTGATCCAGCTTTGCTATGCAGTCACTAGTTCAGGGGCGCGACATACCTACGAAGGTATGTGTGCGACGACCGACCCCAAGGTATGCGTGTAGTGCTGACGCCTGAAAATCCTGAACGGAACGTTTCAACCCGGGCTGAATAAGTGGGAGTTTCCGAAAATGGGGGACCCCAGTATAGTACCCTAAAAAAGTAGTATCCTTATTCCCAAAGTAAGGTACGCCTAATTTGCGGAAATGCCCATATTCCTAAACTCCATACGAGATTCTACCTCGAGGGTCCGAATTCCTGAAACAGCGTGTGGGTAGTTCAGGTCGAGGTGGGAGTTTCTGAAAGTTAGGGGTACCTTATTTGGGGGTCCTTCGGTTGATGATATAAATCCTGCATTACGTTAAGGACCCTAAAGTATGAGAAATGTGGTATATTCCCTATTATGAGTAATGCAGGATTTATATCATCAACCGTTACAATAAGGATCCTACTATTTAGGGTGCTATACTGGGGTCCCCTATTGTCGGAAACCCCAGGTCCTAATTCAGGGATCTACGGTTTGCGCTCGGGTGTAGGGTTGGATGAGCATGTCGCCAACAAATTCCACAAGAGATGCATAGTATAGAAACCCCGGCCCCAAACCGTTTGCAGTCCGCATTATTGGCTAGCGAGGAGTTTCCGGGCATTTAAGGAGGCCCAACGTAAGCGGTAGCTTACCTTCGGTCCTTTCCAGAAGGTACTTCTGCTTTCAAAGTTAGCAGGGGCATGTGTAGTATTATTACTATTATTACGATTACAACAACTACTACTACTACTACTACTACTACTACTACTACTACTACTACTGCTACTGCTACTACTACTACTACTACGACTACTACTACTACTGCTACTACTGTTACTACTGTTACAAATTCAAAGAGGCAGCGCTTCAGCCTACAACCCGTTCACATTCGGGCAGAGGGCTTCACCTTCTTCATATCGACGGAAAGCCAAATGTTATGAACTAGACTTTTCTTCAAGTTTTAACGAAGAGGATATGCGATGCTGCACCTGTTTTGAAAGGTTAGTCGAGGCTTACGTTGTGAAGTTCTTCAGAAATCATTGTCGGCAAGACCCGACTATGAACTGAATGGAGAAACCCCGAACCGAAACACCGAACCCCGAACCGTGAAAACACCATAAATAACCTGGAGCACCAATCCCTGAGCCATTGTAATTTCAACTAGAGCGCACACATAGCGAAACAAAAACAAAACACCGAACACATTCAACAACCGAACGGGGGGCAAGAGCTGAACCACCTGAACATAACAACTACGCGATACGCATCTACACACGACCCTAGGGTTCTACTTTGACCAATAATAAAATACCTACATACGGACGGTATGAGTGCTTGGACTATGAGGGAAACAAGGAGAACACTCTTCAACTAAGGAGCTGAGTCTTCGTTGCTGAGTTCATAAGCCGCCAGAAGTGTACACTGTTAGTTTCATAGTGGGTAGCATTATCCCAAAAAGTGTAAAGTGCATCCACTCAGCTACTAGGGAGTACCCGAGCCCAAAAAAGGTTAACCTTTTCAACTATGGTAGGGTTTTTCAAGCCCCAAAAGGTTAAAGGTTACCTACTGAGATACCCAGAAACCCTTGTAGAACCCTTAGATCCCTGAGAAAACACTATACTAGCCGGTTTAAAGGTTACCTTCTCAGCTACTGACAAGCCCTTTTCAACCCTCTATAAATCCCTTACAGGGAACTCCAGAAAGTTGGAATATGGTTTCATGGTAGGATACCCTATAATTTACCATAGAAGAGTTAGGATAATCATATTCCAACTTTCTGGCTTCTACCTTAAAGGAATCCCGTATAGTACCCTACAGTAATTAGCTTTTTTAAGGGTTACCTACTCAGCTAGACCTCCGGGCATCCCGACCCCCGGTGGCCCAGGCATCGGCATGCCAGGCATCCCGGGCATCCCAGGCGGTCCCGGTGGAGGTCCCGTGAAGGGCGAGGGCAGCTGAGGGGGCGGCTGCCTGTGTAGTTTAGGGCTGTGCCTTAGATTCTTGAAGGTCTTCGCTGTAAACTTGGCTGACTTCTGAACCCCTCCTAAAAGTTAAACTTTTAGCCTCCTTATTATGGTTCATGTAGAAACCCAAAAAGTTAAAGTCCTAAGAGCCAGCCAGAAGAACGCCAAGTTTAAGGGTTATGGTTTAGAATGTATAGGGTTTAAGGCTGCCTGGGTGTAAGGGGCCTTAGCGTTTAGAATGTGGTTCCTTTAGCAAGGTTCCTTTAAGGGTTCAACTATGAGGGTGATAACAAAGGTTCTGTGGTATAGGGGAATTAGAGATTAAAATAGGGTACTGTATCTTACTGCATAAACATAACTACCACTTATTAGACTTCTTTTTTTGCTCCTAGAGCTCTGGTCCAAGGTTTGTGGCTAGGGCGTAGTAACCCATGTAAATCATAGAAGCCAAACGCCGAGACGGGTCAACCCCGAATCCTATAGAACCTAGACCTCTCAACACCGAACCTTCAGCTGCGCCGTCATTCCTGTCAGTACCCCTCAAAAGGCTTCCCAGAACCTGGAGCCCCGTGTCAAGCCTTGTAAACTTCTGAAATTCCGCTAATATCATTAAGAGCAATGCTAGAACTTTGTTCATAAACTTCTCAAACCCTTAACAATAAGGCTAGACAGTCCTTGCTACTATCATACGCAGCCCGTCTAAAATCTTGAAAGATATCACCTTGGACCCCGCATCATTCCCAAGTTCAAGACGCTATATGCAAGATGAAAAACTCCAGCTCTGAGAAACCCCAAACAGATGTGCTACAGAAGACACATTAGGTCTCTAACTCCGGTTGAAAAGGCAAACAAGCCTAAACCCTTAAACCCTAAACCTTAAACCCCTTTTCTTGGCTGCCTTCTGACCCCCTCCTAAAAGTTAAACTTTTAGCCCCCTTATTATGGTTCATATAGAAACCCAAAAAGTTAAAGTCCTAAGAGCCAACCAGAAGAACGCCAAGTTTTTTGGCTGAAGGAAGGAGCAGAACTACCAAACATGGATACCGCCCAAGACGGGATACTACGAAGTAGGAACCCAGAAACTCCAAAATCCATTAATTAATTGAGGAATTTACCTGAAATCATACTAGGGCCTCTATTATAATTTAAGGTATATTCCTTAATAAAGGGGTTTTGGAGTCTCTGGGAAAGTTAGGCCAACAGCTCCTAATCCCTGAACCCCGAATCCCAAAACTCCTAAACTCCTAGACCCTTAACCCCTACACCCCTAGAGCCTGAACTCTAACACCCCTAAACTCCCGTAAACCCTAAACCAGGCCGAAGCAAGCTCACCCGACTGAGGCTCACGGCCCACGAATGAAAAGCGGCATGGGCGCGTTGTCTGCCGGAACCTTATGCACCCACAATACGACGTTTGGCAGTGGGGTCTACAGAGCTGACTAATTAGAACATGGCTCCGGGTGTCTTAGAGAAGATATCTATATGGAGAGTATATTGCTTGTGCTGTATCCTAGGCAAACAAATATCCAGCTTTGGGATAGTATCTGGATTAGTTAATTATTGTAGCCCGAAAAGGCCGAAAGTCCCTTTTCGATGTACTCTGAGGCTTTGGTCAAGGCTCGCAATAGCACACTCTCAAGGGTTGAAACCATGGGCCCCTAGTATGGGCCCTTAACCCTGGGATCCTGATATACCTACTATATACGCTATATAGACTCTTGAGGTTCCCTAGGGCTCCCTCAAAAAGGTCTAAGGCCTAAGGGTCCATATTAGGGGCCCGTACTTCCGGGATTTTCTGCGACGACACGCCGTCTTGGCGCTAGTGCTTCGGACAGTCAGACACCTTCCTCAGAAGAGCCCAAAACCCCTTCATGAACAGGGAAAACGACCTAATCGCAACTAACCCGAGCCCAAAATCTTGCATGAAGTTAAGCCTGTGTGAAACCCAAACGAAACCCCTGTGAAAGCCCTATCCCCAAAAAACTATACAACCTTATATCTCTTGTGAGGCCCTCATAATGAAAGCCCTATGCAAGCATAAGAAGCCCAAGAGCAATCTAGAATGTTCTCTCTCCGCGAAGGAGTACTGGGCTCCATGCGCAAGGATGAAATGGCCCTAACACCCTAAAGACCTGAAACACCAAGCTTATCCAAGGGCAAAAGGAGGGACCCTTAATAAGGACCCCTAGGTATATACCCCTAATATAGCTATTACATACCCATTATATAGCCCATTATAGGGCAGGGGTCCTCATTAAGGGTCCCTCCTTTTCCTTTTTGATAATAGGATCCCTAATATGATTTAAGGTATATTCTTTAATTAAAGGATTTTGGAAGGTCCCCATTAAGGGTCCCTCCTTTTCCCCATTGAGCTTAGACACTCTGGGCCTGAAACGGTCTATGCTTCGCTCTCCTGCCCTCAGAAGGTACAGCATAAGACTCAAGTTGGGGATAGCTGTGAGGGTGGTAGGACAGGCACCTTAGATAGAACGGTGTTTCGAGTTTTGGGGCGTAGTTGCAGTGGAAATACCTTAGGAACTGTAGGGAATAGAACTGGTAGTTGTTCCCATCCGATGAATAACGACGACATGCGCTATCCCATCCTCATACATGTGTTATGTATATATATATATATGTATGTATGTACATACAGATCTCTCCCTATCTTTTGAAAGAACTCGTCTCAACGCTTCTTCTTCCGGTGTATGGTCTGAAGCTCGAGCGCAGACCACTCAAATCATCCAGCACTGAGGTAACACCTGCAGCCAGAAGGTCATGAACATGAAGAAGACCTGCACCTTGCTTGGAAGACAATCTCAAAATAGAGGTCATCTGTGGCATCTGCTCGGTATTGAAATGCTCATTCAAGAAGCTGCTGAACTCTCCAAACCAACAGCTGGAGCCGTCTCTTTGGCCTGGCAGGCACTTGTCAAGGCGAAACCAAAGGGTCTGGTGGCCAAGCTTCACTGAAGTGATGGTGGGAGAGCTTGGGCACATGTCAGATAGGCGTCCTCGACGTCTACAGCAATCATTGCCCATCCACGAACTCTCTGCTCCATGAACACTGCAGGGATGAGCCTGGTGACAATGGATCCAAGGGCAAAAGGAGGGACCCCTAATAAGGACCCCTAGGTATATACCCATAATATAGCCATTATATAGCCCATTATAGGGTAGGGGTCCCCATTAAGGGTCCCTCCTTTTCCCCCTTGAATGGAGCTGCTGGCTGGACTGAAGACTGAAGAGTCCCTCTCGGTCAGGATCGAGGAAAGCGAAGTCTCGCGCGACCAGACGGGCCCTGCGAAGCCATACTGGGTTGTGCTTTAAACCCTTTGAAAATTATTTCTGAATTGGTTCCCTTTATAAGGAAATAAGGGAAAGTAATAAATTATCCCAAAGCACAACCCAGCATACCTCTTTGCCTCCAATGCACTTCTGTCGCCACGTCAACTTAAATTTGGTGCTGAGCGTACGGTCGCCTGGCAACGGACCTCCAACCTCAACGAGGACACCTAGAGAACCAAGCCGGGCTACTTCAAAGAGGCATGCTTGTCTGTCAACTTCAAACAGCTCTGCAGCACTGAGTTCGGGCTCGTGATCCGTCAGGTCAGCCCCAAACCTAAACCCCTAAACCCTAAACACCTTCAACCCTAAACCCAAAACCCTAAGCCCCTAAACCCCAAATGCATCAGTTACGAAACCTGCACTCTTATGAAACCCTTGTAAGATCCCTTTGAAGACCGCTATACTACACCTCAAGACTTGGAGGGTCGGGAACCTTAGTAAGTAGTTACCCTATAGACGTATGATGATTAGGATGCCTTTTAGGGTACTTATACGTCTACATATAGTACCTACTTACTAGTGCACCTATCTAGTACATACTTGGGCCTCAAGGGGTTCCTATATAGGATGCCTAAGTATACATATATGTGTATATATATATACATATATATACATATATATATATATATATATACATATAAGTTTATATAATATATTTCTTGGGCACATGGAGCCTCCGGGAGACTCATCGTTGCAGTTTAAGGACCTAAACCCAAACCCTGAACGTCCCTAAACCCTAAACCCTCCAAACCCCGAAACTGCATGGCAAAACACTTCTTCCTGATGCTAAAAGCCGTAACGGAGCCCTAAGCCCGATAACTCATAATTGTATGGTAATGTAAATCAAGACTAAACTAAACACTGGACCCCAAACCCTGAACCTTTACAAGAACCCACTCTTCCAGGACCAGGACCATGGGCAAGGGCGGACCAGGACCCCTCGCGCTGGGCGGCCTGGGTCTAGGGCAGGACTTTTGGGTTTTTGGGGGCTTGTAAGGTTTAAGGTTTCGAGTTTAGGGTTCAGCTCCCCCCCCGAAGAAGTATAACCGAGCACAGGATAGGCTGTAGGGTTCTGAGGTTTAGGGATCTAACCTTTCTATATAATCAACTCCCCCCTAAGAAACAAGCACCAGGAAACAGCTTGGACCTCTATAAGCCAAATCATAACGAATGTACCAAAGTAGCCAAGCATCATATACTTTAAGTCTCTACGATGATCAAAGCATATACATAGCAACATACCTGTAGAGATGTTCGCAATCTTGGGAAACTTTGAAAGTCGTTTGAACATTTTGAACATCAAAATCCTCGACCCAGGGACAAGGGAGCCTTACCCCAACACCCCCGAAAGCGTTAAAGCCATACGAACAAAGCTTAAACCATCCCCAAAAACCCCAACCCCCAAATCCCCGAAACCACTTGTAGAGTGTGTGCTGGAGTCAAGCCCGCAACAGCTTGACATCGTACTCAAGGATCGGTGGACTTAATGAGTCAGCTAGCCATAATACTCCCTAAAGTGTACCAAGTGTATCCCTTAAAGGGTTCCTAGATAGCTACCTTAAAGCCAAAGTATACGGTGAGGATGTCGAAACATGCGAATGTTTGAGACATATCTGAACAGATATCTACTTATTCTACCTCCGTGGCCGTCGGGCGCGGCTCGCCAAGTCTATCCTTGGCTGACTTCTGGCCCTCCTCAAAGTTAAACTTTTAGCCTCCTTAGTATGTTTCACATATCAACCCAACAAGTTAGAGTCCTAAGAGCCAACCAGAAGAACACCAAGTATCTACAATTGCGAACCTGAAGTTTCTAAACATGCGCAACACTTTAAGCATACTTTGTGTACTACCTTCGTGGCCTTGGCAGTCCGGTCCACTTCTTCAAACAAATCACCGCACAACATCTTAGTTGCTGAGTTCATAAGCCCCAAAATGTGCACTGATAGTTTTTTCGTGGGCAAAATGATCCCAAAAAGTGTAAAGTGTATTCACTCAGCTACTAAGACATATTATACTATATGCGCACATGCAGCCGGAGGGATTGGGATCAAACGCAGCTAGAACTCTGGTTGCCTGGTTTGCTAAGTTCCAAGATGAATTCAGTACGCATCCGAATCAGTAAACCCCAAACCCTAGTCCTTGACCCTAACACACCACACGGTTTAGGGTTTAGGGTTTAGGGTATTCTTATTGGGGGGGGGCATTATCTATACCAAAAAATACTGGATCCCTTTTCCATTTCCCAAACACCCTATGCAGCCCTCTGCAAATCGGCAGAGGCTGTGGCCCACTTCTTGCGGAGCGTGGGGACAGACCACGGCTGACACTGCCTTCAAAGAACATGGGACTCTTAGGGGGGTAAGAGGGAGCGGGGTAGGGCACAATACTTTAGAAGCTGCCCCCACCCTGTAATAGTGACCATAAGGATTATATAGGATTATATTAGGGCCCTATATACTCCTATTATACCACTATTACAGGGTGGGGGCAGCTTCTAAACTATACTTAACTATACTTCCTTACTTAGGCCCTATCAGGTCCTTGTTACAGGTATTGAGGAACCGAACCCAGCTCCCCCCCTACCCGCTAATGGCCCCAAGGGTCCAAGTCCAAGTACCTAATAATCATATGCTCTCCAAAATCCTTACCTACATAACTACTATCCGAAAACCGAGTACCTGATTATTGGGTCCTTTGGACCCTTAGGGTTATGATTCAAACAACATGGGACTCAAGGCGAACGGGTGCTGCAGGGTTTAGGGGCTTAAGGTTTAGAGATTAGCTAGGTGTCGATTCTCACAGTCCCCAAAATCATCCATGACTAGGGCTCTGTACGAAACAAAAAAATGAATGATTACCCCAAGTCGATACCTAGTCAGGGCCTAGGGTTGAGTAGTTAGTTAAGACGAGTTCCGTGTCGGGGGCTGCTAGTGCTCACGGTTTCGGCTTGAGGGCTTGTGGAGTTTAGGATAGTGGGACAGAAGGCTGTGCCACGCTTTCGAATCTTGTAGGTTCGAGGTTTAGCTAATTGGGGATGATGAGTTTTGGTTTGTGCAAGGGTTTTACAATTCAGGGTCGTGTCAGCTTTCAGGCCAGTTTTACCACTCTGCTTTTACATAGAGGAGTGATACGGTTGATGATATAAATCCTGCATGACCCTAAGGACCCTAAACTATGGGAATTATGGTAGGTTCCTTATTGTGGGTCATGCAGGATTTATATCATCAACCGTAGCGGAGCGTAAGTGTGTCAAGTATGAGGAGTCTGTGGCTGTCATCGTGATGGGGTTCTCGAGCCTATGTTACATTTCAGCACATCACGATCGAACTGACAAGAAGCCTTGACCATGGAAAGTTGGGAGTTGGAGATTCAAAGGATTCAATCTTAGTTGCTGAATTCTTAAGCCCCCCCCCAAAAGTGCACACTTTTGGTTTTATGGTGGGTAATGTTATCCCAAAACGTGTAAAGTGTGTTCACTCAGCTACTAAGCAGGCGGCCTGGCTTGGGTTTAGGGCTCCCGAGACTCAGGAAGTCGGATGCAGGATGGGATCAGGTGCCTTGCGGTGTGCCGGTGTGGAGGGGCGGCCCTGGCAGGGGTGGCCCCGGGCCACGTCCCCCTGTCGGTGTCCCGGGCTGCGACCTTCGAGTTAGGATTCAGAATTTAGGTGTTACAGTGTTTGGGGTTTGGGGCGCAAGGACAGGGGTCGGAAGGGCCAGCTGAAAGGCTTTGAAGGGCTTCATCGGGTTGGTGCGTCTTTTCTAGGCCGAGGTTTACAGGGTCTACCCAAGTCTCATATGGTTTGGTAAGGGTTCATGTTAAGGGTTTCCGAGTGCTTCGCTTGGGATTCCGGTTCCGGTATATAGAAGGTACAGTTCTGTTACGGGACGGCTACATACGCCCGGCAGCCCTAAACCAGGAACCCCAACTAATAAACGCTAATACTCAACTCTAAAGCCTACTTCGTAAACTCTGCATCCTTACTCCTAAACCCTCAGCCAAAAATTCCCGAGACCTACATCCATTTTCCACTAGTTTTCCCAACCTTAAACCTAAATCTTAAGCCCTGGGGAGGAACATGGTCGGATCGATCCGCGAACGGCAAGATGATCCGAAGGACTCTAGGGCGCAGTAGGAACAAACGGGCATGTTCAAGCGTGGCTTTAGGGTTAGGGTTTAGGACCTAGAGCTTAGGGCTTAGGCTTGGAGTTTAGGGCTTCGATCTTAGGGTTTGGTTTTGGGGTTAGGGTTTAGGGTTTAGTTAGGGTATCCCGAACACTATGGATCACAGGGGAGCATAGCTAAGGTCTCTTCGACGCTATAGTGAACAATCTGCTTCACCGGATTTCCATGGGGAACAGTAGCTTGGATCATTCGGCTAATTCTTGTTTATCCTGCTTAAAACCTAGACTTTGGTTGGGTGGTGAGGGGGTTCGGCTCACCACTGGGCATTGAAGTGGGCAGGGAGAAAAAGTATAAACCTATATTTCATAATGGCTCCTTTAAAAGTCTGGTCATTACCCCAGAACCCAGTTGGGCTAAATTGTTAGGGTTTAAGGTTTCGGGTTTAAGGTTTGGGGAAATTGTAGTAAAGTATGGTACAGGACTGCAGAACTCAGCTGTGCTTGCTGCAGGGTGCGGAGGCCGCGGGCGGAGTGTCACCCAAAGGTCCGGCTCAGGCTGCGACGGTCCAAACGACCGAGGTGTGCCACTCTTCCTGAGGATTTTCTGGTTTAGGTTTCGGGTTCAGATTTGGGGTTAGTTGTTTTTTTGAACTCCTCTTTCCGCCCGCTCATATCCCGACCGGAAGGCTACAGCGGGGTTAATTGCTTTAGGGTTTAAAGGAAACAAAGTTGTTCAAAGGGGTTTCGGGTTTTGGGCCTTCAGCGCCTCTACACTACCGCGAGAGGGCTCTGCTTAGCTTTCGGGTTCTGGAGCACCACCTAGTATATAGAGCTATGATGATATGGTCCGTAATAGTGTATCTCTCTTCTTCAATAGCGGGGCCCATAAAACCTTCAAGTTTTCTCAGATAGACCACAACATAATACAAAGCCAACAGGGTTAACGCCTCCCCATTGGCTAAGGTTTTCGGGTTGAGATGTGGGGTTGCTTAGGGTTTAAAGGAAACCAAGGCTTTGGAAGGAACTGCAACACCGCAAAGCGCTAAAAGACCCTGAAGCAGCTACTGCAGGTGTGTGGATAACAACATTGCAGCTTGAAGGGACTGCACATAATCTAAACCCGACACCCTTCTTCGAGAGCCACCCGTACCGATCGACCATGAAAGCTTAGCGCCGCAGTTCTAAGAAGCCCTCTGGCCCTAACTAATGTACCTTAGGTACTGCCCCCTTACAGTAAGAGTCTATAATAGGGCTAGTATCAATTAAGGTCCTACTATATCTATAATAAGGAATATTATCCAACTTTCACTGAGTGGGGGCCGCACCCAAAATGTACCCTTATCTCGAGAAACTCCTCTCATGGGCTCAAAAGCTACCCCTGAGCCCCAGCTTAAAACAACAACTTTAAGCACACCCTGAAACCGAAGATGAGCACTCCTATATCTGGACCTTATCGACGTCATTGCCCCGAGAGAACAAGCCCTAAATCCTCAAACCTAAACTGTAGACCCCGAAGCCTGCACCCTGCTTGGAGGATCGGGGGACTTAGTAACTAGCTAATAAGTAGAGTTATAGGTACCCTTAAATGGGTCCTAATTGGGGTTGTGCTACTTATAGTAACTTTCCAAAATATCTATGTTACAATGTCCCCCGACCCTCGAGGTGGAAACCTAAACCACAGAATGGACAAGGAGCGGGGTCCCACCGGCAAGCGGGGTGCCAGGTGTCGGCGTCCCCATGGAGGGACCAGGCCTCTCCACGAAAGGAACTTAGCCTAAGAAACAAATAATGTAGGGGCCTTGATAATTAGAGTGGGGTTTTGGGGATCCCTTACTTTTGTTATAGTAGAATACGCAGCCCAAACCCTCTTCTGAGTATTAAGGCCAGTGTGGTGAAGGATTTAGGGTTGGTCGGAGTCGGAATAGGCATGGTCTGAGTCTGGGCCTCAAAGTACCAATATAGGGACTAATTACTGTAATACCAAGGTACATTCGATAAGAGTACATGGACCCTTGGAAAAAGATTTTCAAACCCCAAAGCTCGAGCGCGCCCTGACATCAATCCGCGTGGTCGTCTACACCCCAAAACACACCAAAAGCAAGAACCCCCAACAACCCCCACCACAAAACACATGCGAAAACCTCAATCCGAAATGCTCGCGACAACCCTAGACTGTAAAACAACTGTAGAGGCCCGTTCTTAAAGAAGCCCAAACCCAACCCTAAACCATGCCCTTTCTCGTAGGATTCCGGCCTACTGCCAATGGAGCCCGGCAGATCCGTCCTCAGAGGGCTTTGGGGCTTTGAAGGCCCTTACCTCGTGAATGTAGCTCCTTTAAGCGCAACTCCTCTAAGAAGACAGGCGGCAACCATCTAATTGAAGATCCCTGCAGCGAAAACCGTGAACCTAACACGCAAACAACACAAGCATGCAAGAACATTGTAGTTAGGGGTTCCTTCAACTGGGAGGGTCGCGGGACTTAGCAAGTAGGTCAAAAAAGTAGACTTATGAGTACTCTAAAGGGGATCCTAAATTGGGGTTGTGGGACTTATAAGTCTATAGAACAACTACCCTGAACCTCCAAAGACCTTTAATTCGGGAATATACCTTAAATTATTGTAGGATCCCTTATATGACTTAAGGAATATACCTTAATTAAGGGGTCAGGGAAGGTCTGGGGACTTGCAAAAGTCCTCCGACCTTCCAGATTCCAGGGGCCCCAGGGGCTGAGCATTCGAGCTGTTTAGGCATTGAGGGTTCTGGGGGTTCCTTATGGGTTCTCAACCGGTTTCGGGCTTCTAGAGAGCTTAGGGTTGTTAGGGTTTAGGGTTTCGGGTGTAGGGCTGAATTATGATACGGCATGCATCGAAGACAACAAAAATTCTTAAAGGCATCGCAGAGCGCCAGATTGTTTTGTGTGGTTTGCGGGTCCACCTCTGGCTTTCCCGGTTAAAAACCTTGCAACAGCAGCTTTTTATATCCACGGGTACTTGGAGGATCATGGGACTTAGTAAGTAGGGTTATAAGTACTCTAATTGGGGTTATAAGTAATTATAAGTATAGTTACCCGAATTATAACCCTAGTTACTAAGTCCCATGACCCTTTAAGTAGGGCTTTGTGGTTTTCGGGTGTCTTGGGGTTTGCGGATCTGAGGGACGAGGCTTTCTGGTTCGGGGGCACGGGTACAGGTGACCCCCTCCCCAGAGAGCCCAATACCCCTTAATTAAGGAACATGGCTTAAATAATATAGGGCTTCATATTATGATTTAAGCCATATTCCTTAATTAAGGGGTATTGGGCTCTCCGGGTCTATGTACATTCCAACCAATCCATCAAGCAAGGGAGCCTCTAGGGTTCCCACCTACTTAAAGGGTCATGGGACTTAGTAACTAGGGTTATAATTCGGGTAACTATACTTATATTTACTTATAGCCCCAATTAGGGTACTTCTAACCCTACTTACTAGGTCCCATGATCCTCCAAGTATGGTTCCGATAGGGCTTGGGGAAGTACAGTTCGTAAAAAAAAACGAGACCAAACAGATATTACTCCCAGGGGCTGAATACCCTAGCCCCAAAAAAGGTTAACCTTTTCAATTATGGTAGGATTATATGAACCCCAAAAGGTTAAAAGTAACCTACTCAGCTACTTAGACTTCGACTTCTACGGTCTTCTAGCTGTGAAGACCTGCAGCTTACGTCCCGATGGTGACAAAGCCCCCGACGGCGCCATTCGGTGCTTTGCATCCTGGGGCAAGCGAGTTCTTCACCCTGCAGAGGTTCTACAGGGATTTGCAGAGTCCATAAGGATTTAAACCCCCAAGGGTGAAAGGCTACTTACTCGTTACTCAGGTACTAAGAACAGAGCCGTCCAGCTCCCTAACACAAATTCTTATTCCGACAACATACCACAGTTATTCAAGGTTAAACATCAGAACGCAAAAAGAAAAGGTTTGGTATTAGGGATGTAAGAGTGGGTTTCTCGGGCAGGAAAAATTTAAGGAATAGAGGGTTGACACGCCAAGCCAAGTGCATTGTATGCAGCGACTCTGCAATCGCAATTCCTTCCTGCTCTATGAGGCACCACAATCACTACAAGCCCAAACCCGACAAAACAGACAACCTAAACCCCCATGTGCTGTAACGCCCACAACCTTAGCTCATCTTGTCCTGACGCCTTCACGACCCACGATCGCAACCCGTACCAAAACCGGAATCCTTCGTGGATCAGAATCCGCCGAAACTTTTACCCTAAGACTCCATGTCCTTAAAAGTGGTCCCTATATGGGTACTTTAAGGCCTAAGTACCTACTATATGGGTACATGGAGCCTTTGGGTTATAAGCCCAACAACGAAGCGTAAACCCCGCACCCTAGCAGCCGTAGCAACCCTACGGCTCCATGTACCTACATTGAAAAGACTTCCTCATTATACAATGCTATACTATGTTATACTAATTTAATTATACCACATATAAACCAAACTGTATGCTATATGATTCTACACTACACTATTGCATACGGTTTTGGCCGTAGTACCTAAAGAGGAGACTCTTTCTGTCCCTAAGTATGTACTGACTCACTCTGATGACGGATTCGCGGAAACCAACAAAGCGCCAACACCCTGAACCCCAAGCCCCGGAAATCCTGACATACTGGTAGAAGACTTAACCCGAAACCCTCAAAACCTACCATAACCGATTTTCTTTCGGTTCTTGTTAGAACTGAAACATGGACTTCATAGGGACCCGCAGAAAGGTCGGTTTCGGGAGGTTAAGGGCATGCCAAGATCCGAGCTGTGGGCTCTCAAACCCGGTGAGGGGTTTACCGTTGACGGGTTTAGGGGTTTAGGGGTTCAGTGAGAGGGGGTTTAAGGGGTTTAGGGTGGCCTCCATGGTCATCGGATCAGGCAAGGCATGGATCTCATGATCTGGCATAGACCTGACAAGGCTTTATGTAAGGTTCCTTCGAGGCTCGTTTCAATGAATGTGTCAGATTTCCATAAGGGTTCGTGGTACTAAGCACTTTCAAATTCTGGGGCTTTATTGAGAACAGGGCTGTAAGTGGTTTGTACTTTGGATAAACTTTACTTACGACAAGTAGGATCCCTGAGGAAGGGCATTACTACTTATCAACCCCAGACACGTGTTCTGAATAAATCTACACTTGGCAGCAATTTGTTCCATGTCGGTGTGGCGGTGATTGCACCGGCTGGGACCGGACGCACGTTTTTCAACCCTAAACCCTAAACCTTAACCGTGTTTCGGTGGTATCCGGCCGTTGGCTCGGTGAAAGTCCATGGCCGCGGGATCAAGATCTCGATCCAAAATCCCTGAACCCACGAATCCGAAACCAGGCCTTTTTTGGCGCCTTCTTAGTGCCTTGTGCTTCGGAATCCTGACTCGGCTACTCCTGAGTCGTCTTTGCTGATGAAGGGGCCTTGATGATTGGAATAGGGACTGGGGGCCCATCATACTATAATTATAATACGGACCACCACCCCCCAAAAAAAACAAAACAAACAAGTGTAGGTAAATATTAATATTGAGGCCCCTATACTACTCTAGGACTCTAGGAAGAGTCGCAGAAAAAACGAAGCAAGAAACGACAAGCCATCCCGAAGCCTCAAACCCGAAGTCGTAGCCCCTATCCTAGGGTCTCATCGCGCCCCCTCATCAAGCAAGAATTGGATCTTGCATCATATAAACGTCCCCTCCGGAACTTAAGGTCGATCGCTTCATTGATGCTTCATTGAGTCGGGGATTTGGAGTCTTTGGGGAAGCCCCAAGCCCTTGACTGACAACTGGCAGAATCCCGAAAATGTCGCTAAAACCCAGTCCCAAAGTCTAATTACAAAATGCCTAAATGCCAAACCCTCAATCCCGACGGCTAACGACTTTAATAAGATCCTTCAAAACCCTGTAAGCACTCTTTAAAACCACCATACCCGAAATCCTACCCTAAAACCCAGCACCGTAGATCAGAAAACCCTGTCAACACCGAAACCTTAAAGCCTAAACCCTAAAACCTAAACCCCCAACCCACAAATCCTAAAGCTCCAAAAACCCTAAACCCCTAAATCCCAATACCCCCCCCCCCCCCAAAAAAAAAAAAAAAAAAAAAAAAAAAAACACTATAATTCCAAAACCCCCAATCCCTGAAGCCCTAAACCGTTTCCTGGGCCTTTAAGTAACCAGGGAGAAAAAAGTATAAACTTTTATTTCATAAGGGTTCCGTTAAGAAAAAAAGTATTAAAGTATGGTACTCCAAAGCCCAGAACCCCAGAACCTTCGAACTCCAAGCCCCTAAGCCCTACAACCCCACCCCCCTCTGCAAGCTTTTCCTGGGGGCCCCGCGGATCCGGCGCCTCCCCAGTGCCAGGGACCCTGGCCAGAGAGTTTTGGTCTAGGGTTTGGGATTAAGGCTTTAAGTTAGAAGCTGCCCCCACCCTGTAATAGTGGTATAATAGGAATATACTTGGGCCTTAATATAAGCCTTATAGTCACTATTACAGGGTGGGGGCAGCTTCTAGCCTAAACCCATTAATTATGCTAAACCCTAGAACCCCCTAAGCCACTATCCCTACATCCCTAAGCTCACAAATACTAAACCCTATAAGCTTCCATGCCCCTGAAAGAGGCCCGAAACCTAAGATTTAAGGTTTAGGGTTTCGGATCTAGGGTTGGGTTTAAACTACTATTTGCTTCAGAACCCCCAGAAAATAAAAAATATATTCCTTATAGGGATAATATAGGGATTATTATTGTTTATTTTTTGGGGGTTTCTTAAGCAAATAGTAGTAAAGTTTAAAGGGCTTAGGACAAACAGGGCTCCATCATGCTTTCCCGGTCATTCAAGGACCTATGTGCAGGGGTTTCCTGCAGCGTTTATGAAGGGTTTGAAATTTCCGTTCGGATGGATCTTCCACTCTGGGTTTACAAGGCGTACAGTTATCGGGCTGTATATGGTTTTGTGATTTTCAGGTTCGTCATAAGGAGATACCTTGTGGCTAAGCCCTACACCTTAACACTAACAAGATTCGCCTAACTTTTTGGCTATGCGACGCATACATAGACCCACACTGATCGCCTGGAAATCTATGTTCAGGGGCCAAGGTCGTCACATTCAGCGGGCTTATTAGGCTGAGGTTTTTGAGGGATCATCGAAGTCTGCACACTGTTCGGATCAAGCCGGCAAGAGTACTGAGGTTGGCCTGAATAGGCGCGCTCGATGTTTTTGTGCGCGTGTTATACAACATCTATATGGGGACTGTCTGCGCCCGCTGTTGCTAAACATCCCCTATCTTATCTGGCGCAGGCAAGTGTAATTTCTGTCAGGTCGCTACTGCTGAATCAAAGGCTTGTGCCCGGGCTTATTGGTTTCTGGGGGCCTCAAATAAGGTTATGGGGTGGAATGTTATAGATTGTAGTATTGAGACCTTGGGCGATTTGCGATCTGGGTGGGTGGGTGGGGGGGGGCAGGTGTAAACAAGCCTGCAAGCCCTGAAGCCTAAACCTGGACTTGCTAGCAAGGAAGACTTTGGTATCCTACTGCTGATGGACAAAATCATGCATGACCCTACGGTCTCTAAACTATGGGAACTATATGGTATATTCCTTATAATGGGTAATGCAGGATTTTGTCCATCCGCAGTATCAGCCCCAGGCCCTGAAGCACTCAAGCCCCAGACTCCCAGTCCTTGAAAATCCCTCTCTGAGGCGCTACAGAACCTGAATCTACCCTGAAAGGAAATTCTGCAAGGGATATATGCCAAGAGTTTAGAGGTTGTTCTAAACCTTCAGGGTTCAGGGTTTAGGCAGGCACAACTATTCTGACACAGCGCGTGCTCCACGAAGCACACCTCGACAGCAAGTCGTGTTAAAAATATTTCTCACGGCACCACTACGATACACAAAGTAATTTAAACCCAACCCATAGGCCAAAGAAGGCTGTGGCCCTAAACCCTAAACCCCAAACCCTAAGCCCTAAATCGTCGGGGATGTACTGTAAAACCCGGACTACTCACTCACGTGCTGAATCCAGGCCATGCCACACTGAACGCCCGGACCAGCAACAATATGGTGGTCTGGCCTCTTTTAGTCATTTCATACTCATACTTCAAAAGTAGCCCAAACATTAATTCTGAAAGAGCCCAACACACAGAGGTTAATCAAAGGCGAATTACGGCGTGTTCCCAAATGGTTTACGGCTTCGGGTTTAAGGGTTTAGGGTTTCTCTTTTGGAGCTGTGCGGGTTCTATGTATTCAGGCCCCTTCATTATCCTGTACTGAACTTAGAACCCTAGCAACAATTATAATTGTAGCTGTCTCTTAGGGAATATAATAACCACAAACTAATAATTGTTTCTAAGTGCACCTAAGTTCATCATTATCCTTGGACCCAGGCGACCGGAGCATCGGCAACTGGGAAGTGCCGCCCATGGAAGCGTCCTGAACAGGGCACTTGGAGGGTTGAGGTTCTAGGGTTGATGATATAAATCCTGCAGGACCCATAATAAGGGATATACCATAGTTTCCATAGTTTCGGGTCCTTAAGGTCATGCAGGATGCAAACCATCAACCGTAGGCCACAGGGTATTGGGAGGGTCGCGGGACTTAGCAAGTAGTCTTGTGTAAGGGGAACCATAACCCCAAGTAGGATATCTGTTAGGGCACTGAAAAGCCGAACGAACTTCTTATGACATGATTACTAAGTCCCCCGACCCTCTAAGCAGGGTAGGGTTTGGGGTTTGGGAGTTTCGACTGGGGTTAAGGTAGTGCTTAGGTCCTGTAGGGTTCAGCGTCTTAAGCTCGTGAACGTTTAGCGCAAGTCCTATGTCCTTCTATAACCTTCAAGCCTCCAAACCGCGAAGCATCTTCAGTCTCCAAACCTCTAACAGCAACACCTTAAACCAAGTCATTAAACACCCATATGAGGCCCCGTAAAGGGCCCGTAAATAGCATAAGAACATGTCCAACACATAACTTGTATACTGCATGTGTATGTATACATGCACACACACACACATGTCTATCTATTTACGTTCACTTTCTTCGTCTCAGTTATTATCTACATATATCTAAGCGTGTTTATTCAAGCATGTGTTTACTTCTTTTGTAAAACAATGCTTACAGCTGCAATCGGAACAACAGCCTGAAGCACTGGAAAGGGCGTCGGCGGAGGCCCTGCCGAAGGCCAACTCAATGGTGGCCTCACACGACACGCCAGTACAGGGACTACGGTTTGGAGATTCAGAAATTGCTAGGATTAGGTTGTAACAGTTGAGGAATCAAGGTTTGGGGCTTCAGACTTCCGGGTTGTACAGTTGATGATACAAATCCTGCATGACCTTAAAAGGACCCTAAACTACGGGAATTATGGTATATACCTTATTGTGGGTAATGCAAGATTTATATCATCAACAGTAGTAACAGGGTGTGTTTAGCGCCGTTCAGGAAGTGGCGTCTGGCGCTAAGGGCCTAAAGTTATGTTGAGGGCCCTTCCCAGAGAGCCCAATACCCCCTTAATTAAGGAGTATAGCCCATGGCCATAAGGGGGGGCTCCTTAAAGGGCTCCAGGGATCTATAGAGGCTCTATGAGGGTATTAAGGAATATGGCGTAAATCAGAAGATGAAGCCCTATATAACTTAAGCCATATTCCTTAATTAAGGGGTATTGTTCTCTCTGGGCTTTTCAGTCCTATTGTCACGGCTAAGGGTTTAGGGGTCTAGTGGACAGTTCTGCAAAATGGGGTCCCTTCTTAGGTTCCCAAATTATCCGGCACCGTTACAAAAGGGGCTCGAATTTTCAGAACTACCCCAGTGCATTGGAAGATGTTTGGGGCGATCGAAATTCAGGTGCAGGGTTTGGGTTTCGGGGGTAGAGTGAGGGGTTTAGGCTTCAGAGTTTAGGGCACGCTTGCATCCTCGGTGTCTGTGGGACTGGTGTGTTAGATGCAGGGTCATAGTTTGACTTCTAGATCTACTTAAAGGATCATGGGACTTAGTAACTAGGGCTATAATTAGGGTAACTATACTTATAATTACTTATAACCCCAATTAGAATACTTATAACCCTACTTACTAAGTCCCATGATCCTCCAAGTAGGCCCTAAACCCTAAACTAAACCCTAAAGACCCCTTTAAGGAACACTATAGATCCCTTTATGGGGCCCTTTAAGAACCCTTACTTACTAAGTCCCATGATCCTCCAAGTAGGCCCTAAACCCTAAACTAAACCCTAAAGATCCCTTTAAGGATCCCTATAGATCCCTTTATGGAGCCCTTTAAGAACCCCTACTTACTAAGTCCCATGATCCTCCAAGTAGGTGTGCTCTTAGAAGGCTCTTGGCTCGGATTCTGGTTCTCAACATTCGGGGAAGGGGTGCATGGACGGGAGGTTCAACGTTTAGGGTTTAGGGTTGTTGAAGGCACCGTTCCGGATGTCTCGTCGAATTTTCGCAAGCGCCTGTTCAAGCTTCATTACACAGCTTGTCGTCGTCTGTTCTCTAGGTGTTCGGCATTTAACAAGGAAAAGGCAGACGTTCGTTTTGAAACCAAAACGTTGGAACCAGTTCCTATAACCTCAAGGAGAAACCCCAAACCTCTAGATGATCTAACCTCCTCAGCGACGATCTACAACACAGGGGCCTGGATTGCTTGAATGGTGTTCAAAAGCATATGACATATTGTACGTGTTTATGTAAGTAACTGTAAGGAAATCTAGTGGCAGTTACTGGGGCCGCTACATTAATTACACCAAATCGCCACATGGCCAAAGCGTATTACATCTATGCGGAGGGATATACTCGAAGGGTCGGGGGGCTAAGGAAGCAGGTGCTGAACAGACTTTGAAGCGCCCCAAAATGGATCCTAATCGGGGCTGTGACTTACTAAGTCCCCCCGACCCTCCATGTAGGGGTCCCCAAGGCTGCAGGTAGCAACACAGTATATGTACATGCATATATACATATATACATACATATATAATAATATATGCACACATACATGTATGTATATATATATATATATATATATATATTTATACATATATATATATATATATAAAGTAAATAAATAAATAAATGTATATATATATATATAATGTTCTATTCCTACTTGTATTCTATACTTACGTATACATGTCTTCGCTTCGGCTGGAATTCTCTTTCTAACCTTTAGGACCAACCTTCAGGTTCCTTTAGGGCCCAGAGGACTTTAAGGGGTGATCCACAGCAAGCTTGTCTTAGTAGCCGAATTCATAAGTCCCAAAAAGTGTATACTTTCAGGTTTATCGTGGTTAGCACTATCCCAAAAAGTGTAAAGTGCATCCACTCAGCTACTAAGTTTTAGACCCGAAAGCATAAACCTTTAACATAAGTCCCGAAACCCTGCCCAGAACAACCAAGGTACCTGAAGGAAGGTAAACGTACCATTTGGCTAAGGTCATATCCCTTTTGAATTTAAAGGTACATGGGTTACTCTAGCTTTACCTTAAACCTTTATAAGGCCTTTACCCAAACCCCTACAGTTGGGCGTGTGGAGCTTCTGGGAGTCATGTCACAATCCAGCGAGTAAGCTCCGGGCAGCATGCCAGCGGGTGTGGCCGTGCTTGCCTCAAGGGGCGCCGTGTCGGTTGTAGGACCCCAAGGGTCCAGGTACCCAATAATGATATACTCTCCCAAACCCTAACCTACATAACTACTATCCTAAACCGAGTACCCGATTATTGGGTCCTTTGGACCCTTGGGGGGGAGGGCTTGGGTTTAGGAGTTTTCCTACATGTGCAGTATCCTAGGGCAACTAAAGGTTAACCTTTCCGAGGTTATAAGTTAAAGGCCAGCTACCCTACTGCCAAGTTTTTTGGCTTTGGCGAAGATGACCTAACACACAACAACATCATCCAGTAGTTTCTTCTGCCGGTACAGTTGTCATGCGCAGGATCCAAAAAAAAACATAGAATTGGCGTGCTACTCCGAAAATGAAGCGCTGTCTTGAGGTCCCAGGAAATCACTGGTCTTTGTTGGTTGCTGACCCAGACCTTACCACTTTAAGTCTCCATTACCGGGAACTCCCACAGAACTCCGAAACCCTAAACCGGGAAACACTACATACTTCTGCTGGGCTACCTACGGGCTGAGAACCCTAGCCCAAAAAAGGGTATATAACCTTGTCAACGATGTTAGGATTATATAAACCCAAAAGGTTGAGGGATACCTGCCCAGCTACTCAGTATATAGCCGGCCTCTATTTTCAGCCCAAAACCTATGGTACAGGCGTGAGCCCTCGGGGCGGATGCATGACATACGAACCCATGGGTAGCTCAGGGTTCAGGGGTTTAGGGTTCAGGGTTCAGGGTGTAGGGGTTTAGGGTTTAGGGTTCGGGGGTTTCGGGTTCAGCAAACTAAACTAGTGAGATCGTGAGGGTTGTGGAGCCAAGGGCTTAAGATAGAAGCCTAAATTATCAGACCAGAACTTTGTTTCGGGCTGTCCTATACTGTAACTGGAAATATCATGGAGCCCCTCAGGAACAGTATGTACTAAGCGTACTAATCAGTCAGGCACCGTCTACTGGGGCTTTGGGTCCTCCAAGCCGAAGCACCCGACAGATGTAGTTGGTCCTTGACCTTCGAGCCACGTCCTCAACTGCAAAATTCAGAAGGCCCCACCCCCCCCCCCCCCGCCCTGTCATTGTGGCATCATAGGAACATAATAGGACCCTCATATAATTATCCTTATAGCCACTATTACAGGGTGGGGGGGCCTTCTAATGCAAAATCCTCAACCCCAAATCCCAGAAATCAAAACACCCAAAGCAAGAACTGCTAAAACCCTGAAAAACCCACGCAACCCTCCTCAATCCTGACCAAGCCCTCAGTGCCGGGCTATACAACCATTACTACGTAAGACATAACAGACAGCAACCTGGTCAAGCAAAACTACAGCAACCTCGTAAAGAAAATGAACCTCCTATACTTGGAGGGTCGCGGGACTTAGTAAGTAGTTATTCTATAGACTTATAAGTACCAGAACCCAAATTAGGGTCCCTTTTAGGGTACTTATAAGTCTACTTACTACCTACTTACTAAGTCCTCCGACCCTCCAAGTATAGGGACCCTAATAAAACACACGTTGCCCCAAGGGTTCCGGGCATTCTTCGGCGGCGGCGGATACTTCGGGGGCGGAGGAAGTGGCAAACGGCCGGACATCCTCCGGAAGTCTCTCGCAAGCTTTGGGGACGTTTTTTCCCAATAAGCCACAAATCGGAAAAGGTTCAACTTTTCGTTTCCTAGTAAACTATAAGAGCCTAAACAATTTAAAGATTGGGCATTTGGGAGCTAAGGAGAGAGGTTTGGAGCTTAGAGTTCCGCTCAGGCTTTACGTAATGCGTTATGCAAATGCTTCATGTTCCGAAAGGCTCCATGTACCCATGTAGTAGGTACTTAGGCCTTAAAGTGCCCATATAGGGACCCCTTTAAGGCCTAAGTACCTACTATACGGGCACATGGAGTCTTAGGGGTTATGCTTTGCTTGGACTGTCTGTCTGTCTGCTTGCTTGTTTTGATGTGCTTCAGCTTCCGGGTTTGGAGTTTGGGAAGGGTTTAGGGGTTTAGGGTTTAGGGGTTTAGGGGTTTAGGGTTTAGGGTTTGGGAGTGTTCTTGGTTTAGTTTGAAATAGCCTCGAAAGGCAGGACATGCCTTCATTTGAGGAATGTATACTACGGCACCGAGGATCCAGCCATGCATAGCTGGAAGGATCGGGGTGTTACGGTTGGGTGTCGTGGGGCTGAGTTGTCCTTTAAGCCCGTTGAAAATTATTTACTATTGTGGTTCTCTACAAAATAGTAGGGGAAATTAAAAAAGATCCCAAAGGACAACCCAGGGGGTTTTCAGTTTCCACTTCTGATTCTTTGGGTTCTCCCTTCGAGTGCTTAAGCTGGAAGATCTGTGGCTTTGGGGTTCAACCTTCCCCGCGCCCCTTGCATGGTAAGACAGAAATACATGCTTTGCCGTGGAAATCTCTGTGCAAGAAGCCATACACCGAAAGAAGCCAAAACTAACTGGGACTTTCCGAAAGTTGGGGTACCTCATTTTGGGTTCCGTATAATACGGATCCTACTGTTTAGGGTATTATATTAGGGCCCCCTATTTTCGGAAACACCCAAATCAACACAAGACAACCTTAGCTGACTTCTGAAAGCCTGCTAAAAGTTAAACCTTCAGCCTCCTTATTATGGTTCATATAGAAACGGAAAAAAAGTCCTAAGAGCCAACCAATGCCAAGCAAGAAGCAACGCCCTGATCAGCGCCTTATAACACCCTTCCAAAGATACCCTAAACCGTCGACCCTAAACCAACATAATATAGGGCCATTAATTAGAATAGGGTTTTGGGGCTCAGTATACTATACGTATAACAAGGAACCCCTACAATGGTGTAGGTAATTATTTAGGCCCCTATATTACTTGGAGGATCATGGGACTTAGTAAGTAGGGTTTCAGTATCCTAATTGGGGTTATAAGTAAATATAAGTATAGTTACCCTAATTATAACCCTAGTTACTAAGTCCCATGATCCTTTAAGTAACCATAAAACCCCTCTTATAGAGCCCCTATAGATCCCTTTCAAGGACCGCTTTAAGGAACCCTAGTTACTAAGTCCCATGACCCTTTAACCTAAACCCTATAAATCCCATTATAAGGAACCCTATAGATCCCTTTAAGGAACCCTATAGATACCTTTAAGGAACCCTATAGAACCCTCTAAGGAACCCTATAGATCCCTTTAAGGAACCCTATAGATCCCTTCAAGGAACCCAATAGATACCTTTAAGGAACACCAAAAGATCCCTTTAAGTAACCCTATAGATCCCATTATAAGGAACCCTATAGATCCCTTTAAGTAAGACAACCCCCGCGCACGGTCCCCGGAACTGCAGGAAGAGCCAGGTTCGCCCCGAGGCCCTGGGAGGGAGGCAGCTGCAATTGCTGCTGCCTCGGTAAAACGAGCGGCTTTAAAGGGATCTATACGGGAATTAAGGAATATGCCTTAAATCATCCTAAAAAGTCGGAATTTTGGGCATGGCTTAAGAGGGTTTAGGGTTAGGGGTCCCAGACCTTCCAAAGTCCCTACCCGAAGGGTCCATGTACCGATATAGCATATACTTTGGGCCCAATGTACCTACATAGGGAGCACTTTAAGGCCAGTGGATGTACTATATGAGTACATGGACCGTTAGGGTTAATTAAGGAATATACCTAAATCATATTAGGGATCCTATTACAAGTTAAGGTATCTTCCTTAGCTAAGGGATTTTGGAAGGGCTGGCAGGGGGGCTTACTAAACATCTGATTTTGGGCATGGACTAAGGGCTTAAGGGTTGACGGGCCTTTCTCGTTTGAATGAATAGGGTCTGGGGTTTGTCTTTGTTTCTTTTAAGTGGTGGGTTTTGGGGTTGAGATTTCGGGTATAAGACTGAGGTTTAGTCGTTGCCTTCATAGTCAGAATCGACTTCCTTCAAGAGTAAACCGTCACTCTAAGTTACTTGAAGAGTTGTTGTAGGGATTTTCTGATACAAGGCCGTCTAACTTGTGATCCTGTTGATGATATAAACCCTGCATTACCTTAAGGACCCTAAACTATGGGAATTATGGTATATTCATTATAATGGATCATGCAGGATCTATATCATCAACCGTAGTTAGATATTCTAGCTTCCCTGCTCGGTCTGAAAGGGCGTAGCATGTGGCTTCGGGGTGCAGGGTTTACGGGAGTTTATAGCTGCCATGCTATAAGCTTTTCCACAGGCTTTCCAGCTTTCAGAGGAAGGGAATAATTCTGGGCCTTCTTTTGGCCTTCTCCGGAGGGATCGCGGAGCTAAGGGCGGAAATAGTGCGTGCTAGAGCCCTGCAGAAAACATGAAATCGTCGCGTCTATGTGTCCCGGATCCCATTCTCTCTTAAAAAAAAAGAAGCCATGCCCGACATGCAGAAGCAGCACGCTTAATGGAAGCAGCATGCTATTGAAGCAGCATGGACACCTATGACTTAAATAACCCCAAAAACATATGTTTTGCGAAACTGGAGCTACAGGGCATGGGGGTGTAGGGTTTACGTTTACGGGCTTAGGAGGGCAAACTTAGCTCCCTGCGTTCCCACCATCCCAGGCGGTAGCACCGGCAAAGGCAAAGGTGCTGGCCTCAAGTGGTGCGGGCTTTCTAGGGTTCCGTCAGGGTAAAGTTATTGAGCTCAAAAGCAAACATGTTCCCTTAGGAGCCCTTTTGGGGTTTCGCGCTTAGGGTTTACTTGGAGGGGCGGGGGACGTAGTAAGCACTTTCCGCCGACACAGTGATAAGCATGCTCACCCTTAGAACGGCACTGAAGCCCGCGACCCTCCAGGTATCAAGGGCTGCAAGTCGTACTAGAAGGGTCGGGGCACTTAGTTTATCTAGGTAATGAACAAGCTTTCAAGTACCATAAACGCGATCCTAAGTGCATGTCCACCAAATACGACTCACCAAGTCCCCGACCCTCCAAGTAGGGTCCATGGGGTCAGAGTCTTAGCCAACCCTAAACTCTAAACCCTAAACCCCTAAACCCAAACCCCTAAACCACCAAACCCTAAACCCCAAACCCTAAACCCCTAAACCCCTAACCCCTAAACCCCTAACCCCTAACCCCTAACCCCTAAACCCCTAAACCCCTAAACCTCGAAACCCTAAACCGTTATTAGCCGGGACCTCGGGGCTCTCCTCCACCGTGCCTCCACCCCAACACTCCAGCGAAACCCTGACATAGGTAGTTCTCTAAACGGAGGTCCCCGTTTACTAGGGGTCGGAAGAACTATTATCATTATTGTTAGTACTATTCTGACTATCAGTATTATTAGTATTGTTACTATTAACATTGTTATTATTAGCAGTAGTCGTAGTAGTAGTAGTAGTAGTAGTAGTAGTAGTAGTAGTAGTAGTAGTAGTAGTAGTAGTAGTAGTAGTAGTAGTGGTAGTGGTAGTAGTAGTAGTAGTAGTAGTAGTAGTAGTAGTAGTAGTAGTAGCAGTAGGGTTTAGGGTTTAGGGTTTAGGCTAGGGTTTAGGGGCTGGGCCATGATATGTCCAACGTCCCTCGGGCGTCGATCAATTCAGAACCTTGTTTCTAGAAAGCCAAAAAAAAACAGCACACAAAGAACTGCAACCACAACTTCGAAAGCCCTAATTAAACCTCCAAGGTGCTTCGTTAACGTTAATATATGACCCCAATTCAATGAGGTTGATCTTTTCAGAGCCCTCGAAAGGAACCCATATAATAAGCTGTATACACCGCCTAACCCTCAACCAAACCTAAACCCCAAGCCCCTAAACCCTAAACCCCCAAACGCTAAACCCCTAAATCGCACATTAACCCCCTAACCCCTACTTAAAGGATCATGGGACTTAGTAAGTAAATTATAATAGGGATTATAAGTCCCCTAAGTGGGGCTATCCTAATTATAATCTACTTATAACCTGACTTACGAAGTCCCATGATCCTCCAAGTATAGTTTGCCACAGGAGGGCTCTGAGGTTGAGGCAGGCTGAGAAGCGTGGTGGCTCCGGGAGGCATGGCTACCGGCGGTGGGTTGGCCTGGCAAGGCTTAGGGTTTCGGGGTTTAGGGTTTAGGCTTTTAGGGTTTAGGGGATTGGGGGTTGGTTTTCTTTTTTAATTTAGGTTGACGGCCCTCTTTGTGCGTCTGCCTAAGTCGGCTCCTATCTAGTCCTCTGCAGCTAGGGGTTTGGGTTCAGGGTGTAGGGTTTAAGGCCACAGTATCGGTTCTGGGAATCTGGGGCTTTCGGGCTGAAAGGTCGGAAGGTCTAAGGCTATAGGGATGTAAGGGATGCAGGACTGTAGAGCTTAAGGCTTACGGGTCTCAGGATGTATCACAAGGCTAGTTAAGATTCAGAGCTAAAGCTAAAGGCATTAAACCTTCGAAGACGCTAAGATCTAAAACTTAACCCGAAACCCTGAACCCTCCAGTTTCGGTTTCATACACCCTGACTTCGGAGCCCTATAACAATTTGATTCTTCTGTGCTGAGGATGCTTATGGAGAAGTTCTTAACGGGTCATGGGACTGTAACTAGGGTTAGAAAAAGGGTAATTATACTTACAATTACTTATAACCCCAATTAGGGTACTTACAACCCTACTTACGAAGTCCCATGATCCTGCAAGTTCGGAGAGTTCGGAGGTGTTGGATTCAGGGTTTCGCTGCCACAAGGGTCCACGTACTCACAATATTATGTATTTTGGCTTTGAGGTAATCACTATGTAAGTAATTAGTTTACGGCCACAGTATAAAAACTATTTTTGTACCGACTTACAAATAATCAAATTGCCCTAGAATTTCGGCGTGGCAATGGTCGCAGCTTCCTAGGCATGCACCCGAAAACATGGCCCTAACTGAGATGCGGGCCATGTATCCGGGAGGCGGCAGCATGGTCCTCAGGTGACAGAGTGAGCATGGCATTCGCAGCTATGGCTATGCTCCAGGGACTCGTAGACATTTCAGTTCTGGCAGGGATCACGATATCCTGAGGCTTGTTTTCTTGACAAAGGAGTTTCGAGTCTGTGGGTGTAATTGTGAAGGGTGTCGTGCTGTAGGATCGGAGGATGTAAAGAGCAGGCCAGCACGAGTTCAATTTGTAATAAGATAAGCAGTGCCAGAAAATGGAGAGGGGCCGGGGTGAGCACTTGCGTAGGAGTGTGCCGAAAAGACATGACCCACTGTCGCCCGCATCCCCTCAAAGACTGCACCGTCGGTGCTGAGTACCCTAGCCCGAGAAAGTTTAATTAAGCTTTTCCATTTGGTAGGGTTATATAGAAACCCCAAAGGTTAAAGGTTACCTACTCAGAGAAGAGCCCTTACAGAACCCTTCTAGAGACCTCATACTACCATGTATATAACCGTATAGCCTTTATATTCCTGAACCTTACTCCCCCAAGTAACCACAGACATAAAAGGTTGAACTTTCTGATTCCAACTAAACTATAAGAACCCAAAAGCTTGAAGGTTGGATATTGGGGATCTTCGAAACCCTAAACCCTCTCTCAAAAACTGCAAGAACGACCTACTTGTCGGGTATCATGGGGAACTAAAGGTTAACCTTTCTGGTTATATAGGGATTATATAGGGACTGTACTACCCAAAACCGGTTAAAAGTCACCTACTCTGCTACTAGGAGAACTGAGCGAGACCGCCGGCCGGTCGGCCGGCGGGCGCGGGATTCGGGGTGTGAATCTGTTAGGGTTTAGGGCTTTGGGGCTTTAGGGCTTCAGGGTTTAGGGCTCTAGGGCTTCAGGGTGTAGGGCTTCAGGGTTTCAGGCTTTAGGGCTTTAGCGGTTTAGGGGTTAGGGCTGGTCTAGGGATACACTCGGGCACCTGTCAAAGTCATGGTCCGTTTGGGGAACCCTATATTTCCCTGGGCATCAAAATAGCCCAAAAGCCTTATAGAGTATGGTCCTTGGGCCCAAAAGCCTTAATATATGAGTCCTTAGATGCCTGAGGTTTCTCGACTCTTACTACGGCACCCTATTCTTAGACAATCCAAAAGCCAAAAGGGTCCCAGGAGCTGTTTTCGGACTACTCCCCAAATCATAATAGCTATTTGGGAGTTTCCGAAAATTAGGGGTACCTTATTTTGGGGTCCTCATAATGAGGATCCTACCATTTGGGGTGCTATATTAGGGTCGCCAATTATCGGAAACTCCCATATAAAAACACCCCAGTCTACTGCAGAGGTACTTTGGGCCCTTTGGGAAGGGACCCTAGTTTTGACAAGTGCCCACCCATGGAGCCAAAGCCCAAAACAGCAACAAATACCCTGTGCGGAAGCCAAAGCCTAGAAGCATCCACAGGGGCGCAAACCTCTGAAAATTAGTGGCATGAGCTCCATCAACCCTGTTCTTAGTTGCTGAGTCCATAAGCCCCCCCCCCCCCCCCAAAAAAAAAAAAAGGTGTACACCTTCAGTTTTATAGTGGGCAGTATTATCCCCAAAAGTGTAAAGTGTCTCCACCCAGCTACTAAGTCTAAAAGACCCTTGAGACCCATTGCACCCAGAGCCTCAACCCTAAACCCTAAAACCCTAAACCCTGAACCCTGAACCCTAAAACCCTGAACCCTAAACCCTAAAACCTGAAACCCTAAACCCTAAAACCCTAAAACCGTAAACAGGTCGACTCTGGGCTTTGCGCGACTGGTTCGCCAAGCGTTGCCGCTGCTCGTTGAGCTTGTCGATCTCTTTGGTAGAGTAAGCCTGAGGTTTGGGAGGGTCTCAGAGTCTAGGTGTTTAGGGTTTAGGGTTTAGGGTTTAGGGTTTAGGGCTATATATGAAGAGTATTTGGTGTTTAATTAGGGTTAGGGTATGTTAAAGGTGAAGTAAGCCTGTGGTTTATAGGGTCTTAGAGAGTTCAGGGCTCTAGGTTTTAAGTGTACTGGATGTTTAGGGTTTGGTACTTTGGGGTATGCTATAAAGGGCTTAGGAGGATTGGGAGTTGCTGGCGAGGGGAGACCATCATTGACTATTCCGACCCCAACGTAAACCCTAATCCGCAACGTTAACCCCCCAGCCCTAAACTTTAAAACCCTAATCTTACTTACCCAATAAGCCACAAATATGGAAGGATATAAACTCTTCGATTCCTAAAAAATATAAGAGCCCAAAAAGTTTACACCGGACAGCCTCATCAAACCCCAAAATCCGATAGCCTGAACGCATCATCTGCTGAGGTCAGGGCTCTTTTGATCAGCCGCTTCTTGACTTGTGCCGGTCTCAAGTTGAACCTTGGCAAGGGGTAAGGTTTAGGGTTTACAGGGTTCAGGGTCGAAATTAAGCCGAAAAGAGGATTAGGAATTGTCCTCAGTAGGGGAAAGCCGCAGCCCGCAGCTAGACTACTGAGAACCCACAAACCGACACCCGGTAAGAACACTTCGTATAAGCTGTATCCTTCACCTGTTCCTAAGGAGATAAGGTTCTAAGCACTCTACTTCGTGTTATAAGTAACTATGGATTAACTTGATACTTTGGCCATGGAACACCTACGTAGGAACCCCTTCCAGGCCGAAGTATAACCTAGATAGGTTCATGAACCTCCCCCTCTGGACCTACCTCTCTGTCCTGAAAGAACCAACAGTACTACACCTCACACCCTATACACTCAAAAACACTCTAAAAGCACCATGTAAAGACCTTCCAAACCTTAAGCCCAAACCCCACACCCTAAAGCCTAAGCCTAGTGACCTGTTGTCCCGAGTGTACCTTGACCCGAAGGCACCTAATGCTACAGTCGAGGCCGTAGTATAAACTACCTTGCACCCAGACATATATCTGAACTCACATATTGAAGGCATGCTCCTTGATTAAGGGATGTTGGAAGGTCTGGGTAGATGGACCTTCGGGGTAGTTCCTCAAGGCAACCTCCATTTCCTTGACTTCTTATTCGCACTACATACTCTTCTTATTCTGTTGTTATTGTTATCATTACTAGTATTATCGTTCTTATTAATTGGTATTCATGCTGTTGTTCTCGTTGCCTGTCGTAGTTTCCTAACTCTTGAAAGACCCCTCCATTTTCTTGGCATCGGGCATCATGACCAGCCCGCAGAAAACCGGGAAGACGAGCAGGCCGGACAGGAGGCCGGTGATGATAAACTCCTGCTAAGTTTAAGCGATTTCTTATGGAATCTTTTAAGTGTGATGATAAACTCTTGCTAAGTTTAAGCGATTCCCTATGGAATCTTCTAAGGGTGATGATAAACTCCTGCGGTGTTAAGTTTAGGGTTGAGGGTTTTGTGATTTTGGGTTTAGGGCTGCAGGGTTTGGCTTCAGAGGACAACTTGTAAGGGTTCCAGAAAGCGCTCCGTCAGGGATTCTTCACTACTATTTGCTTAAGAACCCCCCCAAAAAAAAATAAAAAATGATAATCCCCATATTATCCCTATAAGGAAATATTTTTTGTTTTTTGGGGGTTCTTAAGCAAATAGTAGTTCAAGAGCTTAAACCGAAACCCTAATCCTCAGGGTTTGGGGGATTTGGGGTTTATGGTTTTTGGAGGATTTGGGATTAAGGGTCTGCGGTTTAGGGTTTAGCGTTTGGGATTTAGGGTTTTGGTGATTTTGGTTTTACTGTGCAGGGGATGCAAATGGCTCATTTAGGGCTTTAGGGTTTAGGGTGTAGGGTTTGTATAGAGGTTCCTGCGCGGGCTACGGTTATGTTCAGGCTTCCTTTACGGTTCAACTAGCTAAAGTCGTCGGCTGGATCCCCTCAATGTTTGGGCAATGCTAAACAAAAGTCGACTCAGATCGCATACTGAACGTTGTGTGCCGGGTTTTGGTGTAGACTTAACAAGCAGTAGGGTATGACTAAACCCTAAACCCTAAACCCTAAACCCTAAACCCTAAACCCTAAACCCTAAACCCTAAACCCTAAACCGTATTTCCCTAACGGTACGAATCGAGCCCAGAAGCCTCGAACACTATGAGTCCTGGAATCTTGAGATTGTCGCAACCTCATGGAGCCCGAATGGAATCCATAATTCTGGTAAAGTATACCCCTAAACCCTAAACCCCTAAACCCCTTACACCCCTAAACCCCTAAACCTAAACCCTAAACCCCTAAACCCTAAGTTGTAAACCCTATACCACCCACCCTCAAAGAAGCATAGGCTGATACACCAAGCATGAAGGCCGCTCATCCACACAACACGTATAGAACCCTTGCAGTTTTTGTTATGAAACCCTTCCAACAAATACTCCTTGAACTGGATCACCAATTCTAGCTGCTACCCTCAAACCACCGTAGAACCCATACAGAAACCTGATAGAACTGGAGGAAACCTTATAGTAGCCTTTGTCGCAACCCTTTGCAGGAACCCTTTCACCAACGGCAGCTGTCCCTCGCTTCTTGGATCGAGCCAGGATGGCTGTGAACTGCCTCGGAAGTTCGGAAATTTCTGAGTTTGCCTGGAAACCCTTCTATGATGGTTTAGGGGGGCCGAGAAACTAGAATAGGATCTAATAGGTTCTCAAAAGTTTTTATAGGGCTTTGTAAGATTTCTACAAGAGTTCCACCGTGGTTTCGGGATATCAGGGCCTTAATCGCACAGGGTTCCTGTGACAAAAAGGGGCTATGATGCAGGGCAGTATAGGATTTCAGGGTCCAAAGGGGCCACAGGGATTGAAGTGTTCAAGGTTTCAGTTCATGAGTCACGGCCCAGGCAGATCAGGCAACCCCACCCCCTCCCTGTACAACATGTCACACACTCGCACAAAAGTCTTTCTCTCACCCACTGCTGGCACAAGTGCTCATATACACACAGCATATGCAGACACCCACGGCCACAAACAACGACGTCTACGATCATTCATCCCAAATTCCCTGTTCAGTATCCCTTGGGGAACGTCTTAAAGCTTAGTTTTATGGTTTGTTTCTTATACAAACATAATAAGGCAGATATATTGTGGATATAGACGCCCAGAGTCCCAAACACGACACAAAACAACAACGGAACCATGAGCCCTACATCTCAGATATCCTAAAGCCTCCGCCTTACGCAACCGTGCAAGTCCTGAACCGCCAATGCCAAAGCGGAGCCTCAGGGAACAATTCTTAATATGATAGCAAGGGCCCAGAAGACAGGCAAGAGCGCCTGATAGCTGTTGCGCCCCAGTGTGCTGAGCACACGTCCCGCTTTGCCCCTCTGCCATCATAGCAGCTGTCCGCGGCTCACCTGGTTGGCACCGTCGCTTGAGGGCGCGCAGAGCAAAGGTCCGACAGGCCCTCCGACGTGGAGAGAGGCCTAGTATACGCCAGTGTCTGCTCCTGGCACAGCACCACGCCACCGGCGTGGCTCAGAGCAGTTCCCTTCGGCGCATGGTACGGGGAAAAGGGAAGCACTACTACGGAGAGCCCCAATACCCGCCATGGCGAGAGGACTCAAGGTCGGAGCGCTCATATGGGCTGTGGCCTGGTGCTTGGCGATCACCCAAAGCCAAGGCCAAGGCGAAGGGCAAGCCACAGCCAGACCGACCAGCGAAGAACCCATTTCCGCCGTACGATGCTGGTTGGCACAACGCTCCCGGCATCGCGGAAGTGGCGACTACCAAGACAGCCCCGGCCGCATCGACAGGCGGATTAGTGAAGGACGTGCAGGCAGCCATCAATGTGGCACGGAGATGGGACTCCAAGATAGCAAGGCTGCAGTCAGAGACACTCAAGCGGGCACAGAGTTGGAACGAGTACGTCACCTCTGTGCAGCAGTCCCTGGCGAAGGAAAAGGCACGACACGAAGCGGACCAGAAGAGGCTGTCCGAAGAAATCTCCGAGGCGAAACGGCTTCAGTCAGCAGCGTATATGAAAGTACGATGTGCTGCTGTGCAAGATACTGCCCAAGGTGGTGCGGCTACCGGCCAAGTCGCCCTCGCGGACCTAGAGGCACAGCTTGCTGCAGAGATTTCCACACCGATGGATGTGGCAGAACCAGTGGAGATCCTGGACGATGCCGAACTTGCACAAGATTTGGCACGTATCATGCAAGCAACAGCTGCCCTTACGCCACCTGGCATCCCTCCTGGACTGGAGCAAATTCAGCCGAAGGAGATCATTTCTCCACCGACTCCGAGAACACCAAGGACTGCCCCTGCTACCGGGTCTGCGGCTGGAACACCGACTCAGCCCTTTACAGACCCGTACATGTCCTCTCCGAGCCTTGCACATTTTGGGTCAGCTGCTTCGGCCATGGTTGCTTCACCTGCGGGAGGGCTCCCGGTGCCCCCGCAGATGATGGAGGGAGACAAGAGCGCCGCCCCACCGGAACAGCCAATGGGGAGGAATGCGGCACCTTCTCAGACGTCTCCATTGCCAGAGCAGCTCAAGGCCAAACGGCAAGCTGCCAGGCTGGCAGCGGCCCCTTTTGGCCTGCCTTCCAAGGCTGTTCGACCCTTGGAGATAGGATCCGAGACGACCATGCCACAGCCAATTCCTTCGACGACCAGAACTCCCACCGGATTACTGGACGACGATGTAGAAGAGCTATCCACGGCGGGAACTGGCCCCCCCTCGCCAGGCTTTGGCAATATGGAGTAATAAGTGAGCTGGCTTGGTATGGGACCAATAGTCGTAACACGGCTGGTTATCTCCTAGAGAGCCCGATCGCTGTTCTGACTGAGCGACAGAGTTCGACCCCGTCAGACAGCTTTCAGTTGCTCCTTGGGTTGAGAACCTGTCCGTATGCCGACTTTGCTGTCCATTGCCAGCCACCCTCTGAGCCGGGGACAGCCTGTACAGCGGATTGTTGTGTACATAGGGAGACTGTCATCCTATGTACAGTTTTGTCCTTTCCCGTTGTGCCTGTCACGCAACCCCTGCCTCTCTCGCCATGGATTTTGTCGTCCTCGATCACCAGTGCTCTGTTTTGGACTTTGAGCCTGGGTGATCCCCGCCATGCAGCACTGTGTTGCTACATTTCTCGTCTCGAAGTGCTCTCCCACTCGCTTTCTGTGATTGCCAGAGGCCTGTGGCGTTGGTCACATGCGTCTTCAGAGGAGCGTCTGGAATGGCACAGGTCACGCAACCACCAAGGCGCCGTCCCATTTGGCTGCCGTGGTTTTGCGGGCAACTGCCTCTCTCCTCGTGCCGCATTTGTTGGTTGCACATTACATTCTTTCAAGACTCGGGCGCTAAATAGTCGCATCGGTAGCTCAGGGGCGACAGCCGAGCCTTGCAGTATAATTGTGCTTCCTTTGCAGCCACTCTCGACACCAATCGAGACCTCCAGCCATCATAAGGGGTCCATGCCAGATGCCACAACAGGTGCCAATGTCACGTGGTTGTACCTTCTGGACAATTTTGCGAAGCATTTCCTCTTGCCCCTTGCGCGAAGCTTTCTTTCATTCCTGTTTATAGCCCTACTCAAGACCCTTTTCTTCGCACAGAAAACTACTCGATCCTTCATTGGTGATCGTCGGATCACTCCATTTGCTGGAACACAGATCAGAGTAGTCAGGGCTTTACAGGTTGGCACGTGTGCTGCCCCCATCCTTTGCTGGACTCCGTGGAGGGACAGAAAAGGCCGCACACAACACAAGCGGGCACCACAGGGCCGGAGAAGAACCCGTTTCCCGGTTCTCACGATCACGCAGATCCTTGCCGGAATTTTCTCTTTCCCTGCCTCCCCGGCGTGGATTGCAATGCACCCGGCTGGCCTTTCCCTTTGGGTTTTAGGCCCTGTAGGCTGTAACGGAATGGTTAGGTCAGGTGTGGCTGATGAGCAGGAGGCCCTCGAAACTGCCGCACTTAACCGATACATGCCGTATGTTCAGCCTGTTGAAGATATCAGCATGCCAATTGGAGTTGGGAACCCTGCCCTTCCTCCTCATTATGAGCATGAACCATCTCCCCCGGATAGAAGGCTGTGTTTTGATCAGTTGCCTTGGCCTCCCCCTCCCATGAGTGATGAAGGTGCTGCACCAGAAGACGCCGCGTGGCTGGGCGTCACTGTGTATACGCCTCATTATCACACTGTGTCATTTGCGGTCAAAGTCGATGGAGGTCTAGACCAGGCTACTATACTAGACCTTGTCCGCAGGCGCTGTCCTCTGCCGCATAACAGGCTATTTGACACCCTTCTTCCTACATTCCCGCAAAGGCACCCAGGTTACGCGACATACATCCGGTTTCCCAGTTTGATTAGACACTGCGGCCTCAATGGCTCCTGCGCTGTCATTATCGATGTGTCTAGAGTAGGAGGTCGATACTTTGCCACAGTACTGCCAAGGCAGCTCGACTACAGTGCTCTAGTCAACTTTCTCCTGCCTCTCACAGACGATGCAGGTGATGCCCTCTACATCTATGTTGGATGTAGAACCAATCCGTGGCCCAGCCAAGCTACAGTTGACCTTCATGATGGTGAAGTGATCACGGTCGTACGTAGTCTCGAGGCCAGTTTCGACAGAACACGGTATGAGACTCTGTTCCAGGATGTTTCGCGTTTTGGGTCTTTGCAGCAGTTCCCTCAGGTCGAATTTTCAGAGGGTGTCAGTGTGATGTATCGTTCCCTGCGGTACCTCTTCATGAACCAAGACAATCCTGGCCTCACTCCAGTTGATTTCATCTGCCGCAAGTTGCACGTGCAGCCGCATGAAGTCAGCTTCTGCACATTCCCAGTGCAAGATCTAAACGTGCATGGCGAGCACTGCCACTTTGTGACAGCAGTCGTTGATGTACCCCCAGGCGGTCAGACTGCAACAGGAAGGTCACAGGTTCGTGATTATTTTGTACTTCTGGACTTCCGACCGCTCGGTCTCAAGCCACGGTTTGTCCACACGCACGTTGCCACCTTGCACATCCCAAGCCTGCTTGCACGGTTCGAAGTTGAAGTGCCTCCTGCCTATAGGGTTGCCGTAGCCGGTGGACAGCGACAAGGACAGGATATACACTTTTTCCGCAGCACCACGTTGTTGTTTTATGCGGTGCAGGCCAGCGATGATGATATCGCCTCAGATTCGAGCCACGACACAGACCCGGGCCTAGCTCAGTGGCGATCCCCCTTTGATGTCGATCCTGCACACCATGAGGTCGAGGCCGTTCCAGTTGCAGACATGGTAGATACCACTCTGCCCATTGGCCATAGCTGGAACGTTGGCGCTGTCGAAGATCGTACTGCAGACCCAGACCTCGGAACGAATTTCGAAGGCAGTGCGATTGATGCTGCCTGTTCTTCGCCCTTCTTCAGTCGTGCAGCATCTTCCTCACAGCCGCCTCCAGCAGAGTCAGACATTGCCACTGGATCTGTCACGCCGCATGCTCCTGTTCGCGTACCAGAGGGCGGCACCACAACGGCTACCACGAGTTTCGCGTTTCCTGAGCCTGTTTCCACTGGCACCGCCGAGGTTGAACACACTATAGGGCATGAGGTGCTTTGCCTAGTATGCGCTCCAGAGTTTGTGCCCGAAGTCCTGCAGGTCCGCATGCAAATACCCTGCAGCGTTGCTCAAGCCACGGCCAGCATACAGGCAGCTCGACCAGAACAGCCGGACCTCAACTTTCCAGAGGTCATCCCTGCAGTGCCACAGCCATACCAAGAATGCATCGTCTGTGTCGCGGTCCCAGCATGGCTTGTTGAGCGCACAATTGTCATCATGGACTGTCGACACGTCGACAACCGTCTTTTTCCGGCAACGGTGCATAATACCCTCAACCGCGAATCGATACTTCTTGCTGCAGGGTATCGACATAACGCAGACTTAAAGGTTTTTATTCATGGGCTCACACAAGCAGTAGACCAGGGTCAAATTGTCGCCTTGCGTCATGGCATGACCATTACTTTTGCCGATTGCAACGCAGGTGCACCAGCCACATATGATCTTGCCACACAGCTGCTGAGCACTGAAGGCTGGGATCTCCAGGTTGCCCTTCCTGGGCCAGTCGTTTCTCCTGGGAGTCATTATACTATCCTTACGGATGGAGGCCAAATCGTCTTTGCGGTCCAAAGCGGGCGAAGGCCATACTTCCGTGCGGACCTTGCGGATACATTGCAGTGCACAGATTTTGGGCTCACTATCAAGCCCACACGTCCTTGCATTGCAACTCACTTCGTGAAAGGCACTTTAACCACCCAGGTTTTAGTTGCTACGTCCCAGCTTTCGACAGCCCCGTGTCCCCCAGCACGACATCCAGAAAATCGCCACATCTTGGTACTTGATTGCAGACGAGTCCTTCAAGGTTTTCAATGGAAACTACTGCCACATGGTTTTGTCGCGGTTCAGATGCTCTCCAACGAATTTTACGATACGTGTCCTCCGGACCACATCGTATCCATCAAAGGAGGTATAGTTGAAAACCGGCCTGACGGTCCAGTTCTGCTTTTTCAATCCGGCGACTGTTTCACGATAGAATTTGTTGAAGATCATCTTGAGGATGACGAGTCCATGGACCCACCGCCTGATGCTCGAGGTCCGGACCACGATGCAAGGGACTCTGCCGCCTCCCGCGACCACGGTCGCAGAGGTCATCCGCCGTCTGGGGGTGGCAAAACTGCTAATAACCGCAGCCGTGGCCGGAATCGCAGCAGATCACCTCGTCACCTAGACGAAACTATGGATGATGCCTTCATGCCAGAGCTGGCCGACCAAGCTCCGGCGGATCTCAATACAGTCACAGAGCCATGTTCTGAGCCTGATCGAGTAGTCATGTGTGGTGTAGCCAACTGTCAACATGCTCTAGTCGAGAGCAAGCTACACGGCACCCCTGTCCTCTCAGGCCCTCAGCAGCTCTCAGCTTTCCGGCTTGGTCCAGAAGACATGCCTAGTTCCATACGGGAATACAAGGTTTTGCGGGATCCGCCCACTTTACGGCTCAACGAACATGCACATTTGCGAGCTGCTAGAGACGCCGCCCGCATCCTTGGAGTGCCATGGCCTTTAGTGCCAGAAGAGCCCCCGTGGCTGCATGACGCAGGGCATCCAGAGCCCGATCAAGACCTGTTTGAGGCAGATGAAGGCATTATCGATGCGGTCTTCTGTCTGTTGATTCCCGATTATACTACAGAAGTCATCACTCTCAGCATCCAGGTGCCACAGACAGTTCCTGATCTCGTCGAAATCGTGCAGACTTGTCGTGATCAGTACAGAGCTTCCAGGTTTCCTAGACTAACCGAAGCCTTACCACAGCCAGACCCCCGATGGGGAGTTTTTCTTGCCGTCCCGGAATGGCAGGAACACCGTCCCATTATCTGCATGGACCTGTTGCAATTTGATGGGCGGCTCTTTGCAGTGCCTGCGCCTCCGCGCGCTGACCGTTTCATTCTCTTGCGACTTGCAGGCCTGCATCCTGCTGCCGTCGTCGATGTTCAGTTGCCTGATCAAGCCGATCCGCTTGACAACTATGCAGAAGTCGATCTCCACCTAGGATTGTGCGTACGCTTCGTTGCTAGCGGAACCCCTGCCATTCCTCATATCACACTGGATGAAATGCTTCAGACTCGTCACCTATGGGTATCACACCTGCCCGGTGACTTCTACTCTCCCACGGAGCATTATTGTGTGGTTTCGCATGATGGATATTTTCGGTTTAGGCTTTCGCCACAGCGTGCTGTCTTCTACAGAACCGATCTTGCGACCCAGTTCGGTTTTGATGCAGCCGACATGCATGTACAACCCGCCCAGCCTCTCGTTAGTGATGCTTCGATTCTTGGGCGCGCGTGTCGGACATGCATTGTACTCTGTGATCGAGATGCGCCGTCTTGGCGAGCAGAACCAGTGCTTGGCTTTCTTGATTGTCGCCCCATGCTCTTGGGATGGCTGCGCATCTTGACCGAAGCCGGGAGAGTCGATTTGGGTGTTTTGCGTGATGTCCTTCTTGCCAGTGCCCCGCGAGGCCGGGGTGTCTCTTTTCAAGGATACCGAGACCACTGGACCTGGACTTGGATAGATCCTGGTCAAATCATTGTTGCCTACTTTGTCGGTGACCAACACGGTGTTGCAGAGTTGCCTGCAGATCCTGGACCACACCCACCGTCAGAACCACACCCGGAGCAGCGGGCGGTAGCTGACAATGCGCGCGCATCTGCGCACCGCCGAGCACCAAGCGGCAGCGCTGACCATGATAGTGCCATGCCAATCGATTTGCATACACTTGATGGACTTGATGATGCCCCTGCGCAGCTTGAGAAATCAATGCGCCATCAGGACGCACCGCCCATGCAGCAGGTTCCTGATTTTTGCGCGAACAGCGTACCCAGCGCACTTACCGAGCGGACACCCACCGGCGCACAGCGCAAGCAGATTCATGGCGCCGCCAGTGCGCCTACCCGCCGACACGTCGCCAGGCCCCTTAGACTTGGCGTCTTTCTCTTGATGTGTCAGCGTGGCACCGCCACCTTCGCTCCGCTCTCTGGTGGCAGAGGACCCCTATTGGCCCACACCTTACCCACTCCTCGCACAGCCCGTGCGGCGCACATCGGTTGGCTGGCCGACCACCCTACGCTATGCAATCGCGCTGACGACCAGCTCACCACTGCTGACGCCATGTCTCAGACATCACCCCAGTGTGCGACAAAGGCGATCTCAACCCAGCCGATAGGTCGTCCTGTCCCTACCCCCTGCAGAGCTATGCCTCCGCCAGTTTGTGACGCAGAGTGGTGGCACCTAGACGTGCTTGACACACTTCTTGATGAGTGCGTCGCTCAGGATGACGAGTGGGCTTTCCTTGCAGCCACTCTGCTCGACACACTTATTGACTACTACCGCGCCCCAGTCGCCTTGCATGGACATCCGGCACACATCAGTCTTGAAGAAACTGTGCCTGTGTCCGCGCACCAAAAGCAAACCCTAGAGCTCCTGGCAGCCCTCCCACACCAACTCCCTACAGAAGAGCAGGACTGGCTTGACAATGATTTAGACGGCCTGTTGAAGTCCAAGGTCCTTCCCCTTGAAGTTCGGACAAACCTTATCAATGTCAAGCTATGGCACCTGTCGGGCGAACCATCCCCGGAGAGCCTCACCATTTATACGGATGGTTCTGCGGCAGTGAATCCGAATGACCTCGGGCCATGTGCCTGGGCCTTTTCCGTCTTTGCGACAGTTGGCAACGAGAGGTTTTTGATTGGCCATGCATCAGCACCTGCATTTTCCGCCGATAGTGCTTTCTATCTGGGTGAGTCCAGAGACGACGCCTTGACCGCAGAACTGCTTGCCCTTTGTTGGGCACTCTGTTGGACCGCTCAACACGGCCGACATTTCCGAGTTCCCGTTGATTTCCTGTACGATGCACTTGCTGCAGGAGGCGGTACTTTTGGAGCCACCGCGCCTGTTGGTTCCGATGGACATTCACCTTATCTTGCTCTCGCCAGTTTTGCTGTTGCTCTCAGACAGTATGTTGCTGGCTTGCTCCACGTCACACACAGCCATGTGAAAGGCCATACCGGATGCCTTGGCAACGAGCTTTGCGATGCTCTTGCCAAACAGGCTCGGCGTCTTCCTCTAGAGGACAATGCCTTCTGTCTTCCGGAGTGGCCACGCCAATGGGCGCAACATCCACTCCGCGATTGGGCATGGGCAACGTTGCCCGGGCAAGGAGACCTTCCCAACCTGTATTGCTTTGGTGTCGAGGCTAGTCTTGGGCAAACTCAACCCAATACGGTAGCCTGCAGTCCTACTTTTGGCATCACAGAATGCCATTTGCCCTCTGCACAAGTCAGCTATGTCTTTTCCTGTGTGACTCTCAATGTTCTCACACTTCGGGAGCCACGACCTCACAGAACAGACAATAGCACCGGCCTACAGCTCACAGGGCGGAAAGATATGCTTAAGGCCTCCCTCAAGCCCTTTGAGCCGCTTTTCGTAGGACTGCAGGAAACACGCCTCCCGGAGTCCTCCATCCAGGCCGATTCGGAATATCACATTTACAGCTCAGGAGCTACGGCTGCCGGCACAGGTGGATGTGCACTATGGATAGCCAAAGATATGCCGCTCTACACAGAGGGCAGTCGTGCAGTCACGGTGCATCCCAATGACGTCACGGTTGTCAGCGCCTCGGCTCGACATCTCGCTGTCAATCTTGTTACCCCCAGGCTTCAGTTGCACATTCAAGTCGTTCATGCACCTTCTGCAGCCTCCGTGCCAATCCAAGAATGCCAGGATTTCTGGAATGAGCGTGCGTGTGAATTACTGCGTCGCCCGGAAGGGGCGGACTTTCTGATTCTATGTGACGCCAACTCCCGCTTGGGTGATTGCACGTCTGAGCTTGTTGGAGATCACGATGCAGAGCAGGAGGGGCCCGCCGGAGAGGTTTTCCATGCATTCCTAGTCAAGGTCGGTGCGCTTGTACCCTCCACATGGAGCCAGTGGCACCAGGGCAGCTCACACACTTGGTGCTCTCCTTCGGGTACTTGGTCACGCATTGACTATGTTCTGGTTCCCGACTCGTGGCGACACACTGTCCTTGTATCCCGTACGTTGCCACAGGTCGAGTTGCTGCAGATGCGCGAAGACCATCTCCCCGCACACCTGCTTTGCGCTTTCACGCGCTCATTACCACCCAACTTTTACAGATGTAGTCAGAAGAATGTGTTGCGACCTGATCGGAACGATCTTTCGACTGAAGATCTCATTTATTTTTCCGTCTCAACACCGCCCCAGCCGTGGACATGTCCGGTCGACGAACACTATTCCAAACTTGTTGGGGATTGGCATGAGTTTGGCACCACTGTTGCACGTGATCGCCCCTCCCTTCCGCGTCAGCCATACCTCACAGGAGGTACCCTCGACTTGATTCAGGAAAGAAAGGTGCTCCGGCCCGCCCTCAAGCAGGAGGCTCAAGAGCGGCGGTTGCGCTGGTTGATAATAGGATTTGGCGCTTTCATCCTTCATGGACGCGGGGATTCCTTCAATGCAGCCCAGCTCATGCTTGCCGACGGCTGGCTACGCACAGCCGACCGCAACGAAGCGGTTGTCGTTGCGAATTACCGGCGCACCACTTTTTCACTTCGTCGCGCCGTTGCAGCCGACAAAGCAGCACATGTCCAGGTCCTTGCTGACGAGCTTGCTGCTCGTAACATCCAGGATCCTAAATCTCTGTACCGAGCTCTCCGGCGAATCTTCCCATCTGCAAGAGCTGCCAGAAGAGCGACTCCTCGAGCACTGCCCATGCTTCAATTAGAGGATGGCACCACCGCCACCACTACCTCTGAAAGAGCGGAAGCCTGGAGACGGCACTTCGCCTCACAGGAAGCTGGCAAACTCGTCACGCCTGACGAGTACATCGAAGACCTCCAGGATTCCCGAGTGCTCCCCTGGAGCCTTGACATGCGAGTTCCCCCTACGCTCGCCAAGATAGAGCAACTCATCATCACTGCCAAACGGGGCAAGGCGGCTGGGCCGGACGGTATTACTTCAGAATTGCTGCAACTCAATGCTCCTGCAGCTGCGAGACAGTTGTTACCAGTATACCTCAAAGCCACACTCCGTGCCTACGAACCGGTCGCCTTCAGGGGCGGTGATTTGTGCTGCCTCGCGAAACGGGCTAGCCGAGCCCTGACGTGCGAGGCTTTTCGCTCTATACTTATCTCTTCGGTACCAGGGAAGCTGCTGCATCGCAATCTCAGAGAAGTCCTTAAACCGCTGCTCGTCGATTCTCAGCCCGCCTTCCAATCCGGTGTTGCGGCAGGGCGAGGCATTGAAGGAGTCGCACTTGCGGCACGAACATTCTTTGCCATGTCTACTGGCAGGGGATCGTACGCAGCACTAGTGTTCTTTGATTTGCAGGCGGCTTTCTATGGAGTTCTGCGTCAGACTATCGTGCCACATGTTGACGACGACTCCAAGCTGTTGAAGCTATTTCATGATTTGCGACTGCCTGCTGTCGCCATCGGCGAACTTCGGACACACCTTGAGTCCATGGCTCAGCTGCCACTACTCGGAGCTTCTTCTCACGCCATTGCAATGGTGCAAGACTTGTTTCGGGGTACGTGGTTCAGACTCTCGGGATTCCCTGACCTCACCTCTACTAAGAAGGGCTCTCGCCCCGGCGACCCGACAGCAGATCTGATCTTTGGTTTCAGTCTTGCTGCTGCACTTCAGGCCATACAGCACCGCCTGCGTGCAGAAGGTTTGGACCCGCAGCTGCCATGCAAGCAGCGTCCCGACTGCATTGATTTCGAGGGGCCAATTCAGCTGGGCCAGCCTGCATGGGCAGATGATTTCGTCGCTCCTCAAACCGGTTCCAGTCCTGTTGATCTGGTTCAGCGCACTGGGGACACAATCCGCACCATTGTTGACTATACAACTTCTGTTGGCATGACAGTCAAGTATGGCAGGGACAAAACTGCAGCCCTGTTCCCTCCCGCGGTCCTACGTGCTGCCGTCGAGCTCTTTGGGCAGGATGACCAAGGACAGCCATGCTTGGTGCTGCACAATGCGGTCAGCCAGACCGACTACCGCGTCCCCATTGTCGAATCCTATCGACATCTTGGGGGTATTGTCACTTCCACCAGCACGCCGGTCCCGGATCTACATTTCCGCTACGCGCAAGCGGCCGGGACTGTTAAGCCTCTGCGCAAAAAGTTCTTCAGCGCCAGTGAGTATCCACTCGCCACCCGAGCCTACATTCTTCGCTCGCTGGTGGTATCGAAGTTTGCTCATTCGGCATCTGCCTTGATACTCAATGTGGCCTGCCATGCGAGAGTTTGGGAGCAACACTATCTCGCACTATGGCGGACGTTGTTCCGTCGCAAATCTGCTTCCGGACAGAAGCATTGCTACCGGGTGCTCCACGAGGCACAGGCTACATCCCCTACTCTTGCTCTTGCAAGTGCCCGGGCTGGCTTTGTTGCCCGCCTCTTTAAGCATGGCCCCAGGGAGCTGGTAGCACTGCTTTGGGACCATTGGGCAGTGCAGCCTCGAACTGCCTGGTTGGCACAGCTGCGGGAAGATGCTGCACTGGTAGCTGCCCATTTGCCTTCCATCACCGGCATTTTGGGCACAGATAGCGTGTTAGGCTTGCTTGAGGCATACAGGCAGGACCCGACCTGGTGGCCGAAACAAGTTAAGCTTGCCACCCGGTCGTTCCTAGAAGACGTCAGCACATGGGTTGCTACAGGCCAGGACACCGTCAGTCGCAAGGTTCTGCAGCCGCCTGCCGGTAACGAATATACTTGCTACTTGTGTCCAGCCTCCTTCCCTCTACGTAAGCACTTGCACACACACCTTGCCAGGGCGCATCAAGTGTTTTCCCCCGCGCGTCATTACGCGACTAGTGAGACCTGCGTTTCGTGCCATAAGGTGTTCCCGAATATCCTGCTGGCACAGCAGCACCTCAAACGATCAGATGCATGCCTCCTCAGATGCCTGCACTTACACCGCCCCCTGACGTGCGACCAGTTTCGTCAGCTGGAGGCCTCTGCGACAGCACAGAGTCGCAAAGTCCGACAGGGTGGTTGGCGGCATTTCAGCGGCATAGCTCCATCTGCGAGAGCTCCTTTTGCATTCGGACCCAAGCTCCCCACCACTGCCGAAAAGTTGGCACACCGCGGCAGCGAAGACGAAGAGTCCGATTTCCTCTCCACCCTTTCACGTGGATTTCACCCGGAACCGGCTCACGTTGTGTGGGTCACCGACTTTGTGCAGGGGCGCAGCTGTGAGCAGGCACGCACCACCGCACACCGTTTCTGGATGCAACGTCCAGGGGTCTCGCAGATCTCCGATGTTTCACCTTTTTCGAATTTATAGCACGATTTTTGGGACGCACCACGTCGCGCCACAACACGTGGCCTGTGGAACGAGAGTCCGCACAGAACAGAACAGAATATGATAGCAATTTGCGATTCCATGACCATGACTTGGACCTAAACCCTCAAGTCCAAACCGGGTACCTTCTGCCCCCCAAAACCCACACCCCAAGAACTGAACCCAAGCCTGAAAATCTGCAAACCCACACCCGACCTAGACAACCAGGGGCACTTGGAGGGGTCCCGGTAAGCAAACAACCCCATAACCGACCGTACTTATCAATGAAGTAAATCCCACAAAGCTGGAAAGCGGACTAAGGCCGAATAGTGCTGAGATTCCCTATACATTGCCCCGAAGGACTGAGGCTAGCGGGTTTCCAACTTTTTAGGCTTCTACTGTAAAGGGTCCAAGTGTCCAAGTGTCCAAAACAGCAGGGCTTTGGGCTCGGGTTTTGGGATTCAGGCTCAAAGCTTATCTAGAGATTGGGGTCGGGGGTTGAGGGTCGTCCATGAGCGGTCTTGGTAAATCACTTGAACCCTTATATTTAGAGCATGAGTAGGTTATAGTACATGATAGTATGCTACTGTGTACCACATACATTAATTAATAGTATATTGCAGTACATACTAGGTTAGTAAGGTATAGCAAGTTATAATATTAGTCGTATTTAAATCGTTCTGTAGTAGTATATAACAACATTAACAAGAACACCACCACCACCACCACCACCACCACCACCACCACCACCACCACCAGCACCAGCACCAGCACCAGCACCAGCACCAGCACCAGCACCAGCACCAGCACCAGCACCAGCACCAGCACCAGCACCAGCACCATAACCAGCACCAGCACCAGCACCAGCACCAGCACCAGCACCAGCACCAGCACCAGCAACAACAATCACAACCACAATCACAACCACAACCACAACCACAACCACAACCACAACCACAACCACAACCACAACCACACCACCACCACCACCAGCACCACCAGCAGCAGCAACAGCAACAGCAACAGCAACAGCAACAGCAACAGCAACAGCAACAGCAACAGCAACAGCAACAGCAACAGCAACAGCAACAACAACAACACCAGCAACAACAACAACAATAATAATAATAATTTGTAAGTAAGGTTCCGTGACCCCCAAGTTCCCGGCAGCATTCACGGCCAGCAGACCCGTGAGTAGTGCAATAAAGCATTGCAAACGCTGGGGCCTCCGGCATTGTACAGTAAACCCCATAAAGTTGGAAACCGGATTAAGGACAAGTAGTGCTGGGTTTCCCTATAAATTGCTCTTCAGGATCGAGGCTATTGGCTTTCCAACTTTTGGGCTGCTACTGTAGGGTCTGGAGTTTCGGGTTTATAGGGTTTAGGGTTTGCAAACGCTGGGGCTGCTGGGATTTTAGCTATAGCTAGACCTAACAGTAAGCTACGAACACAAAGATTGCCCTTTTTGGTTCAAAGGGGCTTATAAAGGAACCTGAATCCTAAAAAAGGGAGTAAGGGCCTACTCTGAGTCCTAGTTGTAGGGTATGTGGAGACGTTGCTGGGAGGGTCGGGGGACTTCGTAATAGGCATTAAGTAGAGGGGCTCTTCTACAATTTCGTAAAGTAATGCGGATCCACATTCCTCTGGGAGCCCGGTTGCGTCTGCAATCGGATACTGTAAGATGTCAGATCGTACGCCTATGAGGTTCTCTATGTGGCACCCAGAGACAGCAAGCACATCATTTGGCTACATTCTGGGGTAGATGGAGATACAGTACATGGCCCTATTCCACCGCAACCTGAGAACAGACTTTACAACAGAAGCAGTAAAGATGTCTCCTGTAGGTTGCTTAAGAACTACAAGCTATGGAAGGCAGGGCTGGCCATTTTGTTTATGCCTCGGGGCTCAAGGGCTTCATATGGGTAGTTGTCAAAATTAGGGTCCCTTTTTGGGTACCCCAAATATTAGGTGCCGTATTATCAATATGTTCGACCACCAACCATATCGTTGTTGCCATGTCTTAGGGGTTAAGATGCGGGTCTTAGGACCGAAACATAGGGGCCCCATAGTCAAGGCTCTTTGGAATCCGGATGCAGGAAGTCGCTGAGATTCAAAATATGGGGATTCTCACATTTATGTGGTGCTTTGAGCTTTGGTGGTCCAATACCTAAGCTTGAAAACCATGATAGAAGACCCTTTCCTCCCACTGTAGAAGTACATGAGACCTCAACGTTAAAAGATCGAAGCGAGGGGGTCGGTTGTAACCTTTACTCTCGGGGCTCAAGTAGTTATCCGAACAACGAATAGTAATGTGTTTGAAGGCTCGTGCTTTCAGCGGGCACGGCTTTAGGACTCTGGGATGTTGAGTCTGGTTTAGAGCTTACGAAAAAGGCAACGCAGCTGCCTTGTGAACGTCTCGTGGTAGAACATGGTGCTGATCAGCGCATGGTCTCTTTTCGCCTCGGATCAGAACAACGGTTAAAGTGCTGTTACGTTAGGTTCCTCTGGCTTTTGGTGCTGCGATCCTTACGGTAGCACTAGAACCATCAGTAGAAGTTGTATTCAGCATTTGTCGTAGTTGTTGGCTGTCATCATCATGGTCGTGTGACGTCGTCATCGTCGTAGTAGACCCAAAAACCTATACCCTCATAGAATACCTATAGACCCCTTTATAAAGGGACCCTTAAAGGAACCCTCATAACATCCCATCAGCCTCAAAGTAGTGCCTCGTCGTCGGCAGTCTCCCAGTTCCACTGCTCGTGCTCTTACTTACCCTGAGCATCAAAATAGCCCAAAAGCCTTGCATACAGTAGTATCGCCTTTGGGCCCACAAGCCTTAATATATGAGTCCTTAGATCCCTAGGGTTACATCTTCCGAACCCTCCTTGGGGTTCATGTTTCACAGACTGGCGCAAGAGGCGGTTTGGGGAAGTTTTGGGAGTATACTATACTGAGGAGCCTCAACTCCCGTCTGTCATTCTCTGATGGTCTGATGGTTTTACAATAAAGAAAACTTGGGTTGATAAGGTTCTGAGGGTTTAGGGGTTGGGGTTGCGGCTCTATAGGGCTTAGGAAGGTTTGGGGTTCTTGGTTTAGGCTTTGAGGCTTGGAAGTTTAGGGGAGTTTCAGGTTGGTTATCATAACCAACTGTACTCAATAGGGCCCACTCAACAGGGCTCAATAGTGTTCTTAACGAGCAGCAAGACCCACTCAGCCCAATAAGCACCAGCAGGGCTTGACGAACACTAAAAAACCTTACTGAAAGATAACCTCTAACCCTTTCTGGTTGTGGGGGGATCTATAGGGGTCGGTCCCTATAAGGGATCAAAGGGGGTACTGCTATGGGTCACATCAAGAGCTCCTTCCCTAGAAGCTCCATATACAGCACCATTATGGAATTAGGTCCCAAAATACCATCCATATTATGGCTTTGGGAACCAAATTCCATAATGGTACTATATATGGAGCCTCTAGGTTCAACAGGTATATATAGTTTGGGCCGTAGGGTTGAGGCCCTAGGCCTAAATCCTTAACCGAACCCAAATCCGATTTTGTCTGAGCTCCAGGCAACGTTCCACAGTGTGCCCAGCCAAAGCATGACCAGTGCTCCTGACCCAGGAAGCATAATGCCACTTAGATCAACAAGCCTAATCTCAAATCCGAGATCTAAGCATAAACCCTAAACCCTAATCCCTAAACCCTGGCTTTAAGAAGCCTAACGAAACCAACAACTTAAGGCCGCAAGGTCCTGTCTAAGTCCTAAACAGGGCAGTTCCACCTCGGCAAGGAATGTTCAGGGTCTCATATGTGAATCGCCACAATCAGAATAGGGTTCGTTTAAGGTTTTAGGTTGGCACGTAACTGTGTTCCCCACAAACCGCCACTGGCAAAGGCAACCACACGTAGCTCCAACTCATCGCTGAAACCCTCGCAACCATGAAGCCTTCCCCTACACCCCAAATCCTATAATCGCAAGCTCTTGCATTGGCCTTATATTACATACACACTTGATGGCGCCCTAAACCCCAAAGCCACTTGGTGATTGAGGAAGGCACTCTTTGAGCAGCTGCCTACTCGCACGCAGGTCGCCCCAGGTGCGGATGCAGGTGCTATCCAAGCTCTCTATGGTCTTCCAGCAGCTAGCGGAAAGCTTCATGCAGAGGAGCTCGCAGTCGTACTCACGTGACGGAACGCCAAACCCTAAACCCTTAGAGGAGCCCCAAACCTAAAGCCCTTAGGAGAACCGTCCTAGGCCCATAACCATTAGAGGAACTCTAAACCCAGGCCGAATAGACCTGGGGGACCCTTTTACCTTAACCTCTTGAAGGAACCCTAAACTCAAAGCCCGAAAAAGGAGCCCTAAACACTGAGTTTTCGGGACAGCGAGCCTTCTGCAAACTTGTAGGCGATGGGATCATCGATGCTCAACGGCCTCGTTTGTTAACCCTCAACCCCTAAAACCAGTTTAGGGTCTAGGGCTTATAGGGCTTGGGGTGGTTTAGTAGTCGGGGTCATTTAGGATTTAGGGCTAAGGGTTGAGGAAGGTCTGAGGTTATAGGGTTCAGGGTTACTATCAACTATACCTCCCTTAGAACCATAAAAAATGATATGTTTACTATTCTCTTTGGCTTTATATGAACCAGAATGAAAAATAATTCCGAAGGATACTATAGACTAAAATTCCTAAGGATACTATAGGTTACATTACTAGCACAACTGCACAAGGGGCCCACTGCTCGTGATTGTATGGCTGCAGGCCATGCTAATCAGGATGCCAGGGGTTTACAGCGGTTTAGGATTTAGGGCCTTTAGGGTTTGTTTGGGGTCTGTAGGACTTGGTGCAACTTTAGTGAAGGGTTTAGAAGTTGAGGAACCAAACTTGAAGAATAACTGCGAGCTTTGTCAGGGTACCTGGCCGCAGTGGGTACCCTGAATTGCTGGTCCACGTAACGAGAAAGCGTCTTGCCGAAAGAGACGGACAAGCGACATGTACTTCATGGACATGGACATCTGGATGCAGCGACCCCAGCTCTCTCGTTCATGATGTCGAATTGTTCTGGGAGTGCCGTGGCGAACATATGGGACCTTGGCGACTGGAAGATACAGAGCGACACGCGTGCATCGCTTCAACAGTGTCCAGTCAATTGTGCGAGTTCACAAATCGCAGCACCAAGAGCAACTATGGGACCTTTGCGAACTTCGTGGACTTGGGTTCTTTGCTGCTCGTTTGGTCAAGATGAGGGCCCTGGCCTCTCTTGGGGGCAGGCCACCTTTTCGATGTTATTGGGGTTTCCCGAAAATGGTGAACCCTAACACAGCACCCTAAATAGTAGGATCCTTATTCTAAGGACACCAGAATGGGGTACCCCCAAATTTTTCGAAACTCCCATATATTCCGCAGCACCGGAGGAGGGTGCTAGGCCTTAGGATCTAGGTCCGGGCTTTGCGCCGCAAAGCTCACGGCTCCGGGTTTACTTGCCCAGCTTTCCGCGAAGAGCAACAGCTAAAGTCTACGGTTTTGGGTTTATGGTTTAGGGGTTTAGGGTTTAGGGTTTTGTCGGATTCTACATAAAAGCTGACATGACATACTACACAAGACAAGTCAAGTCAAAGTGTTACCTATGTCCCGCTGCTCCGGCGTGATCTGCAAGCTGAAGAAACCTTGTTGGCCAGGCACCAGACTACTGTGTCGTTGCTCCTTAATTTCCCAAATTCAAGGGCTTAGCAGCTGAAAGATTCCCAAAACAAGCCGAACTTATCTTGGCTGACTTATGAACCCTTCCTAAAAGTTGCACTTTTAGCCTACCTATTACGGTTCATACAGAAACCCCAAGAGTTAACGTCCTCAGAGCCAACAGACAGAAGAACGCCAAGTTATGAGGACCCCAAAGTTTCAAAACATGGGTCCAGCACTGGCAGGGCTTCTTTTCACAAGCCTTGTTGAGGCAAAGATCGATAAATGACAGATAACCTGCTGTGAGGAGTTGAAGTTAGGATTCTCTAACACCCTTAAGGTTGAGGGTTTAGGACCTCTGGATTAGGTTTAGGGGTTTAGGGTTTAGGATTTAAGGGTTTAGGTGGTGAGCCAGAGTAACCAAGTGCGGCAAAATGAACAAACATAACCAAGAGTCTAGCCTTAAGGCTCCATGTAGCAACATGGTATTTACTCAAGCCGTAAAGCGGCTCCTACATAATTAGGGGTATGAAGTCGTAAGTTGTTTCCTATATGATACCTACTTGTCGGGTATCATGGGGAACTAAATTAAATTGTAACCTTCTCGGTTATATACGGGATATATAGGAATTATACTACCCTAAAAAGGTCAAAGGTTGCCTACTCTACTTCTAGGAATAGGTACATCTAGTGTCAGGGGCAGAGTACAGCCCAAATCCCTAACCCTGATTTCACATAGCTTACCCGAGCCTTAAAGGGGGTTCCTACATAATTAGGTACTTGAAATCATAAGTATCTGAGTTTCCCGCGTGGTGATGCCATTGCCGTCAAAGTAGTAGCGAGACTTCACCTGGCAGACAGAAAGAATCAGAGAGCTGCACGAGGAGCCAAGCAACCTGAACCTACCCCAAGGGTCCTAACACTTCGGGGAACCTAAAAATATAGGAGTTCTGAGGCCCCAAAGAGACCCAAGGGCTCTTTCTAGGAGATTCCGAACCCTCCTAAGGAGATACCTCGACCCTTAGTGTATAAATATACCTTCATACTGAAGCCAGACAGCTAACCAAACAAAATCTCGAAGTCCTGCAAGGGACATGTCAGGTAGAGGCGAATGCCCGCGGCAAGCTCGGAACCCGAAAACCTCAACCTTGAGCACACCGCGAAACATTCGAGCTGCTTCTTCGTAGGTAAACCTAGAGGCTCCATATACAGTACCACTATGGAATTAGGTCCCAAAAGACCATCCATATTATGGCTTTGGGGACCTAATTCCAGAATGGAGCCTCTGGGAAAGTGCTAGCTCGCCTGATCTAGGGGCCTGAATCAGTTAAATAGGGTTTTGGGCTGCTTTATAATCCACTTGTAATAAGGCTTTAAGAAACCCTTGGGAAAAATGATGGAAAGTATGTAAGCTTCCAACTGTTGCCCACAGCAAACCTCCAAGTAGGATGTAACTGGGCGGGGGCTGGTCGAGAACCCCTGCCTTTAAAGGGTACCCTACTATAGAACCTCATGGTAGTCGTTCAAGGGTACCATGGGTTCTATATAATAGTTAAGGGTGCGTACTTGCGAAACTGTCGAGGTTCCTGATACGAGAACGTACTGTCTATTGCAGCAGCGCTTCAGCAAACTTACTGAACTGCGTCAGCAGCCTACTTGGTACCGTAAACAACCACATGCTGTAGCCTCGACCGTTGGAAGCTACGCCGTAATGCTAAACCCCTAGAGCCTCAGACTAAAATCCTGAAACCTCAGACCGAGCCCCTTTGTATAAGATGCCTAGTTGTCGGGTATCATGGGGAACTAACGCTTCACGTTTTTGGTTATATAGGGATTCTGTAAGGACTATACTGCCCCGAAAAGGTTAAAGGTTACCTACTCGACTACTAGGCCTGTTGTATAAGATGCCCCATAGACATCCCCGAGCATTGCCGACCAAAAGCGCGAGCCTTGTTTTGGGATAGCTGCGTCCGCATCGACCTCAAAAGGGGCTTATGTAAACCTTACACCCGAAACCCAAACCCTAAAACCTAAAGCCTCAATCCGAAATCACAAACCCAAACCCCAAATCCCCTATATAATCCCTAAACCCCACACGTAAATATAAATGGGAGTTTCCGAAACTTAGGCGTACCTTATTTTGGGGCCCTTATAATAAGGATCCTACTATTTGGGGTACTATATTAGGGTCCCCTATTTTCGGAAACTCCCAAATAGAGAGCTCCCGAGGTTCAGGCTGAATTGGCTGACTTGCTGGGATGTACTTGCAGGCTGAGCTGGGTGGGTCGGGGGGACTTCGGGAAGCAGTTATTAAGTTGTTATGTAGACTGCTTAGGGTTTAGGGTTTAGGGCTTAACTAGGGTTTAAGGTTTAGGGTTTATGGGGGCTTACTAAGTAGCTATTGTCAAGACTTAGAAGTACTTATAAGTCTGTTTATTGCCTACTGACTGCACTTGTTCGATCCTCCAAATGGAGGCTCAGGGGACTTAGTAAGTAGGCTCATACTACTCAGCGGTAGCCTCCAACAAGTCATCAGCAGCTTCACGGAATGCCGATAACAAAGTCATGACCAGTGATCGCATGAGGCCGTTTATGCGGAAGGTGCAAATTGCAGCCGAATGCTTCTGGTCTATCCCCATAGGAAGATACTCACTTTGAATTCTCCTAGCCTGCTGCTTCGGGACACAGCTTGCCTAGTCTAGGGCCTCAACTGATTGACACTTTGGGCGTTCGGGTTTCGGGTGCGTGGCTTTTTGGGATGATCCACGCAGAGCTTCACGGTTGAAAGGGTGTAACCCTAGCGTCCAAAGCACCCACCAGTTGGACGTTTAGATTTTGGATGTTCGGCATTTGGGGGTGTGGCGTAAAACCCAAGGTTGGGTCGACGGATTCAAGGGCTGTAGTCTAAAACCCACCTTTTTCAAGACTTACGTAAAGAAATCATAATAAGAAGACTTACAAACGTAGGTTCTGAGTTGTTTGAGGTGCGGGTATTTCTGGAACTTAGGACTAGACCTAAGAGTAACCTAGGAATAAAAAGGGTGCCCTTTTCGGTTCAATTGGAGTTATAAGGGAACCTAAACCTGAAAAAAGGGAATAAGGTCCTATTCTGGGTCCTAGATGTCGTTTGGCTTCTGGGTTTATGAGTGCCGGGCTTGAGAGCTTGAGGCCTTAGGGTTTAGAATGCAGGTTTAGGGTTTAGGGGTTTGGGGTTTAGGGGTTTAGGGTTTAGGGGTTTAGGGTTTAGGGGTTTAGGGTTTAGGGGTTTAGGGTTTAGGGTTTAAGAGTTTAGGGTTTAGGATGCAGGTTTAAGGTTTCGGAGGTTTAGGCGGTGTAGGGTTTTTGCAGCCGATATGTTCGTGATGCGCAGAGCTTGAAGGCTGTTTGAGCACCGGGGGTGGGGTTTGGAGCTTCAGGGTTCTAGTAGGTGGAGGGTTTCGGGGGCTCTACATGGTGGAAAAGAACATCAAGCACCTTGATTGAAAACTCTAGCCTCCAGCAACCTTGCACCGATAGCAAGGCAGTGACGTCGTGGTCGTGGGCGTGGTCGTGGACGTGGGCATGGTCGTGCTAGTGGTAGTAGTCGTGGTCGTAGTCATCGTGGTAGTAGTCGTCGTCGTAGTCGTCGTGATGGTGGTCGTCGTCGTCGTAGTCGTCGTGATAGTGGTAGTTGTAGTCCAGAGTGGCAGTGGTAATGGTCGTGGCGGTGGGTAGTGGAGTGTCAGTGGCTCTGGCCGTCATAGTGGTGGTAGTACTAGCAGGTGTGGTACTGTGATACAAAAAAGAAGCAGTGCTGCAGTCGCACAGTAGCAGAAGCAGCAGCAGGAGGTAATTGTAACAGCACCAATGCTCTGCATTACTAGTACTAGTATAAGCACGAGTAGTACTAGTAGTACTGGCAGATTGTTGAAACCAAAATCGTCCCAATAGCTACGGACGAATATACACCCCCGCCAGGCATAACCCTAAAGCCTTACACCCTAACCGCACACAGACCCTAAACCCCAAACGACCTTAAGCCGATACTCTCTGGGCCCACAGCTCATCCAGCGTGTAGGTGAGCAGGATAAGCAAGATCAGTGCGAACAGCAGCATTCCCAACACCTGGGCAGTTACGCCAAACCCTAAGCCCTGAACCCACAGAGGCCCATAATATTGCACAAGGGTTGGGAGGAACGTAATTAGGGGCGTACCTTAAGGGTCGAAGGTTGTAAGTTGGGTCTAAAGTTTAGGTATAGGGTTTAGGGTTTAGGGTTCAGGTTTTAGGGTCTAGCATCTAAGTATGTAAACCTTTTGAGCCTATGTGTCCCCGTGGACCAACAATCATGCCCCCCCCCACCGAGTACGAGCCTAGACTTATAGGTCAGGTCAATACCTAAACCTTAAACCCTAAACCCGAATAAGCCCTGTTCCCGGACATGGAGTATATAAGACGGATCCCAGCAGGACGGCCCTTAAAGAACGGGGTGTATTGTTAAGGGTATACATTCTTAGCTGACTTCTGAACCCCTCCTAAAAGTTAAAACTTTTAGCCTCCGTAGTATGGTTCGTACAGAAACCCAAAAAGTTAAAGGGATCTCTCTGTGCGCACCCTTCTTCCCGCCAGAAATCTCCTGCAAAGGCAAGGCCTTTGGCTCACTGTCGTGACTCTGCTCCAACTTGGATTTCTCCCAGAGAGCCCAATACCCCTTAATTAAGGAATATGGCTTCAATTTTATAGGGCTTCATATTCTGATTTAAGCTATATTCCTTAATTAAGGGGTATTGGGCTCTCTGGGCAAGTCCTGCAACGCAAGGGCCTGAGCTTCGAAAGCCAGGCGACGAATAGCAGCAGTGATGCTCGGAGTGGCAGGCCGCGACAACAAGCTGTTAACGGGGTACAGCAGCACGCCGTCATCTATGCCGGCGTTCGCTTGATGCGGGGTGCAAAATGCCAGCCCTGCGTGTGTGCCAATGCTTCCACGCACCAGTGCCTCAAAGACGTCGGACGGCATGCCCAACTCGTTGCACCGGGCTTGTATGGTTGAAAAATCGCCCAGCTGCTTTAGCTAGCTTTAACGGAGTAGGTTCTAACTTTAGTTTAAACTCTGGATTTAATTTAGCACCCTAGATGGTTTGGCTACTCTGCTTGCGGCATAATAGATCCTAGTTCTAGACTTACAACTCTAGATGTTTTGGCTGCTGTAGCTTTAACAGAGTAATGTTAATTCTAGACTGTCGGCTCTAGATTGTAGATGTTTTGAACTCCAGACTTGAGGCTCTAGATGCTTTGGCTGTATTAGCTTTAAAAGTTTTAGACTCCACATTTTACAGCCTCGAGGGTGGGGTGGGGTCGGGTATCAATGCATTCAAATATTGACAACTCTCACGGCTATTGGGTCTCTAGATGCCAAACCTGATATTAGCGTCTTCCGATTTGGCGACCGTATCAAGCGGCCACCCACAAAACATCCGGCCGCAACCAAACAACACTTCTACATCCAAGCGTTTGAATGTCCCACTATGCGTCTTCAGCAATAGCGGCTCGGCGCAAGACGGGACAGCATCCATGCTGCATTGCCAAAATGCAAGCTCGCGATCTGTCGCTGCCCATAATGCCGTCATTTTCCCGTGGCGCCATAATGTCGCAGGCGGGCAGTGGAGACGATGATTCCGTCCAGCGTTCGCTTCCAAGGTAACATGGCGCCAACATTATGCGAGGTCACACTGATGTCTTAGCGACTGAGTGCGCTAGAAGGTTAAAGGTTGCCTACTCAGGCACGACACAAACGGCTGGAAGTTTGGGCGTCCGGGTTTTGGTTGGGGTTCATAAGAATTAGGGAAGGCCGTGAGTTTTCTGTGTCAGCAATGTACGTTTTGCGCGATTCGTACGCTCACACTCGGAGCTGTTTCAGGCAGCAGCAAAACAGGTGACCTTTAAGCGGCGAATCTTATCCCCAAGACCTAAATCCAATCCTATAGTTCTCTCAACACTGAGAACCTAAACAAGATTTTGACGAATTAGCCCAAAACAATACGAATACACAAGGCTCTTGACATTCAAAAGCTTTCAACAACCCATCCGGCCTAAACCCCTAAACCCCCTGAAAGAAGCATCGGTGAGCAGCAAGCAGTAGAACCTAGACCAAAAGCCGGGAGACCCCCCAAGCCTAACACTTAAGACCTGGGACAGCCAGTCGCAGAGCAAACAAACAGAACAACGAAAACAGTGAGCACCTCTTGCAAAACCCTGAACACTGAACAGGAAACCGGCAAAAGGCTCAGTTTCCCACAAGACCAGCTCTCAAAAATGCCCTCCAAAACCACAAGCCCTAGAAGCCTTGATCCTCCAAACCCTTTAACCTACGTCCTAAGCAACAAAACAATGAACCCTAAACCTTTCAAGCTACAACCAATGCCAAAACCCAGTTCGAGTAGGGACCCCCCAAATGACATTTTACAGGGATATCCCTGCCGTGCTGGGCTTCATTATACGGTTTTTGTATGGGATACATGAAATTTGAAGCCCTAAACTCAACTCTAAACCCTAAGCCTTATAAACCCTAAAACCGGAAACCCAACATCCTACACCCTAGGACCCTAAACCACCACCACCCCCCCCCCCCCCCCCCCAAACCCTGCGTGTGTGTTTAAGACTGCTCTCTGGGCTCCCGAACGGCTACCACAGTGAGGTTGCTTTCGCCCCCGCAGCCCACACAGTTGGAAACCCACACCTCTCACGATGGCACCAAAAGATGTAGGCTTCACTATAAGTGTAAGGCTCTTGACGGGAAAAAATTAGGGCGAGGGTTAAGGGTTGCCATTAGGGACGCGCAAGGTTTAGGGTTCGGGCTCTTGACGATGTAGGACTTAGGGTCAGGGGTAAGGGTTAAGCGTTTCAGGTGTCGGGCTTAACCTGGAAAACAGAAGTTCGAAACTCTTGAGGTCCTAGACTCTAAACCTCGCAGATCAGCTCGTCCTTTGCTTTGTTCGGGGCTTGCTTTACTTCCACCGTAGTCGTCAGAATGGGTTTGGGGGTAGGGCAGCGCGGAGTTTAACTGAGCCATGACCTCCTTGCTTTGAGGGCCTCAACAGATTACATGCTAGAATGCTTACATTAACGATTTTGAAAGGGTTGGCTTGTGAATCGTGAGGATCGCATGTGTGAATGTGTGTGTGTGTATGCATATACGTACACATATGCACACATGTATGACTTAACTACGTGCACTCCTTTGTTTTGTACATGTGTAAATGTACACGTGGCCAGGCACCGGCAGAAAAGGCAGTGGGACACGTGACAGAAAGGTATTGACCAGAAAAACACGCTAGTGCGACACAGGCGACTATAGAAGATTCTGACATGCCTTCGAGTTGAGTGTTAAATCCCGAACGCAACCCTGAAATCGGCAGGGCAGGAACGCGTGAAACTCCGAACGCGACCCCTCTGCCAGTGTGAGCAACCAAGTACATACCCTCAGTCAGTAAGAACGTGCGCGGCTACATGTCTGACAAGTGTACAATCAGCAGCTAAAACCCTTCATACGCACTAATTAACTTACTTACCCAATAACACGCAAATATGAAAGGTTAAACTTGTCGATTCCTACTGAACTATAAGAGCCCAAAAGATTACAGGTCGGCCATTGGGGATCTAAGCTAAAGCCCTAACCGCTTATTTAATGCATCGTTACCAATACTGTTTTGGCGGCTCCTTAGTATAACTATAGCATAATGGCCTCAAGACCCTATTCTAAATATTAATAAGGCCCTGATAGTAGCTGCTTAATCTATCGTCCAAACCGTACGCGGAATCCGGCGTCCCTTGGCCTCTCGTTCCCACTCTTGCGCTGCTTCCACGAGGCCATAGCCGTTGAAGACGCGGCCGTCCATGAAGATGCCAAAATCAGTCAGGTGAGACCTGACATGGTTAGGGTTTCGGCTTTAGGTTTCGGGTTTAGGGTTTCGGGCTGTAAATTCACCATGCTTTACCATACACGCCAAAACCTAGTGCCAACCTGCTAAGTCGTTTTGGGGTGCTGCTTAATTGGGCTTAGCAGGGCTGCTAGTGTCTAACCAGTGTTTGGGGGAACCTGACTTGAATTGATTGAAACTTCATCGTGGGGGGGAGGTTTTCGGTCGCAGGCGTGTTTGTTCCTTGGTTGCAGGGTCGGTCAGGGCTTTGGTGTCAAGGATGTCGGTCTTTTGATGTTTGCATGGCAGGCTCCGTCAGAATACTGCAAAATATTGGTAAGTGCACATGCACGTATGTATATATAAAAGTTTTTATGTATATATGGCATATGGTATATGAGTCATACGGGCGATGGCTTTGATATTGGAAGGACAGTGACTAGAAGTAACAGCTTGTCAAAGGCATGGAATGATTGAAGGCTTTGAGGGAACCCTAAGACGATAGCAACACAGAGGTGTGCATATGCAGGACATCATCTCGCCTTATAGTTACACACTTATACACAGTGGCATACCCCAATACTAAATCTTGAGGCCACTATTTTCGGAATCACAGCTTGCTTGAAACCTATACGGACAATCTTTCACGCGCTGGGTTTAATGACTGATGCTTTGTGCACTGTGACTCTAAAGTTTCCGCTTTGGAATGACTGAAGACACCTTCCATACGAAAGCGGTTTCTGGTATCGAGCAAAATCAAGCAATAGTAAACGTTGCAAGGGTGCAGAAGGAAACCATAATCCAACAATGCCCAACAGAGTCAAACGCCAAAAATGAACCTGGTAGCCATGCGGAAACTCCAAGCATACAGAGACTCTCAGTGTAATCTGGCCCTAAACCCTATTCACGACAATTAATTACAAAACACCAAACCGCGGACCCTAATCCTGCATAAACCCAAAACCCTGAAAGCCCCCCAAACCCTAATCCCAAAGAGCCCCCGATGGATCCGGAGACAGGAAGGGCAAAGGCGAGGTGCGTGATGCAGCCCGTGTCATCGTTCACCACACCTGTGGATGACCTGCAGTTGGGTCATGGGACCCAGGAAGTGGGCAGCAGGGACAGCGATCAGAACCCAGAAAGGCATCCCAACCAGGGCTATGTCGTAAACCCTAAACACTGAATCCTACTCGACAGCATGACTACTTCCTATGTCTCATGTTGCTATGGCTTGGGGCCAGATTGCATTGCTGATGGCTTTTGTTTGAGCAGATCTCGGCCGGGAAGGCCTGAGATTTTCAAGGGCTGTATATTTCCATACTATATGACTATATGCTTATTATCCAACTGTTACAGTGTGGGGGGGAGCATCGAACGTTTAGGGTTAAGTTTTTTTAGGGTCTGAAGAGACTTACAAACCATTTACACATCCCTGAAAGCCTAGCACCCGTGAATGACACCTATTTAGATCCCAATGCTGTGTAACCCGCCAGGTCTAAGTATCAAATAAATACATACGCTGGCCTGAAGTACCCAAATAAGGATTATTTTAAGGTCAAAGTTTCCTAGGTGGGTACATGGACCCTTAAGGTAACAGCACATTGCTGCTAATGTAATGTGTCAGCAGCAGGCCAGGGCAAAGTCAAGAAGTTCAAAGCCCTGACAACCTTAACCCTAAACCCGTAAAAGCCCTAATGTAAGAACCTGATTAAGAAACCTTGGGCGGGCCTTTCTTAGGGTTCCTTATATATGAATCCTACTATTTTGGGATTATTGGCCCAGGTTTCATTGTCAGGTTTCCTACTGCCCTAATACAATGCCCAAATACTAGGATCCGTATTATAAGGACCTCAAAATAAGGCACCCCTACCCCTACCCCTCCCCCCCTATTTTCGGAAACTCCTGCATGAGGTCTCGGCCATGCTCCTCCAGCTGTGCCCGGCGCGAAGCGATCCCAGAAGAGACAGACTACCTCGGAAGCTTCAAGTTTTGAGGAGATGAGTTTAGGGCTTAGGGTTTAGGGTTAGCACAGAAGAGACAGATTACCTCGGAACTTTACAGTGAAACCCAGAAAGTTGGAACATAGGTTTAGGATGAGTAGTGCTGGGATTCCCTCTGCTTTACCGTAACGGCATGAGGACAATGATGTTCCAACTTTCTGGCTTCTACTGTAATGTTCTGAGGATGTGGGGTTTTGGATTTAGGGCGGAGGGCTGTGGATGTGCAAGAGGGGGCCTATATTGATTCTTCACGGTTTTGCAGCAGCTTTGCTTATGACCTATGGTCCGTGTAAGCTGACTGACTACGCTGCGTGATCCTCCAGGTGGGGCTTCGGATGTTGGGGGTGTTGGTGATTTGCCTGTTGAAGGGATTTGCAGACCTGGATTATGCAGACCCTCGGTAGTAATAGATATCTTGGGTTGCTTATCGTGATTTCATATCACAGGGTCCAAGGATGTCCAACGGATTCTAGAAACCTCTCAGGGTAAGCCCCACCTAACCCCTCCAATGCTTCTGCCCGTGGCAGGGGCAGGCTGATACTGTGTCTAAGATAGCTACGTTCAGAATAAAAACCCTGAACCCCAACCAAATCCCGAATCCCTAAACCCTAATCTTTGCCCTCAAAGCCATCGAACCCTTTCAAGCAAAACTTGTAGCATTCGCAATAACCATTCTGGAAAGGAGACCTGTTGCGCAACCGGCTCGGCAGAGCAGGCACCATTACCGTATCCCCTGAAGGAACCCTAAAGGAAAGAACCCTGAAGGCAACCCTGGCAGGACTCCGTGAAGGAATCTTGAGGGGGAGTTAATTAGTAAGTAGGTAGTAAGTAGACTTATGAGTACCCTACAGGGGACCCTAAATGGGATTATGGTACTTACAAGTCTCCAAATAACTTCTAAGCCCCCCAACCCTCCAATTAAAGACACCCTCAAAGGAACCCTCTGTCTGCGCCGGGGTCTAAACCCTTAACACCTTTATCCCTAAGCCCTAGATCCCTATAGCACCCAGCCTTGCCCTAAGGGTCCAAGTGCCCAATAATCATAACCTCTCCGAAATACGAACCTACAAAACACACTATCATAAACCCAAGTACCTGTTTATTGGTTCCTTTGGACCCTTACTTGGAGGGTCCGGGGGCTCAGTAAGTAGTTACTCTATGCTTGTGTCCCGTTTGGAGCCCTAGCCTCAGGGTTGTACAGTAAGTAGACCCTAAACCCCTAAACCCCTAAGCCCTAAACCCCAAACCCTATAAACCCTAAACCCCTCAAATCAGGGGATCCTTATAGCGATTTTAGAGCCATGCGACATTGGAGAACAGGCATGTACTCTCCAAAATCCTAACCTAAATACCTACTATCCTAAAGCCGAGTAACTAATTATTGGTTCCTTGGACTCTCAGGGTTTCTTAGGGGCTAAGAAGCCTCCATATAAACCCCCTCAAGAAGGAACCCTGAAGGCAATCCTTGTACCTTAAAGACATAGGGCTCTAAAGCCCTAAACCCTACCCCCTGAACCCTAAACCAGTTTGGACCGTTGAATCAGAGGTTTTAGAGCCAAGCGGCATTAGAGAACAGGCACCATTTTAATCCCTCATAGATCCCTTATAGACCCCTTTAAGGAACCCTGTAGAAGGTATCCTTCTTGGTTCCTTTGGCCACGCGACGTTGGAGAAGAGGCTGGTATCGGCGTAGACGCGGATCCACTCCTCGGAGCTCTCGTTGTCCAGCTCCAAGGTGCTGCCCTGGTCCAGGCGGGGTTAAGGGTCTCAGGTGATTACGGTCTCTTTTATAGGGGTACTATAGGGCTTAATAAGGATTCCTAGAAGCGATTGGGTTTAGGGTTTAGGTGCTTGAGGGGTTGAGGGGGTTTAGGGGTTCAGGGTGTTTAGGGGTTTAGGGGTTTAAGGTTTAGGGGTTTAGGCGGTTTAGGGGTTTACGGTCCAGGAAGGGGTAGGCTTTACCTGGAGGGTCATATCCTACCCCTTTGTTCAGGTACACCCTGTTACCCTTGTCAATCCTTGCGTTGCAAATGGCAAACTCCAGCGAGACTCTAATGCCCTAAGCCTCCACTGGCTTCGACAATCTCGACTGCGATGTTTCGGGCAATGGCTCAAGCTGTACCTGCTTAAGTTAAGTTCTATACCGTTTAGAGGTTTTGGTTGCTTTTTGGTTCCGTGTTTTGTTCGTCGTGAAGGTTGTTGACATCTTCGGGTAGCATTCAGGATTTTTGCTGCAAGGGTCAGAGTTTCCGAAACGCTTCCGGATGAGAGAGGAGGTCTCAGTGCCGATTCATGCGCGGATTCTGAAGCAAAATTGGCCTGGTGTTCAAAGACCTAAGTAATGATCATAGACTGCCCTGAATACTGACTTACAGTTTCTACATTCTTCAACAGCCATAGTTCTTGCGCGTATCATTTTATTCGGTACTTTGTGCGATCTGGCTAATGGTGCAGACCCAGGCGTTCAACTATTTCCTGAGATCTCCTCAGATCCGTAAACCCCGAAACCCTGCACCCTAAACCCTTAACCCTGGACCCTTTATCTTAGGGGCCAAGTACGCTAGCTTCAAAAAGCTTCACCTTTTCAATCACGGTAGGATTACAATATCAACCCCATCTAGTTGAAGGTACTCAGCTACTAAGCTATAAACCCTAGATGGCCCTAGATTCCTCAACCGTAACCCTCCTGACAAACAAAAAAAACTACAGTAGACCATGAACCCTGAAGCAACCAACCCTGAACCCCAAAACACAACATTTGTAAGCCTAAACAAAAAATCTTGAGATCGGTTCTAGGGGTTAGAATTCCGGCGAAGGGTTTAGGGTTCAAGGCTCGGTGTGTATATACGCTGTTTCTGAAACAGGTCTTGCTAAATGTGTACCGTCTAACTTACTTCCCAAATACCTACGAAGGAAGAAGTCAAAACTTCCCAGTAAGACGACCCTATAAGAGCCCCAACAGCCCAACAGCTGAAAAGTTGGGTTTTGGGCCACTAAGACCTATGTAAGGCCTTGAGGACGTGGACGGTAATGATCTTGCTCTCGCTGGATGGAGGGTTGCCTCGCAGAAAATCCGGTGACTGATGGGGGAACCTTCAGACCCTAAGACTCCATGTGCCCATATATGGTTCCTTCAAAGGGTACCATAAGGGTTCCTTTAAAGGTTCTATAAGGGCTTAGGGTATAAGATTTACATGTAATTACCCAAATAGTAGGTACTTAGGGCTTAAAGGGGCCTGACACGGGTACTTTAACGCCTAAGTACCTACTATATGAGTACATCGAGCCTTTGGGAAAAATAATGCAGGTACACGTGCTACTAGGACCTGTACTTAGGACAGTAACCCAAGGAAAGGTGAGACTAAACTTTGACTGAACTCCCACTAAGCCACAAAAAGAAAAGGTTGAACATTCCGGTTCCTACTAAACTACTAAACCAGAATAACCCAAAGAGTTTAAAGGTTGGGCATTGGGGAGCTAAGTTGAGCATAGCGAGGTTGCAAAGCGTTGAGTATCTGAGTTCACAAGCTTACGATAAGAGCAAACAGAAGATCCTGCTTGCAAAACAACCCGAGCTATGAAAAAGCGCCAAGTTTGCGGTACAACCTTCCTGCTGTTGGCGTAATATATGGGCCTTGACTATTGGAATGGGTTTGGGGTATATTTTCATGTATCATGGAATAACATCGGCTCTGATCTGGTTCCTCCAGATGGTTCCTCGCTGTCGTTGTCCTACTCCAAGACCTGAACGACACCGCTGCTTCTCCAGAACACAGGTATGTTATACCTGTCTTCTCCAAAAACCATGGCCAAAAGAAGGTCGATGATCGACTACATCTATGTAGGACGAAAACGTTTCAAGTTTTTTACTCTTTCTTTAAGTTCTACTATTAAAACAATATTAGGGTCCCACTAGCTATCTAAGATACTGCAACTCAGGGTCGCCTGCAATGCTTACTTGAGGGGCTTTGGAGTATCCAAGATGGCACTCGCTGCGGCGACTCGAAGCCCAAATGAATCAAGCCATATACTTTAAATCATATGCAAGATCCCCCCCCCCCTCCCCGCGCATGTGGCTTTCTGAAACTCATGGAACTAGGGAAGCAACAAACATAGAGCCCTTTATGCAACCCTACTAGTAGTGAAGCCTTCAAGCAAACTTTAAGGGAACCAACAAACATAGAGCCCTTTATAAAGCCTTCAAGGAAACTTTAAGGGAACCCACAAACATAGAGCCCTTTATAAAGCCTTCCTTCAAGGAAACTTTAAGGGAACCAACAAACATAGAGCCCTTTATGGAACCCTATATATAAAGCCTTCAAGGAAACTTTAAGGAGCCCTTTATGGAACCCTATTAGTAGTAAAGCCTTCGAACACGGAAACTTTAAGGGAGTTATGGAACCCTATATACAAAGAGTGTCTATATAATTTAGGAAACTTTAAGGGAGTGTCTGCTCGCCCGGGTTCCCAGCTGTCTGACCAGTCGTAGATGTTTCTGGTGTACTCGATGAAGAGAAAGGCAAAGCCTGGGTGTCTTCTTGGCAGACATGGGTAGGTATAAGGGTTCCTTTAAGGGTTCCTTTAAAGGGATCTGTAGGGATGTTATAAGGGTATAGGGTTTAGCTCTACTTGGAGGTTCATGGATAGTTAAAAAGTGGGGTTATAAGTCCCCTAAGATGGGTTAGAAGTATAGTTACCCTACTTATAATCCTGCTTATAACTACCCATGAACCTCCAAGTAGGGGGCCTTTACAGCTTCTTGGCTGACTTCTGAACCCCTCCTAAAAAGTTAAACTTTGAGCCTCCTTACTATGGTTCATCTAGAAACCCCGAAAAAGTTAAAGTCCTAAGAGCCAACCAGAATCTCAGAAGAACACCAAGTCTTCGTTCGGACCACACAGGGGTTGGTTTCAGGGGTATGGGGCTTAGCCTTTCGGCCTACCCGTTGAAGAAACGGGTTGAAAATTGTTGGGAGTTTTGCTTCGGATTTAGGGGTTAGGGCCTTAGGGTTCATGGTTTAGGGATTAGTTGGTTCATGATTTGGGATTCTATTCCGGGTTGGGATTTAGGGTTGAGAGCAAAAAAAATAGTGCTGCAACACTTTACAGCAACCCCATGACGCGCACACTTAAGCCACAACGCACAATGACTGGGCAATAGAGAACATAACTTCGGTACCTGGGCCCATGCACAGGAGTCCCGAGAACATACTGTAAGTAGCCACTACCTGTAGCTTCCATTGTGGTTCCTTTTTTTGGTTAAACAAAATCTCTATTCTGGGATCCTAACCATAAAACGGGTTGACCAAAAAAAGGAACTACAATGGAGACTATAGGTAAAGTCCTAGAGTAGACATGAAGGCACAGTGCCAGGAGCAAGGTGGCAAGACATTAAAAGCGTAGGTAGGTTACTAGCGGTAAACAATACCGCCGTAGCCCCCTGCAAACCCACAGCCGTATGCCTCTCGTACCTCAATAGGGGCCGGAATGGTGAAGAGCTTTCGAGGTATGTCAAAGTAAAGATGGGTGGTTGTCAAACTTAAGGTCCCTTTTTGGGTACGCTAAACATTCGGTCTCGCACTATATTAGGGACTCAAAAAGGGACCATAATTTTGACAACCACCCAAATAACTCTAGAAAGGAACCCCAGAGAATCATCTTGGCGCTTTCGCTCAAGGCTTTTATATTGAGTATACATACCTTAACTACCAAACCCTACTTTTTTGTAGAGTCCCTATAAACTCCATATTAGGGTTCATAACAAGAAACTACAAAAAGTAGGGTTTGGTAGGTTAAGGTCTAACTCGAACCCCTTAAGGAGGATTTATGGCAATTAGTTCAACCTTCTACATTAAGGTCTGAGCCCTTGTGGACCCAAGCGAAAAGCCAGAGGCAAAACCCTCCGAGATAGGCGGGCGTTATAAGGGTTCCGTCAGGGTTACTACAAGGGTATAGCCGTATAGAGTTCGGGGGTACATGTATTCACTATGATGAGAAAATCAGGAACCCTGAACATAGCATCACAAATTTTCAGGCTTTCGGGTTAAGCCATTCTCACTCCAAAGCCTACGTAACCCCTCCGATGCAAGCCGGACTCAAGCCCCTGATTCCTCTATGCAAACAGTTAGGGTTTAGGGTTTCCAGTGTTGGATCAGGAAAAGCAAGGTTTTGTTAACCGATCTCGAAACAGGACAACAATGCTCAAATCCCTAAACCCTTAACTTTGCCAGGTGACGTGTGAATGGATTCGTGGCCGTGGGGAAATCCCGGCCTCGACGCGCAAGCTTAAAGAGTGTAGGGGTTTGGTGCTTAGTGGGTTCGTACAATGAAATTCTTGGTTCCCCACGTGGGACCATGCAATTCAGGTGCTTCATTAATTGTAGAACTGTTGGTTGGACTTTGTTGGTGAACTTCGAGGGAACTGTAACAGGGATAACCACCTGACGCCTGCATACCCTGTAAGATTAATTTCAAACACCGGTCAACTGCACCTTCGACCCCAATCCAAAAGCCACACCGGACAAGAACACCTGAGAGTCCTGCAACACTACCCCAAGGGTCCAAAGGACCCAATAATCATGTACTCGGTGTTAGGATAATAACTGCATAGGTTAGGATTTTGGATAATATATGATTATAAGGTACTTGGACCCTTGGGGCTACAACCCCTGACTACGAACCCTGCCCTGAGCTGTGACCCTAAGTTTCCGGCCTGGCGTTTTCGTCAAAATCCCTTACAGCATCAGAAATCAGGGTTTTCGGTTGGATTATGAAACCCTGCCTTTGAGGATGTAACCTGAATAAGACCCTTAACCCTCAACCCTAAACAAACCCGAACCTTTTACTATCTAAGCCTGCCGTGAAACACTTCTCGAACCTTAGGGGCTGAGTATTTGGGTCCCTAAACATGTAACAGTATATGGGTGGTTGTCAAAATTAGGATCCCGTTTTTGGGGGTAACCTAAATATTTGGTGCCGTATTATATTAGGGACCCAAAAAGGGACCAACATGTTGACAACCACCCATATAAGCCCCAAAATGTTGAAGGTTACCTTCTCAGGTACTAAGAAGCTCTGCCACTTTCGGGTCTCCCGGCTGTCTGGCGGAACCTGAAAGGCCGCAGGGAAGACGAACTGCGGCATCCTTGGAGGTGTTTTCTTTGGGTTTAGGAGTTAGGGTTTAAGAGTGTAGGGGTTAGGGCTTAGGAGTTTAGGGGTTTAGGGATAGGGGGTTTAGGGGTTTAAGGGTTTAATTATCGGGTTTAGGGGCTTAGGGGCTTTGGGGTTTAAGTTTTTCTTGCTTTTGCCTTGGAGGGGGGGAAAGCGGGGAGGGGCCGTGTTGGGTTTAAGGTTCGGGGCTTCCTTCGGTGCTTAGAGTTCAAGGTTTTGAGTTCTCATGGTTGAGAAGGCGAGGTGCTTAGTGGTTCAGGATTGTGCGTTCCGTAGCAAGTTCATATAGTTCTTTCAAACTCACAGGGAGGGCTTGGTGCTTGGTATTGTGGCTGTTCTCTTGGGCTTGACAGCGGTCGAACCTGGCGGCGCCAGGAGGGGACGCAGGGGCATTGAGGGCTGCGGAGATTAAGGTTTCTGTTTTTCGAGTTGTATGTCAAGGTCAAAGGCCCCTTGGGTATGAAATGCTCAACAGGTGTTGCTACTTATGCTCTAAACCCGTGCACAATTCCAGACCCGAACCGAGAAAATCCTAGAAAGTCAACCTTTATGAACCCCAGACATAATGCCACAGAACCAGAAGACCTCACGGAACACTTCCAACCCTTATCATAAGCCGTGACCCTGGCAAGCCCCTGTCAATTTTAAACTCTGAAGGTGCTTCGGGTTGAAGCTCTCCTGAAGACCTGCTCCGACCAGAAGCCCTTATTCCAGCAAGTTCCCAAGGGAGGGTTGAGGCTTTATGATTTCAGCTAAGAGCTTAGGGTTTTGGGGTTAAGAGTTCAAGGGCTACATGCTGCGCTACTGCACAAATGCTCACCACGCCGAGACACACAGAGCTCAGGTTCGTGGTCTTGCCAATCGTGATGGTGAACGCACTGCTGTCAAACCTCGGGAAGATGCCCCTTTATCTTCAAACGCGAATCAGCGGCTTTTACTATCCAAAACAAGTCAGAAGGTCCCTAAACCCCAAACTCTAAACCGATTTCTTCAAGGTCTGCGATCAAGGTCATTTTCACTGTCAACATTGAGAGTTCGTAACGAATTGGGGCTTTTAGGGTTTTTGCGTTGAAGGAATGAAGGTGTCCGCGGTTTGGGTTGTACATTAGAAAAGGAGGACGAGGGGATCGAGGAAACGCAAAGTTCCTGAACATGCCTACCCTAGGGCTCCAGAGTAGTTCCTGTTGTTGGGTCATATGTAGAATCCTAATAAGGTAATCCCTAAAAAGAACTATGGAGCCTATGGGTAGTAATGGCAGGTAAGCACAAAACCGATTTCTGACATCGCCTTCTCGGGAGGGGAGAAAATAAAACCCACACCGCCTAAAGCATGCACCCAAAGGCTCCATGTACCTTTAGAGTAGATACTTGGGCCTTAAAGTGGTCCCTATATGGGTGCTTTAAGGCCTAAGTATATACTATATGGGCACATGGAGCCTTAGGGACACACTGTCCCAAGAACGATGAAGTAAGCCGAAAGCCCTCATACCTTAGGCAATCCTAACCCTAAACCCTTTCAGCACCATGGGCGGCGACGAGCCACCTAGGGGACGTCCATTTCCCTTCCCACATGTTGAGCAGTGCATCTTTAGCTTGCTCCCCCAATAACCAACAACAATGAAAAGTTGAACTTTTCGATTCCTACTAAACTCAACACAACCCAAAAAGGTAAAACCTAAACCCTAAAAACCCAAGAAGGTTCAAGGTTGAGCATTGGGGATCTAAGTTAGGGACGAGGACCTGCCAACTCAAGGAAGCCTCTGGGCTGAATAATATAGGGGCCTTAGTGATTAGATAGAAAAGGGTTTCTTTAAAAGGGTCTACGAGGGATACTATAAGGGATCTATAAGGTTAAGGGTACTATAATATAGGGGCTTAATAATTAGAATAAGGTTTCGGGGCCCAGTATACTAGAATTATACTAAGGAGCCCCCACAGTAGTGTGTTTAGGCCCCTATATTACAGGATACAGCCAGTCTGAGGTACAGGTCGGTGGACACGGCAGACAGCCTTGACAATTACCGTCGACAATCTGCCTTTCAGAGTCATCCATTGCAATCAGATCGACTTGCCCAAATGTGGCAGTAGCCTTGTGAGTGCTTCCGATGGCTTCGGCACAAGACATATCTTGAATGGCCTCCTGGATATAGTCGTATGATCAAAATTGCCCCGCTTGAGCAGTTCCTCTGAGACTCTGCTTCCGACTGCAAGCCTATCATGGGGATACTACGCCCCTCCTCAGCGAGATCAGATGACTCTCTTCTGAACGTGCACTGGCACAACGTCAAAGCCATCATGTCTGGATGAGTTAGGCTCATGGCCATTGAAACCTTTCATGCTGCCAGACTACTCGGTCCCCGGCCTTTTGTAGCGTTCTTCCCGCATTGCTTTGGTTTGAACTTTTGGATGCTCCTCAAAGCACAGCTGCAGGAAGTTCAATGAGGAGCTTTTGCGTGTTTGGTATCCGGCTTGCCACTCCTGTGGCATTCGTCGTACATGACGCCCTAAACCCCTAGACCCCCATAAACCCTAGACCCTAAACCCTAAAACCAGCTCCCTGGAGCGTTGCTAGCCTTTCTCGTGCGGGCACTGCTGAACGGTCCTGAGGAACGTTCGATGTACCTATAAAGTACATTCCTTGGCCTTAAAGTACCTAATAGGATCCGCATTGAGGCCAAAGCATATACCGTATCCCTCCAAGGACCTCACAGTTAGGGCCCTAGACTCTAGACCCCTTAACGACCCCATAATAAGCTCCCTGGATGCATAGGGTATACTGTATAGGCGCATGGATCCTTTGGGTCTTGATGTCTGGCAGATAAGTCTCCAGTCGGAGCTGCCTTTGCCGCGCTGCCTTGCGGGGATCCCAGACTATACTCCTAACTTAGGTCCGGCCCCCATACAGTAACAGTCTAGAATAGGGCAACTATTAAGGGCCTTGTATATCTATATTATGAATATTATCCAACCGTTACTGAGTTGGGCCGTACCCAACTCCTAACCCTCAAAGCAGGACCTGAGCTGGGAGCGACCCGCCCAAGACGCGGCTCTTGCCGATGGAGCTCTATGTAAGCTTGAAAATCAAGCAAACAGATATACCATTATGTAACATGCGCATACATATATATATATATATATGCATGCATGCATGCATACTGTATATATATATATATATATATATATACACATATGTATGTACATACATACATACATACAGACATACATACATAACCGTTATAGTATGCTTGCCGTGTTCTAGTCACCGAAAAGCTCCTCAGCAACGTGAACCCTCCACAGCGAGGCCGGGACGTGACCGGATTCAGTGTCGTCTGCATGCGGACCAGCAGGGACTTTGAAACGGTGTCCTTGCAGGAGCTTATCGGTTGAACAAAAATGTATATGGATGGTTTCATACATGTTTTCAGTTAATGTTAAGCAGTTTTGCAAGGGCATCTATGTGATAATTACTGCTTAATCCTTCTGCTTTTTGTCATTGTCACCAGTCCCAGCTTTTTGAGAATCCGAGGGGTAACCTCTTCGGCCATGCTGAACTTTCTACTTAGTGGAAAAGTTGTCGACTTCACGCTTGATGTGCTTTGGGAGACTTTTGGCAAGTGATCTGGTGCAGAAGTTGCGCTGTTTTGTTTAAATTTGCATGTGATTGGTTACTAGGTTGGCCCTTGAAAGCCTTTGAACAATATTCGTAAAATAGGGTCCTATTAAGCCCAATAAGGGAAAATCTAAAATATCCCAAAGGCCTACCTAGTTTAGCTTTTAAAGGCTGGGGCGCCTCCCTGGGCTTTCAGTATAGTGAACCCCAGAAAGTTGGAACATGGATTTCCCCAAGGGTCCAAAGGACCCAATAATCAGGTACTCGGTTTTAGGATAGTAGTTATGTAGGTTAGGATTTTGGAGAGTATATGATTATCAGGTACTTGGACCCTTGGGGTTTAGGATGATTAGTGCTAGGATTCCCTCTACTTTACCTGAGGGGCATGAGGATAATGGTGTTCCAACTTTCTGGCTTCTACTGTAAGGTAAAATGGGCTCTTGAGGATTGTAACTGTTGGGGGTGCAAGGTTCACGGGTATTTCACGAAGGTACCCGTTACTGCCACGCTATTACCTCCACCCTCTCTCCTTCTCCGTTGTTGTTCTTCTTCGTAGCCCACTGTCTGTGTCTCTAGTCACTTCATCGACGCAGCCCCGCATTGTTCGAGATTTCCTAAACGCACGTCGTATAGAACTCAGGAATGTTACTTAAACAGCCTTCTCGTTTGTTTGATTCGGTATGTAGCCACGACATCATAAACAGTATGTGACTGCAGAACCGCCAAAGCAGCATCCTAACAGTACATAGTGCTACATTTTTATAAGACTTGGACAGACTCCCTGTTTCAGGCTACGAACATTACACGCCTTTCGCCCGGTACTTCAGTACTCGCTGTGCAGGGGTCTAAGGGGTGTGTCCAGGGATCCTGAACTGAGACCCTGGAAACCCCCCGAGCCCGAAGCCTAGAACCCCAGCACCCTGACCCCAAAACAGTATCTCTATCCCTAGCCCCCCTTACGAGGTGTGAGCACACATGGTTTGGAGTCCCCAAAAAGGAATCGTCCAGAGCAGTGTAGCTATAATCTCCTCATGCTCTCAGTTTTCAAGACCCTGAACAGCACTAAACCGTTTATGTAACCCCAGCTGAGGCCCAGACGCGCATCACGTTAATCCTGCCAAACGAGAGAGTGACAATGCACGGCTTGGGGTGTAGGCTATTGCAAGTCTATCAATTCATTCAACCCGGTGCGCAACTCTTCATGATTGGGGTTGACGGTGTTGAGCGGTCTCGGGTTCAACACGACTGTCCGGTTAACAAAATTGAAACAAAAATCCAAACCAAAACCGAAAACACAACCCCCAAAATCTTAGACCCGTGTTACACGGGCTTGAACTACTAGACTAGGGCTTGACAAACTTTGCACAAAGAGAAGATCGTGTTGACAAAGCCACCCCCAGACCCCTGGGCTTCCAAAGCTCGAATTAGGCTTTAAGGTGAAAGCCCCGCGTCCCTTACTTACCCAGTATGCCACAAATATGAAAGGTTGAACTTTCCGGTTCCTACTAAACGAAAACAACCCCAAAAGCTTAAACCCAACCTTTACTGGGGATCTACGAGAAATACCCGAGTAGGATTCATATAAGGCACCCTACCAAAGGCCCAAGGTTTCTTAATCAGGTTCCTACATTAAACCATGCGCCGATGGGGGATCTACGGTGATAATAAAACCCGAAACCCTAAAACCCTACAGTAGAAGCTAGAAAGTTGGAATATCATTATGCTAAAGCCTTTATGGTAAATTATAAGGTATCCTACCCTGAAACCATATTCCAACTTTCTGGAGTTCCCTTTAAACCGTAAAACCCTAAACCCTAAACCCTAAAACCCTAACAAGCCGAAACCGCTCGCGTCCTGGTGATCCTCTGACTTGCATTTCGTGCAGCTTCGAAGCGGAGGTCACTGGCTGCTTTCTCCTTCTCCCAAGGGTCCAAAGGATCCGTTTGGGGTTTTGGGTTTAGGGTTTTGGGTTTAGGGTCCATGGGGAACCAATAATTAGGTACTCGGTTTTCGGATAGCAGTTATGTAGGTTAGGGTTTTGGAGAGTATTTGATTATTTGGTACTTGGGCCCTTGAGGTTCGTGCTGGGGTTTGAGAAGGTTCTACACAGGCTTTCAGGGTTGAGGGTTTTCCGCTGGGGCTCGATAATAAGGTTCTACAAGGGCTCTCAGGATTTGGGGTGTGGGGTTTTGGGTTTAGGATGCCGGTTTGAGGCTGTAGAGTTTGAAGATGGGCTGTTCCAAGGTTCTACAACGGGGGTAGTTTAGGCGCATGCATATTTTGTATGCGGCTCCTGCATGTGTGGCAACTGCTCGCACCATAATTTCAATCAGCAGCTGATCCAAAGACTGGTAGAGCGCGAATCGCTCCTGTCGAGCCCGTTCACATTTTTGCCACTTGTCAGCTGGACGGCTGCCCAGAAATAACCGTGGGGTGGCTCGAGACCACTTCGGATCCACGGTCCGGGACACAACCTTGGCCTCAATCTTCGGATCTTCCTTTGCAGGGTAGTGCTGAGACTGCCTTTGGCCACGCGACCAAGATTGAAAGGGTCCTCCGGCACAGAAGCATGACTATGTGCATGGAGCACATCGGAATTGAATCGAGCAGCGAAACTAATTCTAAAGGCACCCTTTTCAGCAACCCGGGCGATCGAGGCATGACGCCGAAGCTCTCAGAAGGGACCTGCCTTCCCACTGCATTTTGTTAAGTTTGTACTGAAAGCTGCATAACGGCCAAGCAACGTGTCCAGACGTGCCAATGGGTCTTACAAGCTGCGTGGAATTGACTTCGTGCGCGTTGACCTATATGCCCCAGCTAGCCATAGAGACTGCATGGGGCTTACCTATACTGCTGAAGAGTTCATGAAAGAAGCCACTTTAAGAGATCTGCTCTCCAGATCCTCCCAGGGTCTGGGAGTCTGGGACAGCAGTATTTCAGAACACTCCTCAAATCTGCAAGAAAACCTGCAAAAGTGATCTACTCCGCCGAAAGCCAACACAAAAAAAATCAACAACACATGTCCTACACCTTTAACCCTCAACTCCCAAACCCTCACAAGGAACCTGGGACTACATAAAGTAAAAGTGCTCAGAGACCTGGAAAGGGTTCGTGTAACCCTCATGTATTCATACAATATCTATGGATGCATGGACTCTTGGGAACAAAACGTCCCGATATCCCGTAAACCGTGAACCCTCAACCCCTAAACGCTCCCTAAACCCTCTGAGCCCTGAACCTGCAAAAGAAACAACGAAAGCCCCACGCAAACAAGAACAATGAACCCCAAACCCCTTAACCCCTATAAACCCTAAGCTGTAAAAAAACAACACGAAACTAGCATGCCCAGTAACCTGGGAATAAAAAGGGCTCCCTTTTTGGTATTGGGTGACTGTATGGGGAACCTAGGACTACAAAGGGGGGATAAGGGTACTATACTGGGCATCCTAAAGTATCCTCAACCCTAAACCCCTAAACGCCTAAACCCTAAACTAAACCCCCGAACCCCGAAGACCTAAAAACAACAAGAAATAAGAACTAGGAGGTACTTTGAAAGCCTTTGAAGCATACTCGGAGGTAAGATCCTCCTAAGCCCTATAATTTCAAACACAAAATGTCCCAAAGCCCTGGAGAATCGGAGGCCTCACAAGGTGGGATGAAGGTAGGTGGGATTAAGGATCCCTTATATAAGGACTCTTATTTGGGAATATCCCACCTACCTTCATCCTACCTTCTGAGGCCTCCGAGAGAGACAACGTCCCGAGTGCCGGACCCTGGCGCGCTTCTCGGCCTCCAGCAAGGCACCCAAGGCCGGCCTTTTGGGGCAACTCTTCGGCATCATTTTTTTTGGCGGTTTAGGGCTTAAGGTTTAGGCTTAGTGTTTCGGGTTCTGCATAGGAATAATAGTATTATTTCGGTTTAGGGTTTAGGGTTCAAAAAGACACCAAAATCAGGTACTTGAGTTTATGTTTAACAGTTTTGGGTTTGGGGTTTAGGGGTTTAGGGTTTGTACCTGGGAGAGTGTATGACTATTCGGCACTTGGGCCCTTGGGGTTAAGGCTCTAGGGGTCTAAGGTGTTGGAGCTTAAGGTTTTAGGCTTTGGTGCTTAGGGTTCAAGCTTCTTGAGTTGAGGGTTGAAGGTTTAAGTGTCTTGAACTGAGGGTTGAAAATTTAGGCTCCTTGAACGTGTTAGCCCAAATTGTGTCGGAGCTGGTTGCCTAGGTAGGGCTACCCTAAACCCAAAAACAGCTGGCAAGCCCAGCTGCTTGATCTCTCTTTTTTAGGATGTCCTTAAGGGGGGGTGGTCCAAGGGGGGTAGGTAACCTAGTAATCCCCATTATTCCCCAATACTCCCTAAGCTTCCCTAAGGTTCCCCAAAGCTCCCTAGTACCCTCCCCCCTTGAACCACCCCCCCTTAAGGATCCTATAACACTTTTGAAGTCCTGGATCCTCACGGCCCCTCATGAAACCCTGTCCGGGCCTTAGGCCAAGAGAGCCCAATGACCCCCAACAAGTATGCGTGCGTATAGTGCACGTATGTATGTATGCATGTAAGAAGTATGTGCATCTATATGCATACATATCTAACTATATCTATATAGTTACATATACTATACATATGTATAGTATACTATACATATGTATATGTATACATACACATATACAGGTGTACCTATTCGTTTACGCATTTTGGAAGTCTTGAAAGCAGACTACGATCTAGACATCGAAGCATCTACGTGCTAAAGAGCCAGTAAAACCCAATAGAAACGACCACAAACTCACTTTCACAACCATGTTAGGAACCTTGGTGCTCCTGAAAAACCCGAAGCTGTGCACCTACGAACCATTGGTGCTTTTGCCCTCATTGAAGCATTGCTTCTAATTATCCCTGTTGCTGCTGCCACTACCTACTACTACGAACTACCAACCACTCCTGCTACTACTGCTGCTGCTAATACTACTACTACTACTACTACTACTACTACTACTACTACTACTACTACTACTACTACTACTACTACTACTACTACTACTACTACTACTATACTACTATACTACTACTACTACTACTACTACTACTACTACTACTACTACTACTACTACTACTACTACTACTACTACTACTATACTACTACTACTACTACTACTACTACTACTACTACTACTACTACTACTACTACTACTACTACTACTACTACTACTACTACTACTACTACTACTACTACTACTACTCCTTAAAAGCCAGGTCGCGTCTCGCTGTTGAAGGCCACCTGCTCAGACGCGTCCTTCGAAACGGTTTACCCATCTAGCGTGAAGGGTCCCAGATTCGTTGGTTCCCAGTCGGAATTAGGGTTCCTCTACTAGGAATGGCTATTGGGACTGTGGTTCGGGAAATTACGACCACCCTACCGGTACTCAGGACCCTTTGTTTGGGGGCTGTGTTCCCCGCTTAGGGCGTAGCAGACCAAGGGAAACGGTTCTTGCATCTTGATAGGATCGCTATATAGAGCCCGAGGTTCCGCTTTTGTAACGCCTAAACCCTAAACCCCTAAACCCTAAACCTGCAATCCCTGCAAAGGCCTGAAACCCTAAAATATTGGCTGCCGGAAACCCTAAACCGCTTATAACCCTAAACCGTAAATCCTAACCCGTTAATACCCTGCACCCTACACCCCGAGACCTGAACCCCAGACCCTAGGCCCTATAGAACCCGAAAAGCTCGGATAGCCAGAGACCCTAAAACCCCCTAGTAGGGCCTTTAAAAGGCACATAAGCCAAGATTGGGATAGGGATACCCATAAATGCTGATGCTCATGTCCTTTTTGAGTCTCTAACCTAAAGCCCCGCAAACTAAGCCCCAGGGTTTAGGGCTTAAGGCTTACGATCTACCTAGGCCCCCCAACTACCCTCTAATAACCCCCAAACACCCCCCAATAAGGGCCATAAGGACTGTATTAAAGGGCGCTTGGGGGGTCCTGGTAGGGCCAGGGCTGAGGGTTACTTTGGGTTCGGGGCTCAGGATGTAATGCTTCGGAGTTGGGGTAGCCGAAAAGCCAAAGCACCAGGTGGGTTTAGGGGTTAGGGTAGCACAAGGGCATGCTGTCTACAAGCTAAGTTCCTCCTTCAAGGTGAGGAAAGCCGGACATACAGGAACAGAACACTAAGCAGAGTCAAGCGACGACAGCCCAACTGGTGCTTGCAAATCTTTTCTGAGGGATCCTAGCAACAATACGGCATTTGACCAGACAAGGGTGGTATGATTAGGGGCCCACCGTACACTGTAGCCCGTAAACAACTACACTCTTAACCAGCCCGCTATAAAACCGTATGAGGGTCCTGTGAGAAACCACATCAACCAAAGGCTCACGTAAACATAGAAACATGCAAATTGAGGCTAGCGGACTTTGGGGTGGCGCTTCGGGGATGGTTACGGCTTAAAGCTAGAAAGCCCTAACTGCCAAACGCTAAACCGCCTCCCAGCCGCACTCTTAGGGTTGAGATTTCATAGCGTGGCAGGCCATAAACCCTAAATGCACAGACACGCAAGCATATAGAATCTTCATAGATCTTATGGAACCTTCTAGAGCCCTTTGACGGAAGCCTTGTAACTAGTATGTAACCCTTAGCAGAAGCCAATGAGTCGCTCAGTCGCTATACCCTGAACCCTAAACAGGACGCATAAACGGAAATACCAGTAAGAAGCCATCAACAGGTTGGGAGTTTCCGAAAATTAGGGGTACCGTATTTTGGGTCTTATAATACGGGTCTTACCATTTAGAGTGCTATATTAGGGTCCCCTGTTTTCGGAAACTCTCAGGTAAGTTTCATAGTTTTTCAGGAACCTCCGACCGAAGTGCGCATTCGTTCTTTTATCGTCCGCCCGAGCTTCGGAATTCAGCAAGTCTTTGACCAGGTGGGGCTTTTAAAGCCTTTGAAAATATTAGTAAATAAGATACTCTTAAGCCCAATAAGGGAAAATATAAAATGTCCCAAAGCCCTACCTAGTTGACTATCCGAGTTTTAAGGTCGACTCCCCGAGGGTCCTGAGCTTTCTTTTTCTACCAGCAAAGCCAAAAGCTTATAATCTTTAGTTTTGAAGCCAACTCAGGTAACCCAACCAGTTTAAACGTTGTCCGTAGGCTTTGTGAGGAGATGAGGCTTGCTCTGAAATGGAGGGCCACTACTGGGTCACCTGAACCCACTCAAAAGCCTAATATAGGAACCTGATGAAGAAGCCTTGAGGTCTTTCTTACCTAGAGGCTCATGCCCTACCCCTTTTGCAGGATACCTAGTTTTATGGTTGGGATCTGTTATCTTAAGAAGTAGGCGCCCTAAAAAAGAGGTAGGGTATGAGCCTCTAGGTAGGGTTCATTACATGAATCCTAACTGGGAAGCCTGCAAGTACTTGGAGAGTCGGCGGACTTAGTAAGTAGTTATTCTATAGACTTATTAGTACCATAACCCAAATTAGGCTCCCTTTTAGGGTACTTATAAGCCTACTTATTACCTACTTACTACATCCCCCGACCCTCCAAGTATCGGGTTTCTGGGGTTAGGCGAAGGGCTAGGGTTGAGGGTGTTGAGGTGTGAGGTGCACCAGGGGCATCGGGCGTCCTTACTTCGAGGGTAGCTTTAGTAAGGAGGTTGCACTTGTTGGTGCCCCCCACAAAGGGTTATGATGCTTACACGTCTATAAAATAACTGCTTACTGAGTTCCTCGACCCTCCATCGAAGGAAGGCACTAACCAAACAAAGAGCCAACCTTCCTGTGTTTCTTTCGGGGTGGGCTTAATATACTTGCGCTCAAGATACTATAATCATACTAAGGAACCCCCAAAGCAATATTGGTAACTATTTAGGCCACTGTATTGGTGTGTTTATTTAGGGTTCAAGGGGACTGCAAGCGAGTTATCCTGCTTCGACGGCGGGAAGCGCCTCGGGTCCAAGGGTTTGGCGCTTCTATACCCATAGCCTCCATAGTACTTCCTCTTTGGGATTACCTTATCTAGGATGCCCAGTAACCTAGGAATAAGAAGGGCTCCCTTTTTGCTTTTGGGTAACTTTATAAGGAACCTAGGACTACAAAACGGGAATAAGGGTACTATTGAGTTACTACTGGGCATCCTAGTTATAGGATCCTAACTATAAACTACAACAAAGAACTCCTACGGAGTCTCTAGGTACGGTTCAGGAAACCCCCAGTATGAGGCCTTTCTACAAAAAACGCGATCCTTCTGAATTCGGGGCTACGCCATACTGTACTTATGATCGGGATCCCTGTTTGTGCTTGCCTATTCTATACTGAACTTAGAACCCTAGCAAAAATTGTAATTTTAGCTGTTTCTTAGGGATTATAATAATCAAAAATTAACAATTGTTTCCAAGTACCCCTAAGTATTTGCTTCTTTCGGCACGGGGTGCATTTTGGGTCCTGGGGGTCAAGCTCCCTAAACCCTAAACCGAAGCTAGGACATCGCACGGTTGATGATATACATCCTGCATTACCCATATACTAAGGAATATAGCAGAGTTTCCATAGATTAGGGTCCTTAAGGTACCTAGACGATCCATAGTAGATCCTTCTTGTGACTTATTTTGAGGATCCTATGAGGTAATCCCGAAAAAGAACTACTATGGAGCCTATTGCGGTTTGATATCATCAACCCTAATATGAAGTGCGACTGCGGATCTAGAAGGGTCCAACTGCAATTGGCACTTAAGGCTTCATGTGGGGGCCTTAATAACTGGAATAGGGTTTTGGGACCCATCATACCATAACTATAATAAGGAACTCCCAAAGTAATATTGGTAATATTTGAGGCCCCGAGGTTAGGGCAATGATGAGCATCCAGGCTCAAAACGAAATGTCGAACTGCACTTGCCAAAAGAATTGCTTATTGTTTGTGGTCAGTCCACACCTCAAATACCCACATGCTTCACAACCAACTAACCTCCCATTGCAAAGTCTTGCCACATAATGGCGATTTGCTCATGACAGTTTAAAGCGTAAGACCTAAAACCCGAAACCGTGGAAAAGGCACAGAGGACCCTTGGAAGGAAAAGGTTCGGCAGCAGCATTGCTTTCAAGCAGTGCACTCCTTCCTGGAGAAGTAGGCAGCCCAATGGCCACCGCTGGTTCGGAGAACTTGCGCCACCCGATTTTAAGGTTTTGCCCAAACACAGCTTGCTTGGGAGTTTGGGTTTATCTTAGAAGCTGCCCCCACCCTGTAATAGTGACTATAAGGATTATATTAGGGCCCTATTATATTCCTATTATACCACTATTGAAGCCTCTTCTAAGGTTTATGGCTTAGCCTGGAGACTGCAGGTAAATAGAGCCTCAGGGTTGGCTTTACTACCATAATAAGACACAGAGATAAATGGATAAACTTTCTGATTCCTACTAAACTATAAGAGCCCAAACAGTCTAAAGGTTAGGTATTGGGGATCTAAGCTAAGCCCTTAACCCACCCGGCTTGGCTTCGTGAGGTTAAAAAACGTATATCATCAACCGTAGCCGCCACCACAAGGGATCAGAGTCGTACAAGATAAGTTGCCTTAATTCACGCAGCCCCCGCAGAACCCGGAAGATAGAAGTGGTGCAGTCAGCTTTTTCGTGGGTTTTGAAGCAAGCTCTAAGTATAACCTAAAATCCAAAAGCCTTAAGCGGCTAGGAGCTGATGTTGTCGAACTGATGAAGGGCCTTTATCCTTTGGAATAACGATTTGCAACCCAAAGGCTCCATGTACCCATATAGTAGATACTTAGGCCTCCAAGTATCCATAAAGGGACCCCTTTAAGGCCTAAGTACTTACTACATGGGCACATGGAGCTCTAGGGCAACATATTGACGTGTATTTATGCGCGGACCATGCCTGGAAACTTTTACCCACTACTTGGGAGGGGGGTCGGGGGACTTAGTAACTAGTCATTTTCGAGACGTATAAGTACCATAGCCCAGGTTAAGATCCGTGTTAGGGTACTTATAAAACTACGGTTGATGATATAAATCCTGCATTACCTTAATGACCCTCAATTATGGGAATTATGGTAGATTCCTTATTATGGGTCATGCAGGGTTTATATCATCAACCGTACTTAATTACTACCTACCTACTAAGGTTTCCCGACCCTCGAAGCATAGTATCACAGTATAGTCAGACCTCATCATCGAAACTTCCGCGTTAGGGTTGAGGGCTTTAGCCGTAAAGCAAAAGAGGCTATGAAACTTCGAGAACTCAGAGGGTCCATGTACCCATACTTCATCCCTGGGGTACCTTTAGGGATAACTTCAAAGCCAATGTATACATGATATGAGTACATGGACCCTTAGGGCAGGGTGCAGGGTTTAGGGGTGCTTAACCATAAAACCTAAATGGACCTAAATCTAAACCCCAAACCCTATGACCATAAACCGGCACGGCTCTCCGATCCACACTTCCCTGCTGGCTGCCGGAACTATCTATACGGGCCTTAGAATTGAAATTATTCTTGGATGCAGATATTTTATAGTGGAATCCACACTGGTATTGGTAACTGCTTGGCCCCTATATCTCAAGACTCTAAAGCCGAAGGTCCAAGGCACGTTTGCCGTATTGCCGGCTTTCTAACCTACAAGGAAACCCCAAACTCAATTCCAACACCCTAATATAGGGGCCTTGATAATTAGAATAGGGTTCTGGGGCCCATTATACTATAATTATAATAAGGAACCCCCACAATAGTGTAGGTAATTATTTCGGCCCCTATATTAAACTCTAAACCTCAAATATCGAAACCTCTACACTCCAAACCTCAAACTATTCACCCCATGTTCGAGCGCTTTGGACCCTCGGTGTAAAGCCTGCAAAGCTTTTCGTATTCCATAGGCGGGCGGCGATGCCGACAGAATGGTGCTCAAAGGAGGTGTATGTAAATACAAATCCAATTATGTATATGTTCATATATATATATATATGTACATATGTATATACATACATACATACATACATATATCTACACACACACATATATATATATATATATATATATTCAGACATATACATATATATACATATACATATATATATATATGTATATATATATATATATATATAAATGTCTTCCGTATATGAGCCAATCTACAGTGACGTCTTGCTGCACAAGGTTTTTCTTGCGTTTTGAATATAGTGGGCTTTTTAGGTCAAGGGTTGACGATTTAAAGATTTTCCTGGAGTTGAGGGCTGCATATAAGGCCAAATCCCTGGTAGACAGGGCCTGAATTATAAGAATAGGAGCTTGGGGTAGGCTATAGCATAGTCATAATGAAAAAGGAACATTTTTCCGCCTATGCGCAGCCTAGCACACTTCGCCTGAGCCGTAGACTCCAAATTCTTCAACTCAAGCTCCCAAAACTTGCCCTAAGGGTGAATGTACTCATATAGTACATACATTGGCCTTAAAGTACTCCCTATATAGGTACATTGGGCCCAAAGTATATGCCATATGGGTACATGGACCCTTAGGGATCCCGAACACACTACTCGAACCACAAATCAAACGTAGCCAGTTCTATCACACACAGCGGGACGTTGAGTAGTGGTTTAGGTTTCGGGTTGGCTTGGAGCTTACGACACTTGGAGGCGGGGGGTCTCAGAAAATAAAGAGCTCCTTTTGACGGGTCCGTTTGCTGACGATCTGTCTTATAATATCTGAGAATCCATATTGGGGGCTCTTATGCTCTGAAACTTAAAGTGTTGAGGGCTTACCTAAAATCCCTAGAATATAATGCAGCACGGTTTATCGGACATTTTCGTCCTGGATCTGCTAATAAGAGTCTATGGGAAGCAACAAATGCTACACTTCTAGGTTCAGCTACCGACTGGTGGTTCCTGAACCTTAAACCCCAAACCCTACACCCAACTACTGTTGATGATATGAATCCTGCATTACCGTAAGGACTCCAAACTATGGGAATTCTGGTATATATATTCCGTCTTTGGGGTAATGCAGGGTTTATCTCACCAACCGTAGAACTCGTTAGATTTCGAGCTGTGAGACCAAAAAGGCTTCACAGCCTCGCCGGGTGCTTAGTGTAACCCCAATAATTAGGTACTTGGGTTTAACATGTAAGTCGTGTACCTTATTAATTAACCTACCGAGAAATACTTTTTGTAGGGTCACTATAAATTTCGTATGGGTTTATAAGAAGAGCCCACAAAAAGCTAGGCTTTGGTAGGTAGATTCAGGTAGGTAAACATGTTGTGGAGTATATGATGAGGCATCTGGGCCCTCAGAGAATGAGCCTAACCCGACGGGTTTTTGAAGCTTGTTAACACGAGCAGCATGTATTTGTTATTGCGATTCTCATTTTTAGTACGAGAATCATGTCAAAGTTTCTATTGATACCATTGATGATATTAGCTTACAACCGTCGAATAAGGGGTATACAGATTGAATACGCGGACATCGTAAACCCTCAGCCTAGCTCAGAACATCAACGGCTGAAGTGGGAGCTTCCGAAATTTAGGGGTACCCTATCTTGGTAATAACGATCGTACTATTTAGGGTGCTTTTTTTGGGTCCCCTATTTATTTTCGAAAACCCACCGAGTTATAGTCTTGAGTCTTGAAGGGCGTTTGGCGCTGTGGTGACTGTTGCTTAGGTTTAGGAACTGTAGGGCGTTTTGCTGCAAGTCTGCGGCTGTAAACGATATTTGTGCCAAGAGCGACTTTCAGAATGCCAGTACATGATCAGAGCCCAAAAAAATCAAAGGTTAGGTCTCGACGAACGACGCTGCCCTACCCCCACCGCAAACCCTTGGCCTTACGGTTGATGATATAAATCCTGCATGACCCATAGTAAGGAATATACCATAATTCCCAGCATTACCTTAAGGGCCCTAAACTAGGGGAATAATGGTATATTCCTTATTCCGGGTCATGCAGGATTTAGATCATCTACCGTATGTAACTTAAAACACTAAAGCACTAAACTTCCCAGGCTCCTGGCTCACTTACGACACTTCCACGTTCGAGCGCCAAGAAACACCGCAAAGATCAAAGAGGAGCTATGAAGGATGATATAAATCCTGCAATACCCATAATAAGGAATATACAATAACGCCCATAGTTTAGAGTCCTTAGGGTCATGCAGGATTTTGTCCATCAGCAGTATGAGGGTTGGTTAGAGAGAACTACATAACTGGAAGTGACAATGACAAGAGAAGTAGTTTTAAAAGGAGACTGAACCATATCATGCTAATACCTGTGGGGGGAGGGGGGTTGAGGGTTGAGGGTTTCGGACTGAGGGCGCATCTAGTGACTACCCCAAATCCCTCACACTGATTTCTGAATCATACACTGAACTTGGAACACTAGCAAAAATACTAATTTTAGCTGTTTCTTAGGAATTATAATAACCAAAAATGAAAAAACTCCTAAGTACCCCTAAGACACTGCTTTCTGAATCGGGGTCGAGGCAAAGTATCGGTCCTCCATTGTGCAAAACTGATCGAGTGCCTCAACATGTTTAGTTTCTGAGTTCCCTGGCCCAAACTTGGAGGATCATGGGACTTAGTAAGTAGGGTTATAAGTACTCTAATTGAGGCTATATAAGTAATCATAAGTATACTTACCCTAATTATAACCCTAGCTACTAAGTCCCATGATCCTTTAGGAAAGAGCTTGACTTTGAAACTATGGTACACTATATTCTCTCAGAGACTCCAATATCCCTTAATTAAGGAATATACCTTAAATTGTAGTAGGATCCCTTATATGATTTAAGGATTATTCCTTAATCAAGGGATATTGGAGTCTCTGCGCTGAACGCTTAAACCTGGCGACCTTTAGAGGCTACCGAGTCAGCACCAGCACCACACGTCTGCCGGACAAAAGCAGTTCTTGAGCCAGTCTGAGTGTCTGCTGTACTTTCACAGGTTGAGTTAGACTTTGGCCTTAAGGCCTTACCCTAAGGGTCCCAGTACCCACTTTTCATATGATCTCCCAAATAGTAACCTACATAACCTTGGCTGACTTCTGAACCCCTCCTAAAAGCTAAACTTTTTGCCTCCTTGTTATGATTCGTATAGAAGCCCAAAAAGTTAAAGTCCTAGGAGCCCACCAGAAGAACGCCAAGTGCACCAAGCTGAGGACACGGCTTCCTTGTCTCACCCTAAGCCCTAAACCCTCACCCTACCTACAGGCTCCATAGTAGTTCCTTTTGGGGGTTCATATAAAGAATCCTATAAGGCAACCCCAAAAAGGAACTACTATGGAGCTTATGGGGTAAACCCGAAAGCCATGGGATGCAAGGTGATTCTCGTCTAGACCCCAGAGTCGCCTAGGAACAAAACGGGCGCCCTTTTTTTGGTTTAACAGGGGCTTATAAGGGAACCTAAACCTTCATAAAGGGAAGAAGGGCCTACTCTAGGTCCTAGTTTATGAAGTTGCAGGAAAGAGCAGTTAAAAGATTGCTGCGTCCGGATGTGAAGTTTAGGTTTTAGGCCTCACGCGGCATAAGGATAATTACGGTCTCCAGTGTGTACGATACAGTCGCCTATCAAAATACTATTCTGAGCACATGGTAGCAAAAGTATGCATATGTAGAGACACTTACAGGATACTAACGCGAAGTTTTCAGACCTCTACGTAACGAACACCCGCTGTGCTAGAACCTTGCTGCGCAACGATAGTTGCAAGCATGCAAATGGGTTTCCTCCGCCATCTGCCGCCGAAACACACCTATACCCTAAGCCCTCATCCTAAATCTGAACGGCAGCCAACTTATACAATTTTCACAGCTGAACCGTCTACATGGCTTGGGATGTAAGGTAGGGAGCATGGTTTTAAGAGCTAGGTAGTTCCAGGTTGCGAAGAGTGCAGGTATTGGCCCCTCTGAGTTTCCTCAGGGGTGCAATGCACGTCATCGTTTCTTTTGAGGGCTTGGGGTTTAGAGATTCTTCGTATTTGTAGGTTGGTGGTTTCGTGTGTTCGTGCTGATCAGGCTGATAAAGGTCTGAATGCTTAGTAACTCCCCTGTAGTCCCTCTATACATAGTATAATTTCGACCCTTCGTTGCTTAGAAACTTTCGTCATAATTCCACTCGAAGCTCTGTGACAGTCTAAACATGTAAATCCGGAAAGGCACAGAACACTAGAATGTAGGGGCCTCAATAATGAGAATCGGGTTCCGTTAAAGGGCCCCCCTCAGAAATCTATAAGGGTCTAAGATGTCGGGGCCTCAATAATTAGAATAGGGTATGTGGGGGGGGGGGGGGGGGGGGGTATTATATTAAACCATAAGTTCAATATTCAGCCCCTGCATGACAGAGGCGAAAGGGAGGAGACCCGTTCAAGCAATCGCTGAATGCAGTGGAAAATGGAAAAAAACAGCAGGGCCGCTTCACGGATTTGTGCCGCAAGCCCCACATCCTAAACCACAAAGTGTAAACCTTCCCCGGGAATTGGTCAGGACCACAGTTTGATGGGCTTTGGCTACTGAGCCATTAAGGCTTCAGGGTTCAGGGTTTGCGACCTGGTTTAAGATGTATTTATGGTCTTGGTCCCCTCCTAAAAGTTAAACGTTTAGCCTCCTTATTGTGGTCCATATAGAAGCCCAAAAAGTTAAAGTCCTAAGAGCCAACCAGAAGAATGCCAAGAACAGCTAGGCTGGCTCCGGTGTACGAGTCGAAATAACGCCCACGCAAGACCTTGCACCCACGGTGACTTCACCTGATGCCAATAGGGCCTCCAAAAGCACATATGTAAAGATAAGAATACGGATATCCCTTATAGACTCCCTTATAATGAAGCCCAATAATACGGTAGGGAAATCCCTGAAAACTCCTTCTGCTTATGTCCTTTTTGGGGTCCCTAAGCCCTAAGCCATAAAATTTACGCACGCGGACTTCACCTCCAAACGGCCCCACAGCGATGGTCTGCGCCTGATTGAAATTCTGACTGCTTCTGGATGTCGTAAATCCTAAACCCCTTAACCCTCAGCCCTAGCTCGTAGTACCGTTTCAAAAACCTATTAACTAGTTCATGGTTGGGATGGGGCTAAAAACTTCATTTTGATGGCTCATCGGGTTCAAGTCCCCCTAACAATGCAAAATGCTACCCAATTATGACAGACAATACCAATACGACCCCCTTCTACTCGAACATCTTATAATTTATGCACCTTCTACCACCCCTAGACCCAAGACTAACCTAGGAATAAAAAGGGTGCCCTCTTTGGTTTAAAGGGGCGTATAAGAGAACCTAAACTCTAAAAAAGGGAATAAGGGCCTACTCTGGGTCCTAGTAGAACACACCTTCTACCACCCCGTTCCAAGCCCGACGAAAAGATCTTTGCGTTCCGTCTCTCCGCGTTTTCGATTTCCCAGGTACCCCAATAATCTTGGCTTTAGTGTAAGGGTTCTGTGGGAGTCGGACCGAATACAATTAATTAAGGAACGAGAGGGTTTAACTCTCATAATGTTGCGCTGAAGCTTGCCCTGAACCTAAACATCTTAAACATTTAGGGTTCAGGGTTTAGGGTTTAGGATATGACCCAAGAGAAAAGGGGTGCCCTTTTCGGGTTGTCAGGGGGTTATAAGGGTGCCTAGACCTTACAAAAGGGAAAAAAGGGCCTACTCTGGGTCCTGGCACATTGATGAAGGATCCTCAGCTTCCTAAAGTTGAGGATAGGCTTGCTAAAGTAGGAGACCCATGAGACTTTCGCTCGTGTGTATACGGGCGTTTCCCAAATTAGGGGTACCGTATTTTGGGATTTGGGGTCCCCTATTTTCGGAAACTCCCATATGTACTTATTAACCCCTTAAAGGTGCTTCGGCCCCTCGGAGGACCAACAAAATCCTGGCACTCAACGAACAAAGCGATGTTGCGGTGCTGTCTCTTTCAAGCGACGCGCAGCCACCAGACAGCATTCTAGTCTTTATGACGGTGTGCACCGAGAGAGACTAGCCGCCGCCTCAATGGTGGACAGTCCAGGAAATGGCAGAACGATTGAATCGGCAAGCAGAACTTGATACCCCAGACCTTTACTCATCCTTCATATGGATGGCCCATATGGGAGTTTCCGAAAATAAGGACGCTTATGTAATACCCGAAATAGTAAGATCTTATTATAAGAACCCTAAACCAAGGCACCCCTAAATTTTCGGAAACTCTTCCCATATCTGAAATCTACAAGGTTCCAATATTTTTGCATCATACCCTAAGGGTCCGAAGGACCCCAAAATTAGGTACTCAGATTTTGGATAGTAGTTCTTTTCGGGGGAGTATATGAGTGTTAGGTACGTGGACCCTTAGAGATAGCGACTTGAGTTCAACCGGAGGCAGGCCCTAGAAAAACCTGGACGAATGATCCCAACTTACTTTCACAATGCACTCGAAAAAGCAGCTTGAACTCGCATAGTACTGCCCAGCTAAACCCTAAATCTAGACAGCTAGCCGCAGTAAGACTGCACTTCCACTTGTCCCGAGAAACTCCAGAAACCGCTTATAAGGATATCACCTACCATTTTCTTCGGGCTACTACAGATGGAACCCCTTTCAAGCTGGAACATGGATTTTGATTTAGGATGATGAACGCGGAGGCGGGGATATGTCCTAAACTTTACCTCTAGAAGGGTATGAGGACACTGGCTTTCCAAGCCTGGGTTCTTGTTCAGGAACCTAAAGTTGAGTTACCATATGGCAAGGCAACCCCGGTGTTCACTATCGATCCCTATGCTGGTCCAGTAACGTAACCTAAGTTCCTTAACCAGAATCCAGCTGAGGGTATGAGGATAGTGATGCTCGAGCTTTCTGACATCTTTGAAACCACGACGGCACCCTTCTAGCGACATTCTTTAGCTACTAGGGTTTAGCTACTCCACGACTACAGAAATGCCGGAAGGAGTGTTGCTAGTTATTCGGCTTCTATGTTGAACTACGACTCTAGTACTCCTAATTATTTGGGCTTGGCTACGTAGCCCGAAACCCTCAACCCTAAACCCCTATACCCTAAACTCCCAAACCCTAAACCCCGAAATCCAAGCCCTACTCTAGGCCCCACACCCCTGCTTCTTCTCTTCGCTTAAGTCCCCTGAAGCCTCCAAGTGAGGAACACTGTTGCACTCTCTGCCCACCGACTCCCATGGGGGCTGAAGCTGCATTTAAAAAGTGCCTGCTGTGTCGGGGCTCCAGGGTGTTAGTGGGTTTAGGGTTTCGTGGCTTGGTGGTTTAGGGTTTAGTGGATTTATGGATTAATCGTTTTACTGGGGGGTAGTGGTTTCACTGGGTTTCATGGGTTTTGGGTTTTAGACTTTTTATGGGCGGCTTCAGGGTTCTAGGCTTTATGAGGAGGGTACGCTCTTGAGGAGTTCGGGGTGAGGGGCTTCTTTAGCACATCCGAGGATTCTCCGCTTCTTTGGACTTCAGGTCTTGGATTTCAAGTTTTTCGGTCTAGCACTTCAGGGGTTAGGATAGCTTCAAGGTTGTCCAACTGATTCCGGGTTTATGGTATATGTGTTTTTGGAAGGTTTAGATGCTTAAGGTTGGCGGGACACTCGAGCTTAGGGCTTTGGGTGTCCAGTTTCCTCGAGGAGTTAATCACCAATCGATGGCTTCAGTTTAGGCTTTCCTTCGGTTGATGATCTAAATCTAAATCCTGCAGTACCTTAAGAACCCTAAACTATGGGAATTATGGTCTATTCCCTATCATAGGTAATGCAGGATTTATATCATCAACAGTTGCACGCCCTTTACATACATGTGTCGGCCCTTTTCGGCTATACGATGTTCGAGAAACTCAGACACCCTAAACTCTAAAACCTGACTTGTCGAGTATCCTGGGGAACTCAGGTTGACCTGTGGGAGTATGCTGGGGTGTTCGTACCACCGAAAAGGGTAAAGCTCACCTACTCTACTACCAGGTTATGCCCGCACACACAAAACCCTAAGCCTAAGACCTAAGTATGCTCAAAAGGGCCTGGCAGAGCGAGACTCACGGGGAATCTGATGCTTTCTTCTGCTGGGATGGAGGGCTTAGGGTTTCAGAATTTAAGGTTTTGGAGGGGCTTAGGGTTTAGGGTTACTTTTTTTAAAGTTGAACTGCACCCTCTCTCCGGGTTTAAGGCTTAGGGTGTGGCTTTAGGCTTTAAGGCTATGGGGCCCAGGTACTGTAGGTGCTTTCATGGGCTATTTGGCTCCTCTTTTAGGGCTTTGTTCTAGGTCTCTATGCATGCCAGCATGGCTTTCAGTGAGGATCCATTCGGCATCTTGCGTACATGCTACCCGATCGTCATATCAGCATAAACCCAGACTCTAACCCTAAGGGTCCAAGTACCTAATAACCATACATTCTCCTGAATATTCACCTAACATAACTCCTATCCTACTGTAAAGCTGTAAGGTTCCTTCCTGCCTCGCAAGGCCGAGCCACGACCGCTGCCATCGAGGCACAAGAGTGCATTTTGCTGCTGAGGGAAAAGGCTGTGCCTCGGCCCTCGTCTTAGGGTTTAGGTAGTTAGGGTTGCTGCCAGTGTCAGCTGCCCTACAGCAGTTTGACACTGGTAGCGGAGCCTTAGTTACGAGCCATGACGACCGAGCCGAGTGCAGACGCAGCGGCGCCTGAACACGACGACGCCTGGGAACCTCAGGACCCCTGGGCAGCTCACGATCCCTGGACGACGTGGCGGACCGGGAACAGTGACGAGGGCGAGACAAGACCGCCCGGCGAGAACCACGGCGCCGATGTGAACGCAGCCGATGGCCACCGTGATGGGACCACTGTTCACCCAGTGGACAGTGGATGGGGCGCGGGCTCTACACCGGCCAATGGGGAGGCTAGTGTGCGTGGGCCTACGAGGTGGTCACCTGAAGCTTGGCAACAGTGGCAGATGGGAACGTGGCGCCCCGAGATGGGCGGGCAACTCGAGGACGGCGGCGGCAGCACTCGCCGCATCTCGGTGGACACCAACCAGTCCACCATGACTACGAGCGAGGGAGGCCGCCAGAACACCATGTGGGGACACGGCGGCTGGCAGCACACCTGGCATGGAGCTAGCTGGGCCGCAAGGGGCCACGGCGCGGGCGCTGGGGCGGCCAGTACCTCTACCACGGCCCCGTCGACTCCCCCCGGTACACGACCAGGACCGAGCGCTACGGCATGGACGGGCACTACCTCTACGAATGGACCGGCACGGACGGGCGGAGGTCACGAGGGAAGTGGAGCACGGGGCCCCTCGGAGAAACTACTGATACCGTCGTTCAGTGGAAGTGGCGAGGGCGCGGAGCTGGGCACGAGCGCAAGGAGTTACATCCGACAGATAGCTGCGTGGGAGAGAATGACGAAGCTGATGCCCAACCAAAGGGCACTTGTGCTCTACCAGCACCTGGAAGGCGCAGCGTGGGTGAACGCCGAGGCCCTCGATGTGGAAAAGCTCAGCGCCGAGGATGGCGTCGACTACCTGCGCGCCTGGGTCACCCAGCACTACTTGGATGTGGAGGTGACGTCAGTGGGCCGCTCCTTGTCGGACTTGTTTCGTAAGTTGCGGCGGCGCTACAACCAGACATTCCGCGACTACACGGCCGAGTTCAATCGACTTCTGGCGCGGGTGGTGGAGTGTGGCTGCCGCTTGCCGGATGTGGCGACGGCCTGGCTCTATGTGGACCGGGCCAGTCTCGACGAGGCTACGGAGGTCAGCCTGCTGGCCAGTGTGGGCAACAAGTACCAGTTGGCCCAGCTACAGCAGGCGGCTATCATCCTCGACCGCTCGATGAGGAAGCCGTGGGAAAAGGCCGGCAAGGATGGCACCCGCCGGCCCCAGTCGGTGAACCTGGCGGAGGATGCGGAAGCCGAGGGCGGAAGCGAGATTGGGGATGAGGAGGCGCCGACCACGGACGACCCTGACCTCGACAACGGGGAGCTCTACGTCGCCTACATGACCGCGAAGGCCAGATACAAGGACTCCACACGAGCCCGAGGAGTCGATGTGGAAGCGGTCCGCAAGACCGCCGAGGAGCGAATCAAGGCGGCAAAGCAACGGAGCTACTGTTCGGTTTGCGGACAGAAGGGCCATTGGCACAAGGACCCCGGCTGCCCTGGCCCTCCGAAGCGCAAGCCCGAAGTACAGACCGTGCACGTGGCCCACGAGATCGACAACCTCAAGGCGTCGACCGAGGACCACGGCCTCCTTGCCATCACCGACTCTGCCTGCTCCAAGTCAGTTGTCGGAACAGCCTGGTACCAGGCTTATTTGAATATGACCAAGGGCCGCCAACGGGAGCCCGAGATGATCAGCGAGCGTGAGGCATTCCGTTTTGGTGCCAGCCGTATCTACGAGTCGAACTTTGCCGCCGTGATCTTCATACCTTTAGGCGGGTACTGGGTGGCGGTCAAGACCGCCGTTATCCACGGCGACGTGCCGCTGCTCATCTCGAAACCGGCACTGGCCAAGCTGGGCACCTGTCTCGACCTGGAGAACGACACGGCCGACTTCCGCAAGCTCGGCATCAGCAATGTTCGGCTGCTCACTACGCCTTCCGGGCATCCGTCTGTCTCCGTGTCACATGACGACAAGGTCCCGCCGGGCCCTGAGGTGTTGAAGCCCTGGGAACCACCAGGAGTACAGATCTTCAGCGCGACCCGCGAGGTGTACATGACGGTTACTGCTGGGGAGGGTTTTGGGGAGAGCCTAGCACCGCGACCTAGCACCGAGTTCCCCCGTATTTTCTTCGAGAAGAAGCTAAGCCCCGAAGCCAAGAACATGCTGGTTGATGATGCACTACCTCATGATACCTTCCTCCAATGGTGGCTCGACAACGCCGGCCGCGACGACCCCACGGCGGCGGAGGCCATCAAGACCGCCCAAGTCGCCGAGATGTCCCTGCAAGTCGGAGTACAACTCTTGCAAGCGGCCATCGAAGGTGGCAAACAACAAACTCACTACAGCGCGACATGCTACTACAAGTCCTCGGAAGCCTTCGTGAGAGTTGGGGCATTGCATGCGGGAGCCAGAGACCGTTGAGCACAGTTTGTCATCAGTGGCAGGACCATGTGGGCACAGGTTATCCAGCTGGGTATCCAACTCTATGGATCGGCCGCAGCGTGTTCAATCGAGAACATCCAGCTACTTTGTGCCCCCGCCTTGTGCGGGATGTCGTCCCGCCCTCCCGCGATATGGAAGATGTCGAAGACCGAGCTGCAGGCAGAGTGCGTGCGGCGGGGCATACCCACAATGCCCCAGTGGACGGTCCTCGAGCTGAAGCACCTCCTGGCGGAGGACTCCCGGAGCAACCCGCCCGAGGAGCCCACGCTCCCCAAGGGCCTCACGAGCATGTCCCGCGACGAGCTTGTCAACGAGGCCGGGAGACTGGGACTGACGATCGGGTCACGCGAGACCAAGGGGGCGATCACTCTACGGATCCGGGACGCCGTGGCCCCGGACCAGACGATCATGACCATCGGCCGCTTCAAGGGCTCGAGCTACACCGAGATACCGGAGAACTACGGCAAATGGGCCTCGGACGAGGAGAGGGCCAATGGGAGCAACATGCACCCCGAGATGAAGCGGTTCGTGGTGTGGCGACGAGCGCGCCGACAGCGAGAACAGACCCGTCCCGCCCCGAAGACCAAGGCCCAGGGCTACATGAGGGTCGAGACCGAGGCTCGGATCCCACCGCCACCTATGAGCGAGACCGGTGCATCGGCGTCCTCGGCCTGGTCAGTGGTGCAGACGAACGAGGATACAGCGTGGAAGACGGACCAGATGGCACCCACACCGACCGGAACAACATGCCGGGCTCCCGAAACCTGATGTGGACTGGTGGGGACCACTCCGGCGGGAAGCTGTGGATCGCCGACGAGAAGGGCACGGTCCCTCGCCGCGAGGAGGACGACATCTACATCTACGGCAGGCACGTCGACCCCAAGGGCCGGATTGTTGAGTTCGACCCAAAGAGAGGTGGAGCGTGGTTGCCTACGTTGCCCGCAGCATCCCACATGCGTCCAAGAGTGCCAAGAACACCCTGAAGGACGTGGGGTTCCCTGTGCCTACCGCTGGTGACCTCAAGGACTACAAGCACCGGAACCACCTCGACAACAAGTCCACCACCGAGGGCCAACGACGACCACGCCGGAGCATGCGACAGAGTCTCTGGAAGAACGTCGCGGCAATCTGTGTGATGATGGCGACGGCCACCTCTGTTATGGATCTCTATGTCAGGGAGAACATCATGCCCCGCCGGGAGCCCAAGGTTGCGATTCTGGAGGTCGGCGACGTGCGCGCGACCTGCACCGTGGTGGGACATTGCGAGAACTACCTGGACGTTGCGGAACCCCTGCTCTACGAGGACCTGGCCAATGCCGACCAGCTCGAGGAGATGGGTGTTGGCCCGGTGGAGACAGCGACCCTGAGGCACGAACCTGGCGAGCTGTGGGTTCACGTCACGAAGGACTGGGAGGACGAGCGAGTGTATCGCGACATCGAGGAGGCCGCCGACCATCAACTACGTGGAGGACGAGCCGTCGTCTTCCAACGAGGGGGAGGCGACCACCACTGTTGGGCACGCGCTACAGCCGGGTGGAAAGAAGCCGGCTACACCGTGAACTACGACTTCGACCATGAAGGCATCGAGTACCTCCGGGTGGCCGTGCCAGAGGAGACGGATCAGTGCAACGGCACAACAGTCGCTACGACCGAGAGCGTCTACGTCGGGGAGGCCGTGCAGGGCGACGACCAACCACCAGAAAGGAGGGCACCACCCGATGGCGCCAAGAGTATCCGGTTTCCTACGTCCGTGCCGAAGCACATCGCCACGAGTCTCCGGCGACTCCACCAGAACTTGGGACACCCCTCCGAGGCCGACTTCGTTCGACACCTCCGACTAGCAGGAGCCAGCCGGGAAGTCTTGAAGGCAGCCCGTACCTTAGAGTGCCAGACCTGTGCCCGGACCAAAGCGACAGCTATCGCCAAGCCGGCTAAGATCGGATCTTGCCTGAGTTTCAACGAGGTGGTGGGAGTCGACCTCTTCTACGTCCACGACACCGAAGGACACAAACACGAGCTCCTATCCATCGTCGACTACTCCTCCGCCTACCACGTGGTCGTGCCTGTGGCAAAGAAAGATACCTGGCATCTCGAACGAGCATTTTGCCAGGGATGGGGAAACCACTTCGGAGTTCCTCAGGTTGCCACGGTCGACTTGGAGAACGGCCTCCAAAAGTCATTGGCCCGTGTTGGAGATTGGTCCGGCATGCAACTGAAATCCGCTGCTGGACAGGCCCACTGGCAGGCCGGCTTTGCAGAACGGCAAGGAGGGATCTGGAAATCAGTGTTCCACCGAGTCAACGAGGAGATGTCCGTGACCAAGGCGGAGATCCACCTAGCGGTCCAAGCGGTGTCCCAGGCCAAGAATGACCTCATCCGAGCCAATGGCTATAGCCCCCGACAACACGTTTTTGGGGCTACCGCGCGGCTGCCAGAAGACCTACTTGACGGGCCTCATGCCCGTGCCGCCCGCGACGACCCGGTCATCGACGACAAGCACGCGCGGGAGGTCGCATTGAGGACGGGGGCGAGGCCCGCTTTTCATCATGTGCAGACGGATGATCGAGTCCGACGCGCACTGGCAGGCCGAGCGCGAGTTCTACATCGTCGACCAGAGGTCGGGGAACAGGTGTTTTTCTTCCGGCACCTGAAGAACTCCAAGCGAGGGGTGTGGAAGGGCCCCGGAACCGTCATAGGTGAAGAAGGAGCCAACTTCTGGATCACCAAAGCTGGACGTTGTGTGCTCTGTGCACCAGAGCACATACGGCTCGCCACGGCCGAAGAGTTGGGACAGGCTTTCACCATGAGGGCGGCCCGGGAAGACCTCGAGCGCTTACTGGCCAAAGAAATAGACGACGATGAGGCGTTCGCAGAGGACATGGAGGTGGACGCCGTAGAGGAGGAGATGGACTACGACATCGAGGACAACGACGACATCCTGGCCGAGGAGATGGGCGTCCAACTGGCAATGGAGGAGGACGAACTACAACCCAGCCGCGGGAGCCGTCGCAGCTTGGAGGGACCAAGGGCGTCTATCCTGAAACGCCGGCGGCAAAAGGGGCCACCAACCGAAGGCGAGGCCGCGGTGCCCCCCCAGGAAGCTCACATGTTGCGGCGTGCCAAGACGGAAAGATCCCGAGCTAAGCAGCTCGAGAAGGAGATACCATGGCACCAGATCCCTGAACAGGTTCGCCACCTCTTCATCGAGGCGGAAAAGAAACAATGGGCGGAGCACATCAGTCACGACGCCCTTGAGGTCCTGGACTTGAACGCCAGCCGCCGTGTCCGGGAGCAGGTGCCGAAGGAGAGGATTCTCCCCTCTCGCTATGCGTACCGCGACAAGAACATGGGCAAGCGCAAGGCCGTTCCCGACACACCGTGGCGTGCCAAGGCACGTCTGGTGGTAGGGGGACATCTAGACCCCGACCTGGCGACCGGGAACATTTCCACCGACAGCCCCACCGTGAACCGCGCCTCGCTTATTCTTCTCCTACAACTCGCGGCCTCATGGAACTGGTGTTTGACCGCGGGTGACATTCAGGCCGCCTTCCTCAACGGCCTGGCGATCGGGAGAGACCTCTACATGGAACAACCCCGTGGCGGAGTGGAAGGGCTGGATCCAGCCCAGCTGCTGAAGATCAAGAAGGGAGTCTTCGGACTTGCTGAGTCCCCTCGGATGTGGTACGATAGACTCCGCGAAGTCCTTTCCCAGGAGGATTTCATGATCGAAGGAGTGGTGCACAAACTGGTGCCCTGCCCGCTGGACCCGTGCGTCTTCTGCCTACAGACCGAGGACGATCCCAAGCCGAAGGGGTACATCGCCATCCACGTGGACGACCTGTTGATCATCGCCCCGCCCAAGGTCGCCGCCGACCTCAAGGAGAAGATTAGCCTCCTCTTTCCGGTCGACGACTGGGAAACCGACGACTTCGACTACATTGGGTCCCGTATCACAAAGAAGGACGGGAAGATCACAGTACACCAGACCGCCTTCGTGGAGGGCCGTCTCTTCAACATCGACGTGCCTAAGGACCAGCCCGCCGACGAGCCCGCCACCGAGGAGCAGGGGATCGACAACCGGTCACTGATAGGAGCTCTGAGCTGGCTCTCGAGCCAGACAAGGCCAGACCTTCAGTGCAGCGTGGCCCTCGCACAACAGCTCCAGAAGGCCCCGACTACTCAGGACGTGCGGTTCACCAACACAGTGGCACAGCGTGCAGCTGCTTGCAAGGATAAAGCGCTTACTCTACACCCTATCAAGCTGGAGGATGCCGAGCACGAGGAGAGCGAAGAGGGCTTCCGCTTGACGCCGGAGGAGATCCGACAAGGCGAGATGGGCTACGACCTCTACACGCCGGAGCGACCTCGACAACCGAAGCGCAACCGGTCCAAGCTTGCGTCCCAGCTTGGCTACCTGATCTGCCTCGGCGAACGGAAACTGGTCAGGGGAGAACGCTCACCATTGAGCATTCTCGAGTGGAGGAGCCAGGCATGCCAACGGGTGTGCCGCAGCACGTTCGGAGCCGAGACCATGTCGGCCGTGGAAGCACTGGAGGCAGGGCAGTACCTACGGGCACTACTAGCAACGCTGGTAGAAGGGCCCCTGGTGCGGCTCGCTCAAGCACGCTACTTTTGCCCCCTCCTCTCGCTGACCGACTGCAAGTCCGTCCATGATCACCTCCACCGAGCTGGGCAACCGAGGATCCCCGCCGACCGTCGGCTGGGAATCGACTTGGCTGCACTTCGTCAAGACTTGCAGGCCGAGGTCCCGAACGGAGAGTCCAAGCAGACCGGGATACCCCTACGATGGATACCGACCGAGATCCAGTTAGCGGATATACTCACAAAGCCGAAGAAGGGGGAGCCCTGGTGGAGCATGATAGACGAGGGAGTGATTTTACCCTTTACGGGAGTTGTGCCAAGCCTCCGAAGAGAGGCAGGAAAGTTTTGAACCAGTGTAAAGCTGTAAGGTTCCTTCCTGCCTCGCAAGGCCGAGCCACGACCGCTGCCATCGAGGCACAAGAGTGCATTTTGCTGCTGAGGGAAAAGGCTGTGCCTCGGCCCTCGTCTTAGGGTTTAGGTAGTTAGGGTTGCTGCCAGTGTCAGCTGCCCTACAGCAGTTTGACACCTACACCCAAGTACCTTACTATTAGGTCCTTTGCTGCTGTAGACTTGGCTGACTTCTGAACCCCTCCTACAAGTAAAACTTTTTAGCCTCCTTATTATGGTTCGTATAGAAATCCCAAAAAATTACAGTCCTAAGAGCCAACCAGAAGAACGCCAAGCTAAATATAAACATGAACCTCTTCGTAAAGACATAGAGCGGTGGTCCTCGATGACCGCATATGCATAAGGATCTCACGATTTAGGGTTTAGGGGTTTAGGGGTTAGGGTTCAGGGGTTTAGAGTAGAGCCCCCCTATGTACAGTGTCTATTTGCGTGTCTGTGTGCTCTTTGGGGGTTCCCTTATGCCTTATACTTATCACAGGAATGACACGGTGAGCCCTGCACCCGCAACTTGCAGGCTAAATACATTCTACCCCAGAAGCCCAGATACGCTATGCGGAGTGGGTTCAGGCTGTGTTGGGGCTTAAAGTAGGGTTTGATCCTTTCCCTAACGGTCGATGTACCCATGTAGCATATACTTTGTGCCCAATGTACCTATACAAGGAGTGCTTTAAGGCCAATGCATATACTATGTGAGTACAGGGACCCTTACTTGTAAAGGGTCATGGGACTTAGTAACTAGGGTTGTAATTAGGGTACAACTATACTTATAATTACTTGTAACCCCAATTGGGGTACTTACAACCCTACTTACTAAGTCACATGATCCTCCAAGTAGGGTTTGGGTAAAGCCTAAAGCCTTAAACACCGGGCTCCCAGAGCTGCTACGGAGGAAGCGCGCCTTGGGCGCTGCGTGGCAGAGGGGAGCCCTTCTTTTGGTAGTTGCTTTGGAGCTGTATAGGGTTTGTGGACCAGTTTATAAATATGAACACACACATATATATATATATATATATGTATATGTATATGTATATGTATATGTATATGTATGTATGTATGTATGTATGTATGTATGTATGTATATATATATATATGTGTGCATATTATGGAGGTCAAATGCTTTGGGCTTTAAGGGATTTTGGGTTTAGGGCTTGGGGATTTCAGGGGTCTGGGGTTTAGGGCTTTGGGGGATTTACAGAGCTTAGAGCCACCTCTCACATGGATTACCATCCAACGGTTGTATACAGAATCTAAGCACGTATATCTGGCGGCCAAAGACAATAGTCCACCACGTCGGTAGTTGGTACTTGGGCGCTTAGGGTAAGGTGTTGGGTCAAGCGGTTGAGGTCTAAGCCCTATACCCCCAGAGACTCTAATATCCCTTATATAATTAAGGAATTGAATATACCTTACATCATATGAGGGATCCTATTATAACTTAAGGTATATTCCTTAATTAAGGGATATTGGGGTCTCTAAACCCTTACCAATGAACCCCCGAACCGCGATCCGACATTCAGCACCCTACACCTCGGCCTGCGACCTTAAACTAGCATGCCCAGTAACCTAGAAATAAAGAGGGGCTCCCTTTTTGGTATTGGGTAACTCAATAAGGAACCCAGGACTACAAAACGGGAATAAGGGTACTACTGGGCATCCTAGTTATAGGATCCTAAATATAAACTACAAAAGGGAACTGCTATGGAGCCTCTAGGTACGGTTCAGGAATCCCCCATTAAAGAGGCCTTGCTACAAAGGGTATAAGGATCCTAGCTTACACCTCGGCCCTCAACCCTAAAGCCTTGAAGCCCTGCGCCCTTAACCCTGAATCATCACAGCAACCCACTCTGGGAGCTTTGTTCTCCTCTAAGATCCGAAAAGCAAAGCCAGAAAAGTTCGAGCTTCAGTATAGCAGCCATATTTCGGAACCAAGAAAGTTTTGCTTGCCTGACTTCTGAACCCCTCCTAGAAGTTGAACTTTTAGCCTCCTTATTATGGTCCATATTGAAATCCAAAGAGTTAAAGTCCTAAGAGCCAACTGGAAGAACGCCAAGTTAACCCTTACACGCAACAGCATTTCTGGTCGATCCTCCGATCCTCTAATTTGGGGCACTATACTTCTAAGGGTACTTATAGGAACCCCCATTAAGGGATCTACTTTTTTGATCCTCCCTGGGTCTGTGCATTTCATGTGCCGGACCCCGCGGCCACCACCCTAAACAAATTCCTCGATGATGGACTCGGGCTCCTCGGATGATCAGATGCTTGGAGGGTCGGGGGCCTTGGTAAGTAGCAAATAAGTAGAGTTATAGTTAACTTAAAAGGGATCCTAAGTGCGGTTATTATAAGTCTCCAAATTAACTAGTTACTGAGTCCTCCGACCCTCCAAGGGCTTGACAGCTTGGCTTTGCCGGCTTAGGGGTTGCAGGGATTACCGGTGTAGAGCTTTTGGGGTTTGGGGCTTAGCCGTTGAAGAAGTCGGTTTGTAGAACGCAAAAACTGCACAATCCGGTTGGATTGCACCTGACCGTCCAATGTAAACACACGATTACATGTTCTTTCTTCAGCATATTCCTCAAAAGGATCGTTCTGTGCGGTAACGGCTTGTTGTAACCATTGCCGCGTTGCTGCAGCCCAGACAGGCCAATTATACACCGCTCTAGCAAATGCGCTAGGATCGCGATGGTGCAGCGGAACGCTCGTGAAGCATCTCCAGGTGTTGCCATTGCGTACGACGTAGATGAGGTTGTAATCCAAACCAACACCTTGCGGCATAATCGCCCTCAAAATTGCTTTCATATATGTTTCCATGAAAGCTGAAAAATGTTGTAAGCGGCGATCGCTTGTTGAGCAGTCCTGTTAACGGGCGTGGCTCCACCATTATAGCCAAGCCGGTGATTCACCAATGCCGTTGCTGCATCATCCGTCTCCACAGCATCAGCCAAATAGGGAACTACCCAGAGACTCCAAAACCCCTTAATTAAGGAATATACCTTAAATCATATTAGGATCCCTACTATAATTTAAGGTATATTCCTTAATTAAGGGGTTTTGGAGCCTCTGGGTACCTCTGCGCAATATGATGCAGACGTGTAGAGCTTCGGACGCAGTGCATCGCACAGCTTAGCTAAGATAGGATCTACTCGTGTCATGGGAGGCCAATCTCCTCATCATGGCAGTATGAATCCTGTTCTGTGACGCAGGAAACGGCGGTCGGAAAGTAACATGAACTGATGATATTAGGGCCCTCAAAAAGGCACATAAGCAAAAATTAGGATAGGGATATCCCATATAAACCCCCTTATAAAGAAGCCCAACAAGGTAGGGATATCCGCTTAAGATGCTTATGCTTGTGTGCCTTTTTGGGTCCCCAGACAAATCATCATGACCAGGGCTACTCCGACAGCGGCATTGATCTGCTGCACAATGTGTCGGAACATTCGTGGGATTGTTCCAGCGCTATAGCCGTACATCCAACGTTCAAGTGCACCAATATAAAGTGCGCGCAGTCGGAATAGGGTTTTGAGGTACATTCTACTATAACCATGTCACGGACCCCCCGCCCCACAATAGTATTGGTAATTGTTAAGGCCCCCCATATTAGATATGTCATTAGGAAAATTGGGATGGGGAAGGAGTCATCAACTCTTAACCCTAACCCCTAAGCCCCCAAACGCCCAGACCCTAGACCCGTAAGCCTAAAATCCTGATCCCTGGCACTGAACCCTAAACTAGGGTTCGATTTTCAAGTGTCCCTGAAGTTATATAGAAATAAGGCTCTAGAGTAAATCTTCCCCAACTTAAGGGTGTAGGGTTTCAAGGTTTGGGGGTTTGGGGGTTTAGGACTTAGGCGTGTAGGGGTTTGGGGGTTTAGGGTTTAGGCGTTTAGGGGCTTAGGGGTCTTGGGGTTTAGGGTTGAGGGATTTAGAGGTTGAGGGTTTAGGGGTTTAGGGGTTTAGGCATTCAGGGCTTAGGGTTTAGGGGCTAGCTTGGAAAACAAAGAACAGGCTAGACAGAAGCTACAAACAGAGCCTTCTTGAAAAGGCTCCGCATTAACCACTATACACCCTAAACCGACAATCATTAAACCCTGAACCCCAAGCCCTCCCCCAACCCCTAAACCTTACATTATAAACCCCTACAGTACTAGCCAGAAAGTTGGAACATGGGTTTAGGAGGATTAGTGCTAGGATCCCTTATACTGTACTTTAGGGTCATGAGGATACTAATGTTCCATACATCCGCAACCCCAAACCCCCATTCCCCGACCCCTGCCCCACGCTCTACCCCCAGACCCCCGGGAGGATCGAGAAAGTAGATCCCCTAATTTGTAGCCCTATACTACTAACGGAACTTGATAGGAACCCCTATTAAGGGATCTACCCTAAACCCTAAACCCTAAAACCCTATAGGTCGCTTAAAGGGACCCTTAAAGGAACCCTTAAAAGAACCCTTATAGGAACCCCCATTAACGGATCTACTTTTCGGATCCTCCAAAGGGGGTCTGGGACTGTGTGCCCCGAGGACAAGGCCTCGTCCGCAGGATCCTCCCGCATCAAAGGTGGCGGCACACTGGATCGGCCTTGTTCGGCTTGGCTATATATATCTATATATGTAAATATACATACATATGTATGAACGTGTGTATATTTTATATATGCACACATATTACCGATGTATGTATTGTACATACAAACAGTTACATACTTTTGCACACATACGTGAACTCTATCTCATAAGACTCAGACTCCAAGTAGGCAAATAGTACCTTAAGTCTTACCTACTCCGGGCTATTGGAAGTCTTAGGCTTGGGACTTGTGGGGTTTATTTTAGTAGCTGAGTTCCTACGCCCCTCAAAAGTGTACACTTTTAGTTTTATAGTGGGTAATATTATCACCCAAAAGTGTAAAGTGTATCCACTCAGCTACTAAGTTATGAGGTTTGCTTGGGGGTTTCCGAAAATAGGGGACCCTAAGATAGTACCCTAAATAGTAGGATCCTTGTTATAGGGACCCCAAAATACGGCACCCCTGATTTTCGTAAACTCCCACTTGGTCTAGGGTTTACCTGTATCCCCAAACCCTACAAAATAGTAGGTTATGACCCCTTAATTAGAGGGTCTGACGACCCTTAAAATGGTAGGTTTTTGGATCCCCGGGTAGGGGTTTGCAGTCTTGCAGTTTAGGTTTGTGGAGTTCAACATCTAGGGTTTAGGAGGTTATATGGGTGTGGTCTAGGTTTTGGGATCTTGTTTAGGATCTAGGGTGTAGCGTTTTAGGCGGCCCTCTCTATCCGAGTGGCTCTTTCTGTGCCCTCTGCGTGTTAACCTGTTAACCTTCATATGTCATGTTGGACGCCAAATCGAGCTTGGTGGGCATTCCTGAGATTTGACCATAAAGTAAAAGCCAGAAAGTTGGAATATGATTATCCTAACCCTTCTATGGTAAATTATAGGGTATCCTACCATGAAACCATATTCCAACTTTCTGGAGTTCCCTTTAAGTTTGTCTCAAAAGCCGTGGCATTTGTCTACGGGGCCTGAGTCTCGGGGTCTGGTTTAGGATTCCGGGTTCGGGCTTACTGTTTATCAAAGGGGAAACGGAGGGACCCTTAATGGGGACCCCTATACCCCATAATGGGCTATATAAGGGGTATATAATGGCTATATGAAGGGTATATACCTAGGGGTCCTTATTAAGGGTCCCTCCTTTTGCCCTTGGAGTTTATAGTGCCTTGTGGTTTGGGCACATGGCGGGTTGTGGGAATGCTGTAGGTATTCAAGAAAGTTCTAGCTGGCTCTACGTAAATTTGTATTGTACGGGCTTAACCCTAAACCCTAAACCCTATAGGGGGCTAGGAAAGATACTCTACTGTTCGCTAGGGGACTCCCGGTCCAGCCCCGCAAAGTCCTTGGACACCCCAATTACCAGAAAGGCACAGCCTTGCTTGAGGAAAAATACCGCAACGACATGAGGGGTGGTGGCCCCGTCCACCAATAACTATAGAGTTTCTTCCCATGATTCGGCAATAGGCTCGGAGTACATGAAGTGGCTTTGGGCTCTCTCGGGAGTCTTAAGTAGCCGAATAGCAGAGTGCCGCATCCAAATGGAAGACTGTGAACGGCTTGCGGGACTGAGAAGCCTACTGTTTCCCAGACCTTCCAAAATCCTTGAGTTAAGGAATATATACCTTAGATCACAATAGGATCCATAGTATGATTTAAGGTATATTCCTTAATTAAAGGATTTTGGAAGATCTGGGCTCCGTGATTGAACACTTTTAGCTGCACCACAAATTTCACACATCCAAAAACAATGCGCAGTGTAGCCCTGTAAGCCCCGTATAGCAAGAACCCTAGAGCCCGTTAGCAACTCAGGGTCTTGTATGCCAAATCCTCAACCCCTAAACCCCTTACATAACCCTACATCCTACGCCCAAACCCCTTTGCCCTCAAACCCTAAGCCCTAAACCCCTAAATCCTAAACCCCGAAACCCTAAACCCCCAGAATGCCTTCCAAGACTTCCAAAAGAGCTTGAGGAGCTTGGACCTTCAGGCAGCGAGTGGTTAGGGTTTCAGGACTGAGGGGTTGGTTTAGGGTTTAGGGTTTAGGTCTTAAAGTAAAAGCCAGAAAGTTGGAATATGATTATCCTAGCCCTTCTATGGTAAATTATAAGGTATCCTACCATGAAACCATATTCCAACTTTCTGGAGTTCCCTTTAAGTGGCTTGGCTGACGTCTGAACCTCTCCTCTATTAAAAGTTGCAGCTTTGAGGCTCCTGATTATGGTCCATATGGGAGTTTCCGAAAATTGGGGTACCTCTTTTTGGGGTCCTTGTAATAAGGATCCTACTATTTAGGGTGCTATATTAGGGTCCCGTATTTTCGGAAACTCCCATATAGAAACCCCAAAAATTGAAGTCCTAAGAGCCAACCAGAAGAACGCCAAGGTGGGCTCTTGGTCCCAGGGTTGAGGGCTTAGGGCCCCTCCCTAAAATCATGAAGTAGGGTCCAAGGAACCCTGTATATAAAGCAATAACTTCCAAGGAGGAGTAAGGTTGTCTTAGTTGTCCAGTATCCGACCGAGTATAGCTAAAGGTTAACTTTCGGAACTAAGTAAGGGATATCGTGCCCAGACGGTTGAATGTTTAAGATTCCTACTCTACCGCGAAGTTAGATGTCCCAAATACTAAACCCTAAACAATGCAACTGATCTGCTTTCCTGCTCAGCCCTAAACATCAAGCTAGGCCTCCGGTTAAGCAATGGCCTGACTTTAGAAGGTTGAGTTAGACTTTGGGCTTAAGGCCTTACCCTAAGGGTCCGAGACCTTCAAACCATATACTCTCCCAAATAGTAATTAACCTACGTAACTACTACCCGAAATCTGAGTACCTAATTATTGTGTCCTTTGGACTCTGAGCTTAGAGTCTGCTTGGAGGTTGTGCGTACCGAGGCTGGTGTTTAGGGTTTAGGGTTTAGGGTCCAGGGTAGGTTTAGGGGTTGGGCGTTTCAAGCTTGAGTCTGTAGGCCTTTGCTGCTCGATTTTAACTTGTGCCTTTACCAAAGGACTCAACTCGAAGCCTGAACAAACATTAGCCCTGTCTCGATCCGCGGTAATGAAGCGCACAAAAGCACTTTTTCTTGGGTGGCACCTGATTCATACTGGCGGACAAACCGGCCTTTTCAATGCGCCAGTGGCAGTTGATAGCAATTAATGACCACCTGCTCTAAACGCCGGACAAACCGGCCATGGGCACAATCTTTGTTGGGTTACACTAATCAGTTTGCAACGTCAAACCCTCCTGAACAAGCTTGTTTGAAAAAGCGACAACCACATATTATACAACGCCGTAAGCTACAATCAACATGATTCTTACATCATGGCACTGTCATCCCCTGCCAAAGAAAACTTTTATGGACCCTATCTTAGTAGCTGAGTTCATAAGCCCCCAAAAGTGTACACTTTTAGTCTTATAGTGGGTAATATTATCCCAAAAAGTGTAAAGTGTATCCACTCAGCTATTAAGCTATAATCAGAACATATCAGAACGCTCAGGCAACCTAAGCAGTTAGCCTAAAACCTCGCCCTAAATCTCTACACCGTATAGGTCTCCATTTCCAAACACTCTCAGCAATCCCACCCTCTGCAACTCTCGAAATGGACCCTTCAAGGAGCTCTGTCCTAGAGAACTACCCACTCTCCGACATCCGACCTGTCTCGCGAAGTCGGCAGCTGTCTTTTGACGGCCGTTGCGGACCTGTCTACTTGGAGGGTCGGGGGACTTAGTAAGTAGGTGGTACGTAGAGTTACAAGTACCGGAAAGGGGATCCTAATTGGGGTTATGGTACTGATACGTCTGCCAAAATGCCCAGTTACTACGTCCCCCGACCCTCCAAGAGGGACAGGGCTCCAACAGTGGGATTCAAAAAAAAGTCGAGTAAACGCAAAGAAGGGTCCTCACAACAAGGTTCCTGAATTTCTGTCATGGTCGGTGAGTCAGTCTATGTCTACATCTATCTAGACGTGGGTAGTGTCCCTGTTCGGATCTTTTTATAAGGGTGCCGTACCATGTTTGGGATCTGGAGAGGGCCCTCATCTAGACAACTACCCACGGCCCATGTGGAGTCCAGCCCCTTAGGCACCTCAAGGCCAACATACATATACTCGGGGTGCCGATTTCAACAGTCGCCAAAGTTGTTTATGACTAGGGCTACATATCAAGAAGCCAAAAACTATCCCAAGCCGATACCTAGTACTAGATGGGGCCATGGAGCCTGCGGATGTACCCCAGCACAGAACAACAAAATAGCTGAACCCCGAGCCAAAGCTTCTAACGTGAGTGGGAAGAGTCTGCAGTATAAACAAACTCTTATAACATCCTCAAGAACACATATGGGTAGTTGTGAAAATTAGGCTCCCTTTTACAGGGGTACCCCAGATGCTAGGTGCCGTATTATATTGAGGACCCAGAAACGCACCAGAATTTCGACAACCACCCAATCTGCAAGACCCTTCTTGACCCTAAACCCCAAGTCCCCCTAAACCGCTAAACCCTATAAACCCTAAACTGAACCTAAACCCCTAAACCCTAAACCCCTAACCCCTAAACCCCTAAACCGTACCTAAACCCTATAAACCCTAAATACCGAACCTGGCTCTGAACGACTCCAATACCCTCAACCTGCGCGACGCTAAAGCACAAGCCCTCAAAATCCAGATCCAAAGTCCCAGCATCATAGGGACCCTTAGGGGGGTCGGGGGGAGCGGGGTAGGGGGCGTTAATACCGAAAATAAGGAGGGCCTCATTAAGTCCGTTTTTATAGGTAATTATTCAAGCCCCCTACCCCCTACCCCCCAAAAAAATCCTTATGATACCAAGCAATTTTACGAAGGAACCTCAAGGAGGACGCTGACAAGGTAGACCTCTTTGGGCCACAGGTAACCTTAAACCCTCTAACCCTACTATCCCAAACCCTAAACCCTCAACCTCAAGACCTAAACCTTAAACTCTAAACTCCTACCTCTAATCCTACAATCCGAAACCCTAAACCCCAAAACCTCTCGCAACTTGGCCTGAATGTCGGCACCATGGCGAAGAAGGAGGAAGGCAGCCTCAAAGGCGTGGGTTTGCGGGCTTTGAGGGTTTAGTAGGGTTTAAGGTTTGAGGGCATTTAAGGGTGTTTAGGGTATGTAGCATAATTTTGCATTTAGGGGTTTAGGCTTGGGCTTTGAGGATTTGTAAGGGTTAAGGGTTTCGGGTTGGGCTGTCTACGAGGGTTGTCGAACGGCTCACGAACGTTTCGACAAAAAGAGCTACACAAGCATCTATCAGGATTTCAGAAACGCTCAAAGGTTCAATCTTTACAGCGATCCCCAGAAAGTTGGAACATGGATTTAGGATGACTAGTGCTAGGTTCCCTAATAATCTACTTTAAGGGCATGAGGATCAGAATGTTGGCTTCCACTGTAAGGCATTACGTAGTGTTGAGGATTTAGGGGCTGAGGATTTACATCAGGCCTGGTAATACTATACCATCCTTAGAACCACAATAAAGATACATATTTTGATATTCTCTTGGGTTTATGTGAACAAAAACAAGAAAAGAGTAGGGTCCTGGTTCAACAGGGGCTCTTTGAAGTTTCAAGCGTATGTCTTCGACTCGTGATGTTGCATAGCTGCATTGGTGTGAGCGTTGCAAAGGCATTAAATGGTGTTGCTAAGGACTAAACAAAAGACCGCAAAGTAGAAACCACACTTCCCAATCATATTTCGAACAGCACAGACTGAAGGGTTTAAGGTTGGCTTACGGTTTAGGGTGTCAGATTTAACCGAAAACCTCATAAAGCCCTCGTCGCTCAAACTGCCGAATCGTCATATCATCTAGTCCATGGCTGGGATAGTACTGGACATCTGAATTTCTGTTGCTTGTCGGGCTTAAGTAAAAATGTAAAATGTTATCCAATTATGACAAACTCATGGTGAACCCAATCTCAGCATGCCGGTTTTCGAAACGCTTTAGGCCGAAACGGATGCACTCCGCCCTTCGGCTCCGCATTACTTTGACCATGACCCCGTGTCGCTGTTTGGGGTTTAGTATGGTTTAGTTAGTTGAGGTCCGACTCAACACTAAATCTTCTTACTGGTGCTGAAGGGGGAGTGGGAGAGGGAATCCCTTTAGTAATCCCTATATAATCCAGAAGGTAATCCCTATATTCCACTCCTCCGCAAGATTCCTGAGTAGCCCCGTTATAATAAAGGGTATTCTTTCTTCCTGGTGTTCAGTTTAGGAAGGGAACCATACAACAAAAAGGTGCAAAAGGGTACTATTCAGGACCCTAGACCCCTATAGATCCCTGATAGAACCCTTCAAGTGTCCCTTGTAGAACCCTTTGAGTATCCCCTATAGATCCCTTATAAAGCCCTTTAAAAGGATCCCTCATAGAACCCCCTATATTCCCCTCCTCCACTACCCCCGAAGCTTCGCATCTCTTCCCAGCAGAGGAGCGCCAAAGTAACCGTTGAGAACGCTAAACCTCCAGGGTGTAGGGTTTACTTAGAGGATCATGGGACTTAGTAAGTAGGGTATAATATGGATTATAAGTCCCCTAAGTAAAGCCAAAGTAGTCCCTATATAGGTACTTTACGGCCGAAGCATGTACAGTTTCGGCACATGGACCCGTGGGTACCTACTATGATGGCATTTGGTTCAAGTTTATGAGGTCGGGTTACGGACTGGAAAACCTGAGTAACTTTTGGGAGGCTAAGAGGGGGCCTGCCGGCTGTACTTTAGGGCTCCGAATTGGACTTACATGCTATAATGCGCGAATAAGCCTATTGCAACTCTTCCAGCCCCGATAGTACTTTAGTCCTAGGTACTATTATGTGGAACACTTCCCCAAATCATAATAGTGGTTCCTAACATAGAAACCCTACATTCTACTATATGGGAGTTTCCGAAAATAGGGGGCCCTAACATAGTACCCTAAAAAGTAGGATCCTTATCATAAGAACCCCCAACATAAGGTACCCCTGATTTTCGGAAACTCCCATATGGGTACTTTGGACCCTTTGGCAACAGCTACAGGGATCGACAGTCCATCAGGGAAGGAACTGAGGGATGGTGAAGTCGGATAATGTGGGAACCTGATTGAGAAACCTATTCGGGTCCCTTATATGAACCCTACTATTTTGGGGGGTTATAGGCCCAGGGGTAGTTAATCAAGTTCCTTCATTACCACAACAACCCCCCCCAAACCTTAAAGCCCTAAACTCCTAAACTCTAAACCCTGAACGCTGAACCCTAACCACACAAAACCCTGAACGCCTATACCCTAAAACCCAGTACTAAACCCGTAAACCCTAAACCATCCTAAACCCGAAACCCTATGCCTATGTCTCTCATGGCCCGGGCCACTGAAACTGGAAGGGCGGCCAAAGCCTGTACCCAAAGGGCTCAAATACCCGAATAGTAGGGCCTTTCGAAAGCCTACAACCCTACCATGCGATACTTGGACCCGTAGTGGTGGATGTCACTGCTGAGAAAGGGACACGAAAACATCGGGGAACTCAGCAAGTAGTCATCTTGTAGATGTATCATAAGTATCATAACCTCAATTAGGATCCCTTTTAAGGTACTTGTGAGTCTACTTTCCACCTACATACTAAGTTGACAGACTCGCCAATCAGAGTGTAGTAGAGCTGACGATGGAAAGCATTGGCTCTTAGGGCTTTGGGTTCAGGTTTAAGGGACCCTACAATGTAGAGGCCTTGATGGTTCGAATAGGGTTTCGGGGGGGGGGGTCCTTGTTGTACTTATAGTAGAATCTACCCCAAACCCTATGTTAATGAATAAGACTAAGACCCTGTCTATCTATGTACATATATATATATATATATATATGTATATTGAGGGCTTCCGACGCACCCCAGTATCCTAAGGCTCCACGTGCCTATGTAGCATATACTCAGGCCTCAAATAGGTTCCTATATAATTCGGTACGTTGATGACTGAGTCTTCACGAATTATATGGGTGGCTGCCAAAATTATGGTCCCTTTTTGGGTACCCTAAATATTAAGTGTCGTATTATAATAGGAAAAAAAAAGGGACCCTAATTTTGACAACCACCCATATAGGCACCTGGAGCCTTGGGGATAGGCCCTAAAGTACGTATATATGACCTTGAGACCGAAGTAGGTACTGTATGCGCGCATGAAACTTAAGGTCACTGGGTTAGGGCTAGGGCTTGCGCAGGTCTTCGAGTTTAACGAAAGCATGGTTCTCCCCTTTTCGTTTCAAATGCTTGAGTTTAGGGCCTGGCATGCAAGGCCAGCGCGGCTGAAGTTTAAAACATTGGCCATCATAGGCATGACACCTACACATAATTATACGGACATACAGAGACTTACAGTATTCATGACAGGATCGTGCGGCCTGTTTGGCTGTAGTTATCTTAGAGCATGTGAACTAGACCTGGGACTCATATGACCTGCGATTCATTCAGCACGGGTCCAGCCGTGTTTAAAGGTTGGTTGTATCATGGGTGGGGTTCGGGGTATGTTTAGAGTCCAGGTCCAAGCTTAAGCTTATAAGTTTGCATTGAAGCATAACCCATAAAAAGATAATTGGCAGACACCACACAAGGACCTCAACTGTAACAAAAGACCGACATAAACCCTAACCCCATATCTCCTAAAGACTCGGAATCAACATTTAAATCCCCAAACCTTAAACCCTGAACCCCAAATACAACCACCACGACCCGGATACTAAACTTTGCGGTTCAGCCTTTAAGGTTTTACACCTGTAACGGTAGATTAGCTCATGTCCGAACCATCCACACAACAAATACCGGCGCCCACCAGAGACTCTGAAACACCTGAACCCTGGAGCGTAAACTCGAAACCGCCAAGGAACATCAATGGAGTAGCGCCGTTCTGATGGTATGCCAGAGCCTGAGGATTTCGTGTTTAAGGCCCAGCGCTTCCGGCTAAGATAGAGGCCTTACTAAAACTAGAATAGGGTTTGGGGGTATGTTGTACGATAAATCATTAAAAGGAACCCACAGTATTGGAGGGAATTATTTTGGCCCATATGTTATCAGGGTTTCGTAAAACTTCAGGTTTAACAGAGTTCAGGAAACGGCCTCAGAACTTCCCGGAATAGAACATTCACAATCATCTTGGGGCTTATTTAACCCTAGCCCTAAGGGTCCAAAGGACCCAATGATTAGGTACTCAGATGTCGGGTATAATATAGTCGTTATGTAATTTAGGTTACTATTTGGGGGAGTATATGATTATTAGGTACTTGGACCCTTAGGGTAAGGGTCCATGTACCCAGATAGTATATACTTTGGCCAACTGTAGCAATATAGTCAGTACTCTGCCTAAGACCAAAGTATATAACACTTGCGCACATGGACCCATAGGGTAACAGGATCGGGGAACTTGAGAGGAGGATCGCAGCTTGGGTCACCTTGGACATCGAGAGTGGAGGAGTGGCCTTAATTAGAATAGGGTTCTGGGCTCCTTCGTAGTACAGTTATATTAAGGACCCACCCAAAATAAAAGGGATGGCTACTTAGGCTTCTGTATTATTCAACATCGATTGGGGGTTTCGTACAAAGAATCTTCTGCTTGAAGGCCTTGGGTCCATGTAACTTCGTTTAAGACCTCTAGGCGAAGCCTCAGTACAATTAGGGGCCTTCCTTTATTAATTAAGGGATATACCTTAAGTCTTAAGTTCTAATAGGAACACTCATATGTAAGGGGTTTCGACCCGAAGATGGAACCATGTACTTCTCACCCCTGCTGAAATGCATTGGATCGTAATTGGAGGGTCGGGGGAGCTAGTAAGTAGTTATTTGAAAGATGGTTCAGTAGCATAGCGCTAACTAAGATCCCTTTTGTCGGGTACTTTTAAATACTAGATCCCGTATTGCCTACTTACTGGGTCCCCCGACCCTGCAAGTAGAGCATGTTGGATTGGGGGCTCTCACAATCCGACTTATATTTGCGTCCCAGTGCATCACCCTGAAACATGTATAGCAGCCCTTTACAGCAACCCTTCTTACCGAAAAAATAAGGGAGCCACACAGTTCGAAGTTAATTGAAGGCTTTGAAAGACTATCCCAAAGGGTCCAAAGTACCCACGTAGATTATGGGGTTTCCATATGCGGAAAGGACTTACTATTATGGTTTGGGGAAGTAACCCCAATAACAGTACCTAGGACCCTTTGGGTATGACAAGCCAAGACGGCGGTCCTGGACCCGTAGCCTAAGTGTGTGCTACACTGGGCTTTGAGGTAACCGGGGAGAAAAACGTATACACTGGTCTCTCATAGTGGTTCCTGCAAGGAGCAGATGGAAGCACAAGTATAAACATATCTACTTCATGGTTGCGTATATAATATTATGAATACTATAGGGTCCTTGGTAATTAGAATAGGGTTTCGGGGCCCATTATACTTCAGAACTAAAGCCAGGAACCCACAGAATAGTGTAATTAATTAATTATTAAGGCCCCTATATACCTAAATCCCTTATAGTAGCCCTTATAGGATCCGTTTCCTTATATCATCCCTTAGAGGAACCCCTACGTCCAGGTGGCCGTAAGGCTCGACGGAGAAATCAAATGTCGCCAGCGTTGGAGTGTCCACACCATTCGGAAAAGCGCCGGCACGCCCTGGAGCTCAGATCTGCTTCTTGTTGCACTGCACTTAGGGTTTACCCAGACCCCCGGGAGGATCCAAAAAGTAGATCCCTTTATCGGGGTTCCTATAAAGTACCCTTAATGGTACAGCTCCAGAATTCTAAGGGTTCGGCTTTAGGGTTTAGGAATTAGGGTTTCGGTTTAAGATTTAGGGTTTAGGGTGTTTAGGGTGTGGGGTTTAGGGTTTAGGAATGCGGTTTTCGGTTTAAGGTCTAGTGTTTAGGGTGTGGGGTTTGGGGTTAGAGTTTAGGGGTTTAGGGTTTGGGGTTTGGGGCTTAGGGATTGACGGGTCTTAAGGGGTCAGGGTTTCGGGGTTCCTTCCGCACAAAATCTCTCATAAAAAAGACGTCATGACAATTTAACCAACAAATGACAACCACATCCAACGAAGGAGAGCTGATGAAACACGTACCACTTGCAGACCGTTGCTCGGCACGCCTGGGGTCGCAAAGACCCAGCGGAGGTGCCGCCTACCTCGCGCGCCTGGGGATTGTTTGAAGGTTGAAGGTCCCCATTGTCAATCACTTTGCCATCCGAAAGATGTCGGAGCAAACTTTCGGCACCTTTGCGAGAAACCAGATAGGCGTGGGCAAGAGAGCATCGCTCGGCAAGGCGTAGCTGGCAGTCTGCAGCCATGCGACGAACGCAGCGGCGCTTTGACAAAGGTGCCATGCCGGAAGTTTGACATCTAAGCTGCAGCAGTTGCCACCTTTGCGAGGTCTGTGTTGAAGAACCTAAGGGTCTAAGTACAAAGATAATGGAGCTCGGGGCAGCAGCAGCCATTCACAGCATGGTAATGTTGAACCCTGAATCATATTGGCACACTCCTCTTCTACACGCCACTTCATATTCATGTCAATTTTAAGATCAGGGGTTTCTATTCATGAGGGGTCTACATTAATTGGGATCTGAACGATTTTTTTGCATATGCATAACAGGGTTCATAGGGGCTAACCTGGCTAATACTACTACAGCGATACAACCCCTTTCGGCACGTCACTGCATGTTCGGGCTCCTTTCAAGGTAAAGGGGTGTGTTATGACTTAGGGGCCTACATTGCACCAGGACTTCCCCTGAAGTGCCAGGTATCCACATGGTACGACGGTTGGTCCTTTGTGAGCCCTGGGATGAAATAAAAAACACATGCGTTTTTGATTTTCAGGCTGGTAGCGATCCTCTTCGCAAATTTAAGGGCTAGTCATGCACGTGGTGGTTCAGGATTAACCTGACTTGGCTGACTTCTGAACCCCTCCGAAAAGTTAAACTTTTACCCTCCTTATTATGGTCCATATAGAAACCCAGAAAGTTAAAGTCCTAAGAGCCACCCAGAAGAACGCCAAGCTGAGACACGTGTAACCCCAGAGCCCCTACACCCGCAGCAGTTCAACAAGTCCCCCCTACGAAAAGATGTCAGAGGGTTTCGGGAGTAGGGTTTTAGGGTTTAGGGTTTAGGGGTTTAGGGTCGGGAGTAGGGTTTAAGATATCTCAAACCGGAATCCTAGAGCAACTTTGGGATTATGTGGGGCTTGTAGTAGCCCAAAAAGGTTACAGGTTACCTACCCTATTACTAAGAGACATTTCATCGGCTTTTGAAGATCACGCCCCAGGTGCCGGGGAACCCATCTTGCTCAAACATATATGCAATGTGGGGGGGTACGAACAGCCTACTGGGTTCAGGGCTTACAGGGCTCAGGGCTTTGGGTTCAGGGCTTTGGGTTCAGGGTTTTAGGGTCTAGGGATTCAATCTGATCATTTACAGTAGAAGCCCAAAAGTTGGAAACCTAATAGCCTCGATCCTTGAGAGCAATTTAGAAGGAATCCCAGCACTATTTGGCCTTAATCCCGTTTCCAACTCTATGGGGTTTACTGTACACAAAGAGCCGTACCGTAAACCAGTGTGAGATTCCGCTGCCTGCAAGACGAACTGCTGATTCAAATCTGCTTTCGCATCCAACAGCGTTCTGATCACCTGAACCAAGCTCTAGGATTTTCCAGGACTAAAGGTTTCGCCCAGAGACTCCAAAACCCCGTAATTGAGGAATATACCATACAAAAAGGATCCCTAATATGATTTAAGGTGTATTCCTTGATTACGAGGTTTTGGGGTTAGTGGGGGGCTACGGTACTTGGATGGCTCACGTTTTGTCCGTAAAGCTCTTGGGCCATGCTCATTCCAAAACCCAAGGTAGGTACTAATCTCAAGCTCCGCAAAGTGCTAAAGGCGCTAACCTACGTTTTACAACGCAAACACCAACAACTGGTCATTACCCTAAGGGTCCTAACACTTCGGGGAACCTCGAAATGTTGGAGTTCAGAGACCCCAAAGAGACCCAAGGGCTCTCCCTAGGAGATTCCGGACCCTCCTGAGGAGAACCCCCGCCTTACTTGGACTAAGTAGGGTTATAAGTACCCTAATTGGGGTTATAAGGAACTATAAGTGTAGTTACCCTAATCATAACCCTAATTACTAAGTTCCATGACCTTTTCAGTAGGGTAGGCACTTCGACCCCTATTTGACTGAGCTCAGAACGCGAAACCACACAACATCTCGTAGAAGCACATGATCAAAGGGGAAAAGGAGGGACCCTCAATGAGGACCCCGAGGTATATACCCTTAATATAGCTATTATATACCCATTATATAGCCCATTATAGGGTAAGGGTTCCCATTAAGGGGGTCTCTCCTTTCCCCCTTGACATGAAACCCGCAAACCCTCTTAGCCGCGAAGTCTTCGCCCTTGTAAGAACCCCTGCTTCTGACCCTGCAAGCCCTAAAGCCTCAACCCCAAATCCTAGCTGCCCCGAAACCCGAACTTACCCTAAACTGACTCGGAACCCTCAGGCAGCGATGCTGGGCTTTCTCAAGTAACCAGCAGGACAAAAGTTCTCACTTTTCTTTCATCTAGGTTCCTTTACGGAACAGCTCGAAAAAAACTCTAGAATTATCTAGTTCATTGCTGTGATCACGATAAAAATTGGACTGTTATTCCTCTTTGGTTGGGTCTAAGTACGCATTAAGATGTAAAATCTTACCCGACTATGGCAAACGAAACGTAGGGGCTGAGTACCGTAGCCCAAAAAAAGGTTAACCTTCTCAATTCTGGCAGGGTTTAGGGTTTAGGGGATTAGGGTTTAGGAGTTTAGGGGTTTAGGGCTTAGGGTTTAGGGGTTTAGAGTTTAATTAAACCCCCAGAAGGTTACAGGTTACCTACTCAGCCAAAAAGATCCCCTTATATAGATCCCCTGTAGACCCCTTCAAGGAACCGCTTATCGTACCCTAAATCCCGAAAAGTCTTATCTACTCAGCTACTAAGAGACCTTGTAGAACCCTAATGGAGCGGTCGTACTACCCCTTTCCATAATCCTCTAGTAGCCTCTATGACAGCTACCTACCCAGTTGCTAAGAAACTCTTGCGCTTTCGGGTCTCCTGGCTGTCTGGCGCTTAGAAACCCCCAGAGACTATAAAGCCCCTTCATTACGGAATATACCGTAGATTATATTCCTACTCGCTGAGTTCATAAGCCCCCCCAGAAGTGCACACTTTTAGTTTTAAAGTGGGTAATATTATCCCAAAAAGCGTAAAGTGTATCCACTCGGCTACTAAGTAATGGGGATCCCTAATATGATCTTACTTCCCAAATACCTAAGGGGACAAAAGTTTACACTTCCCAATAAGACTACCTTATGACAGCCCCAGAAGTTGAAAAGTTGGGTTTTGGGCTACTACATGATTCAAGATATATTCCATAATTCATCCCGAATATGATTTGTAAGGTATATTCCTTAGTTAAGGGGATCCGGGGATCCCGGGCATGATTTAAGGTATATTGGTATATTCTTTAATTACCCTAAGACTCCATGTACTCAAAAAGGAGGTACCTAGGCCTTAAAGGGTTCCCTATGTGGGTACTTTAAGGCGTAAGTACCTACTATATGGGTTACATGGAGTCTGTGGGTTAAGGGGTTTTGGAGTCTCTGGGAAACTCGGCACATCCAAAACCCAGAGACTTCAACACCCCTTAACTAAGGAATATACCTTAAGTCAGGATCCTATGAATTATACTTGAAGGTGTTCCTTAATTAAGGGGTTTGGGGGTCTCTGGGAAACCCAGCACAAGGCCTCCTGGGAGCATCCTTCGGACATCAGAGCAGTATGGAGGCTGAACCTGAGCGTTGCTGGGTTTTAGGGCCTATCTATAGTTAGGGTTTCGGTTTTTTTGTGTTTTTTCAGGGTTTAGGGTTTATAGGGTTTATAAGGTTTATAAGGTTTATAGGGTTTATAGGGTGTAGGGTCTAGGGTTTATAGGGCTTGTAGGGGGAGAGTTTATAGGGTCTTTGGAGTTTATAAGGTTTAGATTTTATAGGGTTTAAGGTTCAGGGTTTAGGGTCTAGGGTTTATAGGGTTTATAGAGTGGGAGGGTTTAGGGTCTAGGGTTTATAGGGTTCATAGGGCTTATAATAGAGTGTATCGGGCTTATAGGGTTCGCAGGGTTGAAGGGTTTTGGGTGTAGGGTGTGGAGGCTGAACCTCCGCATTGCTGGGCTTTGAAGTCACCAAGGAAAAGTTACGGACTTTCACGTCAACATGCCGCCTCTAAGAGACAGGTGCTCAAAAAGGTGTAACTAACGTATGGTACTCCAGAACCCAGGTTTATTGGGTGCTGGTCACATCAGAAGTTGCGCTTTTAATTATGGCCTTCTGAGGGCTAGAGTGGCACAAGATGTAGGTGTCATCGAAGTTTAAGCTTGCATGCAAAAAGCTGGCTTTGGTCTGCCGTTTCTGCTCTTGTAGACAGTGAGTTGTCGGGTGCGGAAGATTGGACTGTTAGGTGTTTTTGGAACCCAAAGGCTGCATGTACCTTTATAGTAGATACTTAAGGCTTACTTCAATACCTAAGCAGATACTATATGAGCACATGGACCCTTAGTGGAAAGGATGTCATAGAGGTCTTTCTACATGCGTGATAGGTATATTTGGAGTCTTTTGGAGTCGAAGGTGCTGGGTTTCTCCCTCGGTGCGTGTCCACTTATATGGGTGGTTGTCAAAATTGGGGCTCCTTTTTGGGTCCGTATTAATACGGCACCAAATATTTAGGGTACCCAAAAAGGGGATCATAATTTTGACAACCACCCTTTTGAGGCCTAAACCTCGGCGCTATGCAGGTTCATCTAAGGACACTTAACCAAGTGATGTCGATGCAACTGATACGGCTGGTGACTGCATCATCAGGTGACCCCTGGCTCTCAACCCTAGGTATTATGGAAACAGTATACACATATTATATGTATATACATATACATAGGGTTGAGCATTTAGGGTTCGGAATCCCGGTCCCAACCCCTAAACCACGGTTAGGGTTTAGGGCGCAGAGCCTAGATCCTGCAATGGCCAAGGAATCAAACAGATGCTGTGGCCGAAACATGACCAGCACATTGAGGGTCGGGGGACTTAGTAAGTAGGTCTGAAAAAAGCCTAACGGTCCATGTACCCCTGTAGTACATACTTTTGCCTTGAAGTCGTCCCCATCTAGGTACCTTGGGGCCAATGTCTATACAGTTTAATCTCATGGACCCTCAGGGTTGACACATGAGTACCCGAAAAGGCGTCCTAATCGGGGCTATGATACTTGTATGGATGGTTGTCAAAATTATAGGGCCCCTTTTGGGCTCATTATGACAATGCGGCACCTATTATTTAGGGTACCCAAAAAGGGACCCTAATTTTGACAACCACCCGTATGTTCCGAAAATGACCCACACTCGGTCGGTCCCAGAAGCTTTAAGTCCACCTTCTCCGGCTTTTCAAGGAGGTGCTTTAGGACTTTGTGTGATCCGCAGAAGCAGGCCTGAGACGCAACAAGGGTGCTCCATATACCCTGAACTCCAAACACTGCTAACACTACGCTAGATTTTAGAGTTGAAACTTCCCCAAAGGGTCCTAGGTACTGTTATGGGGAATACTTCCCCAAATCATAACCGTGATTCAAGATATGGAAACCCTACATTCCACTATATGGGTACTTTGGACCCTTTGGGTTAAGGCACCTGTGGATTGGGGTTCCAGCATGTTGCAGCATATAGTAGGTACTTAGGCCTTAAAGCACCCATATAGGGACCCCTTTAAGGCCTAAGTACCTACTATATGGGTACTTTGGACCCTTTGGGTTCAGCTTCAGGGGAAGGTTGCGGCCCGGAGCTTCCTAAACCTTACGCCGATGCTCTTCTTAGTAGCTGAGTTCATAAGCCCCCCAAAGTGTGCACTTTTATTTTTGTAGTGGGTAATTTTATCCCCAAAAGTGTAAAGTGTAAACACCCAGCTACTAAGTCTTCATCAAAGGCAGGGTGCCAACAATGCCCCCAAAACCCGGAACCCTAGGCCCTAAACCGTCTACTTTACTTGGAGGGTCGGGGAACTTAGTAACTAGTTTTTTTAGAGACTTATAAGTACCATAAGCCCAATTAGGATCCCTTTTAAGGCACCTATAACTCTACTTATTACCTACTTATTAAGTCCGCCCGACCTTCCAAGTAGGGACCATGCCATAAACTCAGGGTCCATGTATCCATATCAGTATACTTTGGCCCTAAACTACCTATATAGGGACGGTTTAACGCTTCAAACGTACTACATGATCTAGGATACCCAGTAACCTAAGAATAAAAAGGCCTCTCTTTTTGGTATCGGGTAACTTTATAAGGAACCTAGGACTACAAAAAGTGAATAAGGGTACTACTGGGCATCCTAGCCTATATAGGGACGGTTTAACGCTTCAAATGTACTACATGATCACATGTCTTCTTGAAGCAAAAGAATAAAGCGGTCTCTGAGCTTAACTTCGTGTGAACATGAACTTCTCGTAGTTCATGTCCAGGCTTAGTAGTCAGAACAGGACTCATGGATGCGCCGTAGTACGATCGCGCGAGGAATACCAGGGGGGTAGTATGCTTAATCACCATACTGCAATTGAGGGCTGCTGGGGGGTTGCATACCCTAAGGGTCCATGTAGTAATATAGTATATACATTGGCCTTAAAGTACTTACTATATAGGTACATTGGGCCCAAAGTATATGCTATTTGGGTACATGGACCCTTAGGGATAGAAAGGTTGGATGTGGTGTAGCCTACACCCAAATTAGTACACCCATGGCACTTTTTCAACGGCCTTGTTGAGTACGTTTGTGCCGCAGGATTTGCAAGCAGCAGTGCACCGGGAGAAAAGATAAGTATACTAATGGTTGAGGTCCTTTACTGCTTCAAGTTTAGGCACTGAGGTACTTGCACATTTCGGACACCTTCATCTGACATACTTTTTATAGTGGTACATTGGTGTGCATATGCGGAGTGTCCTGTGAAGGATACTAGGAAGTTAACTCGTAGTAGTACTTCATGTGCTGTATTACATTTTAGTAGTTTTGCCTTTGGTGCAACTCCCGAAACCTGAAAGCGCCAAGCCACAAACCCCAAATCGCTGGACACGCATGCAGCGCCAGTTTGGTGGCAGACTACTGCAATTACACCCCATCACTTAGGACTCATACCACGAAGCAAGCCAAGTCCTCTCCTTCAGAGATTCCGGACCCTAGCCCCTCAGGCTCCATGCACCCAGAAGGTATATACTGAGGCCTTAAAGTATCTATACAGGAACCCAGTCAAGGCTTAAGTATATAGGTACTGTACAGCCACGTGGAGCGAAAATGGCGCCTTAGGGGAACCTACCTTCGTCCTACTTGAAGGGTCATGACACTTAGTAAGTGAAGTTATAAGTACCTTAATGTGGTTTAGTCAATATATAACTATCGTTACCTTATATAACCTTAGTTACTAGATCCAAAGTTCCTTCATCCCGAAAGGCTCAGCAGTGTTGTAGTAGCCTCCTGGATCTGAACTCCCCAACACCTTGGAAGGCTAGCCAATATAGCAGCTTAGTTGCTGAGTTCATAAGCCCCAAAACGTGTACGCTTTAAGTTTTATCGTGGGTAACATTATCCCCCAAAAGTGCAAAGTGTATCCACTCAGCTACTAAGGTTGAAACCAAAAAAATGGAAACCCAATAGCGTGCACCCTCAACAGCGATATACAGGGAATGCCAGCACTATTGGTCCTTAATCCGGTTCCCAACTTTTGGGGTTCACGAAAAGCCCCGAAACCTGTTTGAAGGATTACGCTCATACCGATACCGCAATGTGGCGGCCTTAATAATTCCTAGACGGCCTTGTACACTATAGTACTATGAAGGAAGCCTGACGAACAATGTTGGTAAGTAATTGGAACCCCCACATCAGAAGCCTCGTGATAGCCGTTTCAAACAAACTCTACAAGAACCCTGCAAACGAAAGTCTATTCCAATTGTTGAAGGCCCCAAAAGTGCAAGGCCAAGCGACGATCCTAAACAGATTCAGGCCTGGAAAGTTGGACACCTGACGGCTCCGGACCAGAGCAGTAAAGCTTGGGGCTTGGAGTTTGATTGCCTAGGGCTAGGATGCCCAGTAACCTAGGAATAAAAAGGACTCCCTTTTTGGTATTGGGTAACTTTATAAGGAACCTAGGACTACAAAAAGGGAATAAGGGTACTACTGGGCATCCTAGTAGGGTGTAGGGCTTAGGGCTCAGAGAGCAAGGAATTCCTTCATCTAGAGGCTTTCACGGGAATGCGTGAAGCTACAAAAAGGGAATAAGGGTACTACTGGGCATCCTAGTAGGGTGTAGGGCTTAGGGCTCAGAGAGCAAGGAATTCCTTTATCTAGAGGCTTTCACAGGGATGCGTGGAGGCTTTGTAATGTAGGAACTAAGATTTTTTTATATAAGGAACCCTAGTAAAGGCCCACGATTTCTTAATCAGGTTCCTACAATTAAGGCTTTATAGGAACTCATAGAGGCTTGAAAGCATCCTGAATGCCAGGGTTTACCTCAAACTGGATGTAGGTTCTACTTATCTAACGACTTCTTGTTGGCGATTTAAAGCCTCGGGATTTGTCTGGTGGTGTTAGGGTTGCGGGTGTTAGGGTTAATCTCCGGGTCCATTATCAAGTTAACTAGCTATCATGCAACCCTCCTTCATCCAAAACTTTACAACCCCTAGAAAACAATACATGTTGCAGAGTGCAACACGTATCGGCCTACCTGCGAGTGTTGAAACAAACACGGTACTCCGATATTCGATACAACATGGCCGTCATTTTACGCAGGCGGTCAAACTTTCCTACCCAATGACGGCGTCCTTTGGACATTGAGGGGCCGCCGAACCCCAAAACCTCAACACAAGTCCGTACCCGACCCAACCGCAGTTACAGAGAAGGGAACATAGGTGCGAGAATTACAAGGCAAACAACGGCCTCATGTTTGCTGTGGACTTTAGAACCCAAGCGCCCTAAACCCTAAACTCTAAAGCCCTTAACAACCCTAAACCTCAAAGCCCCAAAAACTTTGAGGCCAAAAGCCCCATGGTCTGACCCTCTTGAAAGCATCTTTATACAAACCGTATAAGCCTCTGTAAAGATCCAACCGAAATCCTTTGAAACCCGTATACTTGGAGAGTCGTGGGACTTTGTAAGTGTGTGTATTTTACAGACTTATAAGTATCCTAACCCTTATTAGGATCCCTTTTTTGTTATGCTAATTCGGTTGATGATATACATCCTGCATTACCCTAAGGACCCTAAACTATGGGAATTATGGTATATTCCTTATTATGGGAAATGCAGGATTGATATCATCAACCGTTATACATCTACTTCTTACCTACTTGCCAAGTCCCCCGACCCTCCAGGTAAACCCCGTCTGGGCCGCTAGGAGTATCCTACGGCTTTTGGGCCAAATAGGTAATTCTTATTATAAGTATTATTATGCTTGTACATATATATATATATATATATATATATATATACATTTACTATATATATATATATACATATTTATCGCCCTTGATATGAGCCCTAGTATAGACTGTTACAGCGTGGAGGCAGTACCCAACCGAACTCCTATAAACCTGAATCCTACCTGCGGGGTCGGAGGATTTAGTAAGGACGATGTATAAATCCCCCAGAAGGGATCCTAGCTGGGGTTACGATACCTTACTATCCCGACACCCTAACCCTTATAGATCGCTTTACTACTGAACTAGAACAACCAAAACTTAAAAAAATATCTCTAAGTACCCCTAAGTTTAAAGGAACCCTTAAAGAACCTTAAACCCTAAAAGCCTGAGCCCTAACCCCCAATCCCTACACCCTAATCCTTACAGATCCCTTTAAAGGAACCCTTAATGAAACTTAAACCCTAAAAGCCTAAGCCCTAACCCCCAATCCCCACACCCTACTCCTTACAGATCCCTTTAAAGGAACCCGCAATGAAACTAAAACCCTAAAAGCCTAAGCCCTAACCCCCAATCCCTACACCCTAACCCTTATAGATCCCTTTAAAGGAACCCTTAATGAAACTTAAACCCTAGAAGCCTAAGCCCTAACCCCCAATCCCCACACCCTAACCTTACAGATCCCTTTAAAGGAACCCGCAATGAATGAAACCCTTAAGATCCCTTTAAAGGAACCCTTAAACCTTATAGATCCCTTTAAAGGAACCCTAAATGAAACCTTATAGATCCCTTTAAAGGAACCCTAAATGAAACCTAAATCACCGCCTCGGGATCGGCTCTGGCTTCGCACAAGATCTTCACGCCGTCGACGTGGTCGGAGGAGCAAGCCCAGTGCCTCGCGGTGTGTTGTAGGGTTACCCAAGGGTCCAAAGGACCCAATAATCAGGTACTCGGTGTTAGGATAATAGTTACGTAGGTTAGGGTTTTGGAGAGTATCTGATTATTAGGTACTTGGACCCTTGGGGGTTATTTTAAAAGGATCTACAAGGGTTCCGTTAAAGGGATCCTAAGCCTTATGGTCTCGGGATTTAGGGCATTGGGTTTAGACTTCATGGTTTAGAGTGGCCCTAAGGCTCCAAGTACCTGGAGCCTTAGGGTTTAGGATTGGGGTGCTGCGGTTTAGACATGGTTGAGAATGCTTGTTTGTTGTTCTTTCCACCATCACTCACATCACATGATTGTCAGAAACGGCACCACTTGTCCAAGCATCATGAACTCCTTGCGCCGCGATAAAGATCCCCCCAACCAAAGACGTTAGGCAGACTGGCCACCGACGGGCGTGACCGCCATGTCCTTCCTTGTGCTAGGGTTTAGGTTTTAGGGGTTTAGGCGAAACAAAAACCTCCAAAGTGGAAACAACTGCATCCTGCAGAGACCGTCTGAGGTACAAATGAAAGCATTGAATCCAACGACCGGCAGTCTAATTAAGAGGCGAGGAGTCTCCAACCAACAAATTCAACCTGAAACCCTAAACCATTGAAAACCAGGTGGGCAGTTGGCTAATCTGAGTCCCTTTTGGGATCCTAAGACTAGTACGGCACCCCTGTCAAAAAAGGACCCACATGTACAACATAATTACAGCCCAGGCCACTCCCATAGCTTGGGAATCGGACCCTGCGAGCGACACGTAAATAAAATAGTTCCGACTGTGGAGCATTGAAAGCCTAACAACCTTGAACCAAATGGGGATAGGGTGTTGTGCCAAACGAGGTCCCAAGCGCAGCGGAACGCTGTAGTGGGCATCCACCGCCCTTGGTAGAGGAGGTTAGTGAGGAGGGTGCTTTCTTTTGAAAGACCCTTACAAACAAGTCGGCCATAAACCCTCATTGCGCATTATAAGGCTGTGTAAAAAAATGCTTTGAGGGGAAGTTTGCTAATTGTCGAAAGAGTAGGTTCCAGAGTGGTAAGGGTTAACAAGTGGCCTGAGTCATGTCACGGTACAGTAGACCCTAAACCCTGAACCCTACTTCTGATCCAGGGGCCCGAATAATGCTAGCATAGGGTTTCGAGCTACATCCAAGTATATTCTAGAAAACATCCACGAAAACAGAGTTCAGGGGGTTTAGGGGGTTTAGGCTTTTGGGTTTCGGTTTTAGGGTTATAATGTTCTCAATAGTCCGACCCCTAGATTTCTCTCTCCTCCTATAGCCCAAAGCCAGAAAACTTCAAAGCTTATATGCATTGTCAAAGCCATAGAAGTGAACCCACACTTCAAAAACAAGTAACGTTCTGCTGTAAGCTTCGCAAGCATACCATAACATTAACACTTCTTCTGATCCCTATGCCACGTTTTAGAGTCTAGGGGGTTAAGGGGGTTTAGGAACACCAAGAGATCTCTTACAGAAAGAAACCTCAGAGGATCCCTTTCACAAGGACATTGAAGATCTTGAAGGAACGTGTAGAGAAGCACACGCCCTCGAAAACCCTCCTACACCATGGCAGGCGCGAGGCATGCAATCCGCTCGTGCGTCGATGAGCACCTGCCCAGAATTTTCTTTTCAGTTGCAAGCTCACAGGTTCCTTCACAACTAGGACAAGGTACTAGAATACACCACAGTAGCTGGTACGACTATAGTCAGGAACCTAGAACCTAGGACAAAACAACCTGTAAGTATGCAGAGCTCTGTACTACGTAGTATATACTTGGGCCTTGCGCACTGTATACTTTGTAGGTTCATGGGTTGAATGCGTTGGGTTTTCATTGGGCCATGTAACCTAATGAGAGTATGGCTTTTGAAGCTTTTGAACCTTTAACCATTTTACACCGGGTTCGTAAGGTTGTACTTACAGTACGAGCAGCATTGAACTGCCAAGGAAGATAGGGCAGCTGATTGCTGAATAGGAACACTTCTCCACTACAAGATAAGCCACCAGTATAGTCTTGGGAGATCCCACTAGTTATGCGAAACGATAGCTTAGAACGCCAAGACCAACACAAACTACCTAAGAGGCCGAAGATTGCATTCTCCTTTCGCAGGATATGGGAAAAGCAAAAGCGCTGGTTTAAGTAATGGAGGTCTTAACATAGGAACGTGAATCGTACTAAAAAGGGTGGCAGGCTCATGCGATAAAGAAATAGAATACCGAGAATCCGTTGTTTGTCCAGCATCCTAGGAAAACTTAACTAAAGATTCACCTTTGAGATTACATGGGGGATACTTGGAGGGTCGGGGGACTTAGTAAGTAGATAATCAGTAGACTTATAAGTACCCTAAAAGGGATCCTAATGGGGGGTGTGGTACTTAAAAGTCTCCAAAATAACTAGTTACTAAGTTCCCCAACCCTCCAAGTACTGCTAAGAACCGTATTGGTAACTGAGTCAGGTAGCCATAGGGACCGAAATATTAGCAGAATTATCCTGTTGTAGCCTGTTCAGATGTCTCAAAGAGTAACTCCGAAAGACCTGGTCCAGGTATTCAGGCGGCTTTCATAGCAACAGTCAACAACAGTCATAATATTGTTAAACCCTAGAGCATGGAGAGCAAACTACAACCCCAAGCCCTGAAGCACTAAACATCAAACCCCAAAATCCCTCAACCCTAAACCCAAACCCCTAAACCCTAAACCCCTAAACCCTAAACCCCTAAAACCTAAACCCCTAAGCCCTAAACCCCTCAACCCCCAAAACCCTAAAACCCTCAAGCTCAAGCCTGGAACCCCTGAACCGAAAGCCCTTAAAGGAATCCTTTAAGGGAACCATACTCCGGAAACCTGCTATAGTAGCTTAAAGGGAACCCCAACTATGGAGCCCTAGTATAGTACCCTAAAATAAACTCTATTGCAGATCCCTACTACATATAGTACCCTTAATGGGAACCCTAGTATACGACGCGACTATAGCACTCTCAAAGGAACCCCATTGCCATTATAGCCCTACTACGGTGCCCTAAACGGCCCCAAAATCCCAAACCCTGGAAGCCCTTTCCTCCATCACGTTGTTGTGACGAAAGTGTGCAGCTAGGCCCAGGACGGACAACTTCCTCAGCCATTTAGGGGGTAATCGCTAAAGAGGCTTTACAAGGGTCTTTTGCGTTTTTTCGGGAAGTCATACCGAAAGCCTCCCCTGAATCTTTCCTGGCAGCTGAATGCAATACGAGATCTGGGTGGTCGGAACGGGATCGGGGGTATGTTACAGTAGCCATAGCGACTAGAAGGAGGTGTTGCTACCGACTGTGGCGGTGCTGTCGCAGTTGTTCCTGGTGTTGCTGCTTCACCACCTACTTGTCGGGTATCATGGGGAACTAAAGGTTAACTTTTTTGGGTATAGAGGGAGTATATAGGGACTAATTATACTACCCAATAAAGGTTAAAGGTTACCTACTCTCTTACTAAGCGCCCCTTATAGAACCCTCCAAGATCTTAAAGGAACCCCCTAAGGGTACCCTATACTACCCAAAAAAGGTTAAAGGTTACCTACTCTACTACTTCGGACGACGTAAAGGAGCGACCTCATGGGGTTTCAACAGCACCCAGAACTTCCAATATTCCTTGATTAAGGGGTAGACCTTAAATCATGCTAGGTATGGTACTACAGTTTCATAAGCAAGATTAGGTATTACCAAGGCATATTGCAAGGAGCCATAAAGGCACTGCGTACTCTCTGAACCCTAAACCAGGGTTAAACCCGAAACCCTAAGCCCTACTACAAGGGCCTCAATCATTAGAACAGGGTTCCCTTAAAGGGTTCTTTTGTCGGGTTGGATAAGGGATCTACAGTAGGGTTCTATGATATCCAAGCATCCGGCGGCTGGGTGCTTGGACTTTAGAAGCCGTACAACCTGATACCCTCCACACCCAGTCCTACACCCGCAATTAAACAGCACTTTTTGTGTAGGTTCTCATTGCAAACTCACATAGACTTTATATGGACCCTGCAAAATCATGTAGTTCCAGGCAGTCTAAGCTGCGTTACTCGATTTGGCGTTTTGGGTTCTTGCTCGGCCAGAAAACCTGAACCCTGGTGTAAGGTTTGATCCATAGCCGATGACACTAATCCTCAGGCTCCCTGTACTCCCATAGTACATACTATTTGGGAGTTTCCGGAAATTAGGGGTACCTTCATTTTTTTTGGGGGGTCCTTATAATTATAATAAGGATCCTACAATTTAAAGCACCATATTAGGGTCCCCTATGCTCGGAAATCCCTATTATTTAGGTACACGAACCCTTAGGGTGGACTTAGAAGTGCCCCCCAAAGGCATCCTAATTGGGGGCTATGGTACTTATAGGTATTTTAAGAGACTATGGTAGAACATGGAGGCTTTCTTGGAGGGCTTCGTAAGTTTGAGGGTTTAGGGGCTTAGGGGCTTAGGGTTTAGGGGCTTAGGGTTCAGGGGATTAGAGGCTTAGGGTTTAGGGGTTTAGGGGTTAAGGGTTAGGCGGTTCGGGGTTTAGGGGTTTTGGGCGGGTGATGGCCCTTGAATGAAGATACCCGTCTCCTACCAAGGCATTTCCTGGAACCCCTGAAGAAGGCTTTAGGGTTGAGGGTTTAGGGTTTAGGTCTCCTTAAATTCAGGAAACCTCCGAAAAGCACTCGAAGGATGCTTCCTTCCAAGAGGGTCCAGGGTTTAGGGTCTACTTCCATCTGGTGCGGGTTGTGCGGTCTAGCGTCGGCGGTAGTAAAAGATCTCGCTTGTGCTTTGTGATCTTGTCATTGGGGTCGGCTCTCTGTGCCAGCAGGGAAGTCACCAGAAATGCGCTTCCCGACATGGCAGCGTAGCACCTCAGGTACTTAAAGGGTCATGGGACTTAGTAACTGGGGTTACAATTGGGGTAACTTTGCCTTTGGTAGCTTCTAACCCCAGTTAGGGTACGTATAACCCTACTTACTAAGTCCCATGATCCTCCAAGCACAGGTTGTCGCTTCTCAAATTATGGCGCCTCGCTTCAGGTTCAGGTTCAGGGTTTAGGGTGCATGCCGAGATTATGTACTTGGAGGGTCGGGGGACTTAGTAAGTAGGTAGTAAGTAGACTTGTAAGTACCCTAAAAAGGATCCTAAATGGGGTTATGGCTATGGTACTTATAAGTCTCCCAAATAACTAGTTACTGAGTCCGACCCTCCAAGTAGGGTTTGGGAATCCTTGCAATGAGGATCCTACCCTGTGGGTTCGCTCTTTTGGGGTCGCCCGCTTCGTTGAAGCTCCCAAACGTTGAGGTCAAGGACTTATCCAAAGGGTCCTAGGTACTGTTATGGGGGATACTTCCCCAAATCATGATAGCAATTCCTAACATGGAAACCCTACATTCTACTGTATGGGTACTTTGGGCCCTTTGGGTTAAGGCACCTGTGGATTGGGGTTCCAGCATGTTGCAGCATAGCCGGAACCTATCGGACGGCTCGAGGGGTTCAGGGCTCCGGCTGGAGATAGCAATTCCACTTTAGGACATGTAGATAAGGCTATGTTCGGTTATGTAAGCTTGCACGTTGGGACCTTTCTGGTAGGATTTTTTTTTGGGGGGTGGTGAGTCCCAAACGCTGAGTTCAAGGACTGAACCTACTGCTCGTCGAAGGTGCGCAGAAAGACGAGGGATCCTTTTACGAATGCAGCAAAAAACACCAAAAGCCCAAATCATCGATAAAGAAGCCGAAATAAGCACAGTTTACGGTTTAGGGTTTAGGGATTTTTTTAGGGTTTAGGGATTAGGGTTTAGTTTCTAAACACAGAGTCTGGTGTGCTAAATGCAAGGAACCTATGAAGCCCTTTAATAAAGCCATGCCAACACCCTGCAATGAACAAAGTCTTACACAAGCCCGTAGAAAACAGATGATATAACACGGCAAATATAGGGGGCCTGAATATTTAAAATGGGGTTGGGGGGGCCCATTATACTATAATCATAATAAGGAACCCCCAACATAGTCTTGGTAATTATTATAGGCCCCTATCCAAAACCCTAAACCCTATAAATCCCTTGTGAACCCTTTAAAGGAGCCCTTAAGGATGCCCTTTAAGCAACTATTGTAACAGGGCAAGGCGCAGAGGTGTCCATCCAGCCTTATCGCGCTCTGTGATGCTGAAAAATCCGTTCTCGTGCAGGAACCGCTCCACGACGCAGGCTTGCCTGCGGCAGTTTAGGACCGTCGGAATTAATATCAAGCTTATATTGCTGCGGGGTCTGGGCTTCAACTAACCAGAGCTAGACATTGAGGCACTAGCCCTAAACCTTGTCCACCAAACCCTTCAACCTAGACTTTGGCGACTAAGGTCCCAGCAGCATACACCGCTCTTCCGAACAAAACTGAATGTGGCCCCAATCCAGTGGTACTTGGATGGTCGGTGCATTTTTCAAGTATGTAAGAAGTAGACTTATAGGTATCCGGAAAGGGATCCTAATTCGAGTTATGATGCTTCTAAATTCATGAACAAAAACCACAAGGTTGGGATATCCCATAACCCTTTTTGTAAACAAAGAAGTAAGGTAGGGATATCCCAGCTTGAAAGGTTATCTTTGGGTGCTTTTTCTTACTTCCCAAACCCAAAGCTAGACCCTCCTGAAACCCCAGTTCATACCATAGACCGCCGAGTGACGGATCCGTGATGGGATCGGCAGTGGGTCGAAAGTCTGGGACCAACCTAGGCTTGACAGATGCGGAACATCCTGGTTGCCTAGTGCTACGTACCCGGAGCTCTTCGAACGCGGATGAGGCTCTGCCGCGCTCTAAGCCTTGAACCCTAAGCCCAACAAGAAACCAAGAACGCCAGCAAAACCGTAAGCCGCCTACAAAATCCCAGAACATGTAAACCGAATCTTCAAAAGACACACACAGACACAACAAAGGAAACAACAACACACACAGAGACAAAGCACAGTTAAACCTGAAGTAAGCGAAAAGCAAAAATGGAGGGCCCAGGCACCCTTCGAGTGGACCCTTTCCCAAGTTCGCGAGGCAGCAGGCCTGCGCGGGATTCCGCGCAGGCGCAGGCCACTTTTGGGGTTTGGGGACTTCCTTAATGGGTTTGGGGAGTTTAGGGGACTTCCTTAGTGGGTTCAGGGCTCAGTGTTTTGTTGCAGGGTCTTCCTTCATGGGTTTGGGTTCCGGGTTAGGATCTTCGAATGGTGTGGGCAGTATATGGAGTATATGGGACTTTCCGAAAATAGGAGTCAGTAACATAGTACCCTAAATAGTAGGATCCCTTTTATAAGGACCCCCAAGATAAGGTACGCCCCAATTTTCGGAAACTCCCCTACATGACGCCATCAAGCTTCCCAAGGCTCGGCGATGCCATCACTCTTGGCTTTACAGTAGGGTAGGGCTGAATGATTGGAGTAGGTTTGGTGTATACTGTACTCGCAACCAAAGTATATGGGGACGATAAGGGGAGGCGTACACGGTCGTGCGGCGGCCTTCATGACTAGATCAAGTGGGTATGTCATACTGTTGATGATATAAATCCTGCACTACCTTAAGGACCCTAAACTATGGGAATTATGGTATGTTCCTTATTATGGGTCATGCAGGATTTATATTATCAACCGTAGGTTGTACACTGCCAGGGGTAAGATATAAAAGGCCCTCCGACCCAAGCCTCTTGCGTATTCAGGAGAAAGCGGTACTTGGGCAGATCGTGCTGCTCCAGGTAATACTGCAACTTCCTCGCAGCAAGCCACAGCAACAACCCTGAGAATGCCATAGATCGAACAAATATGTGCACCCCCCCCTCACCTTGCTGAATTCACCAGATGCGTATCTGGAAACAGTCCTATCTTTGTCCATAGCTTACTTCCCAACTTGGAAACAAGGTTAGAAGCGTTCATCAAGGTACAGTTGTGGCGTCCTATTCTTTTCGATGAAGGTAGACCCAAACAAGTACGGATATCAAGCCCCAAATCCTACACCCAATTTGCAACGAAGTTAGACCTTCCCATGCACCTTTTTTCTCAGACCCTGTCAGTTCAACCCTAAAACATCAACGGTGGCCCTTCTGAATGAGGAGACCCGACAACTATCGAAGGGCACTCGGCTCAGTTATGGACCGGTCCCCCGGACCCCGGCATGATACGGTTTAGGGTTGAGGAGTTTAGGGTTTAGGGTTCAGAAAGGGCTACCATCCAGAAAGGGCTACCTCTTAGGGTTAGGGTTTAGGGTTGAGGGGTTTAGGGTTCAGGGGTTAAAGGGTTTATACGGCATACCAGGTCCCGTGCTGACTGGTCATAACCGGCAATAGTATCAGAACCCGTTCAATGGATGCCAAACACCCAAACAATACTATGAGTTACTTTGAAGCCCTGGTTTAGGGCTTAATTCGCTGTCTCGGGTTCATACACACACAATGTGACAAGCAGAGTTGCCGTAAAAAAGCCCAGCAAGTCTCAAGTTCAACTCAAGCCCTAAACCCTAAACCCCTAAACCCTAAACCCTCAAGCAAGGGCATCCAATAAGCCCTAGGTATCTTCGAATTATGTCGTCGCCTCCACACTAGCTGCAAGATCACCCGGGCAATGCGAAGGCGGTCGCTCTCCTTCACCATGAGCATTAGAATTGTGGTTTCGGGTCTGGCCCCGGGGTGTGCAGAAGAGAACTTGCTTGGAGGGTCGGGGGACTTAGTAACTAGATATTTTAAAGACTTATAAGTACCATTACCCCCAATGAGGATCCCTCTTAGGGTACTTATAAGTCTACTTACTACCGACTTACTAAGTCCCCCGACCCTCCAAGTTGAGTTCAGCCCTACAGCTCCATGTGCATACTTTAGGCCTCAAGCATGGGGGGTTCCTATATAGGTACGCTAAGGACTAAGTATATACTGAGCCCTTAACACTAAACATAGGTACGTGGAGCCTGTGAGCAGAGCCGAGGAATGAGCCAGCGCACCTAAACTCTTGGCTTGCGTAGGGTTTACCCTTACCCAAAGGCTCCTTCCCGTATAGGGACCCCTTTAAGGCCTAAGTACCTACTATATGGGTACATGGAGTCTTAGGGTTATTTTAATAAATGCTTCTGAACTCCCTTTCCGCACTGAGTTCCCTAAGGGCCCAGGCATCCAACTCAGCATACTTTGATCCTAAAGTACGGATATGGGAGTTTCCGAAAATTAGGGGGACCTTATTTTGGGGTCCTTATAATAAGGATCCTACTATTTAGGATACTGTCTTAAGAAGCCAATTCGTCACGAGTGACGTAGCTCCTACCATGTCATACAGAGATTGTGCCCTCAAAACTCGTCTCTGAGTTTGCCCATAACCAACCAGACACCGTGCAAATCCTCAGAGAAAGCGCTCCAAAGGAACCCCTTGAGAGGAACCTCATGGAGCCCCTAGAGAACCCGAGAGGGCCCATAAAGAACCCTAAACCCTGAACCCTGAAGGGGCCCATAAAGAACCCTAAACCCTGAACCCTGAGAGGGCCCATAAAGAACCCTAAACCCTGAACCTTAAACCCCCAAGGCGGCCATAGAAAGCCCATCGGCCTCTGTGAAGAAGCCCTTTCCAGGTGCATCCAGGTGCCTTCGAGTGTTGGATATCCTTGGCGATGCTGAATGTGGAGTGTAGGATTTAGGGTTTAGGCCGATTTAGGGTTTAGGGCTAGGGTTTAGGGTTGTAGGGGTTTAGGGGTTAGGGGATAATGTAGAGTTTAGGGTTGCAGGGTCGGGGGAGTTAGTAAATAGCTACTCGATAGCCTTATAAGTACCATTATTCAGGCCCCTCTTGGGGTACTTATAAGTCTACTTGTTACCTATTTACCAAGTCCCCGGACCCTCCCAAGTGAAGTACAGTTGAAGCCCAAAGTTGGAAACCCAATAGCCTCAATCCTTAAGAGCAATGTATCGGGAATCCGGGCACTATTTGGCCTTAATCCGGTTTCCAACTTAATCGGGTGTACTTGGAGGTTCCTGGGTAATTATTGGTGGGGTTATAAGTGCGTAGGATAACTATAGTTATAACCAATACTTGGCTGACTTCTGAACCCATGCTAAAAGATAAACTGTTAGCCTCCTTATCATGCTTCATATAGACGCCCGTTAAAGTCCTAAGAGCCAACCAGAAGAATGCCAAGAATATTAGGGGACTGATAACCCCACTTATAGCTACAATGAGCCTCCAAGTACTGCAAGTCCCCGGACCCTGCAAGTGGATTAGCAAAGGTCGGATCGGCCTCAAGGGAGTCTCAAGACTGGGAAATGTACTTGGAGCGTCGGGGGACTTAGTAGCTAGTTATTTTGGAGACTTATAAGTATCATAACCCGAATTAGGATCCCTTTTAGGGTACCTAAAAGTCTACTTACTACCTACTTACTAAGTCCCCCGACCCCCCAAGTATAGTAATGTAGGAACCTGATTAAGAAACCTTGGGCCTTCTTTTAGAGCTTCGTTTATGAATCCTACTATTTTGGGGATTATAGGCCCCAGGTTTCTTAATCAGGTTCCTACATCACCTGCCCCACTTGGAAGCTCATTGGTAGTTATAAGTGGGGTTATAAGTCCCCTGATATGGGTTACAAATATAATTATCCTTGTTTTGAAACCCCACTGACAACTACCCATGAACCTTCAAGTACGGGTTCCACTATATTATGATTTGGCATTAAAGTAGTCGCTATCTAGGCACTGTGAGTACCGGATCAAAAAAAATTAAACAGGATCAAAAAAAAACTTACTGCCCCAAGGATCAAAAAAATATTTAAACAGGATCAAAAAAAATATGCGCCCGTACTTCGCGGAAGATACATTCCTGCTGCTCCTTCAGCTGCCAGTACTTCCCGGGAAACGATTTCGTCGTGCTCTCCATTGTGTCTGAGTCTGAATCCCGCCAATAGTAGAGGGCTAGGTCTGCGACCCCACGCGCTCAGGCATGGAATGTCTGCAAATCGGGCCAGGAGGACAGAGGTTGGATTCTGTGCAGAAAGTGTTTCGCAACGCAGAGGAGTTTGCTGCTTCGCCGTCCTCAGCCAAGCGGAAAATCTTCCGTATGACCCTGCCTGAAATGGTGCCTGTGCAATGCCTGCCGACTTGAAGCACACAGACGCCTTTCTTTTACGGGGCGTGCGCCTTCTCCTCCGGCAGCCGCTCTGTGAAACAGGCAGGTGTGCAGAAGGATAAGCCGACCGTGCTTTCACCGGCAGTCAAAGCCCGCATGTTTTTCGGGTTTTTCTTGCACACCAAGCCCTCTTGCCCCCGAGGGGACCTGTGCACGCATCCGTACACACTCACTGCCCACGATTCACAGTTTCGTGGCGGGGTGTTCAGGACCTCGTTGTCGTGGCACAATGGATCTGACATCATCTTGCGAAAGAAGCAACTATCCAGGTTTCGGACACTTCTTCTCGCTGCTTTTGGAGACTCCTGCGCAAAATGTCACACTGTGGCGGTGAAGGGGAGACTGACTGAAACGGAAGACCGCAAGAAGACGTCGACGTCAAGAATTCTAGGAGGAGTTCTGCTTTCGAACGGAGTCTAGGGCTCCGGCGGACTTCGCAGCAGCTGAAGCGCTTGCCTGCACAGCGTGTTTCGGAGAGAGGGCAGTTGTGGCCATTGCGTGAGGACGAGTGAAACATGTATTGAACGCAAAGGCTCACGTCCAGCAATCAAGTTTCAGTTGGAACTGCTGACGCACAAACTGCCATGCTGCTCGGGCCTTTGACGCATGCTCTTCTTCCTCGTCCTGTATAGAACGCAGCACAACGACCGAGCGCGGACACCTATGTCTGCATCAGTTGCCCCGAGGCCTGACTTAACCATATAAGCAGGAACGACATGTGACAAGGGAGGCAACATGTCACAGTGACAGTGTGGCCGTGAACGGGAGATGGATTGAAGCGGAAGACCACAAGAAGACGTCGGTCTCAAGTTTTCTACAAGGAGTTCTGCTTTCGAACGGAGTCTAGGGCTCCGGCGGACTTCGCAGCAGCTGAAGCGCTTGCCTGCACAGCGTGTTTCGGAGAGAGGGCAGCTGTGGCCATTGCGTGAGGACGAGTGAAACATGCATTGCAAAGCAAAGGCTCACGTCGAGCAGTCAAGTTTCAGTTGTGCGAATAGATGCGACGCACCAGGCAACGCATTACCTGCCACTACTGACGCAGAGGCTGCTCGGGCCTGTGGCGGATTCTCTTCTTCCTCGTCCTGTATAGAATAGAACGCAGCACAACGACAGAGTGCGGACACATATGTGTACATCGGGTGCCCCGAGGCCTAAAGTAATCATATAAGCAAGAGACATGTGACAAGGGAGGTAGGGCGAACTGCCTTTGCAAGTGTGACTGCCCCTGCTTTTCGGGGCCTGGCCTCACCTTCCTCCTCATCTGTAGCCTCGTCCGAGCCCTGCGCGCTTGTAGCCTCACAGGCAATATATACTTGCACCAAGGCAAAGGCAATCTGCAAGTCAGAGAAGTCTGCGGAAGTATATCGGCCTCCGAAACCTTGTCGGTGCCATCCTGCACACAAGATGCGGGACAAGCCACATCTGCAAGTCAGAGACGTCTGCGGAAGTATTGCGGCCTCCGAAACCTTGTCCGCGCCATCCTGCGTGCAAGATGCGAGGACAAGCCACATCTGCATGGACACGCCGGAGCTGTGTCAACTCTACCAGGGAAACGGCCTCGTCTTGTGCAGCTGCCTCAAGAGGATCCTGATCAGTGCGAGCAAATGCTGCTTCGCAGTTGACAAGGTCAGGTGTAGTGTAACATTGAACTATTGATGAACATACTCTTGGACAAAATGCGGCCTCAGAACCGTTCTCGCGGACGACCTGCACAGTGGACGATCGGGCAAGCCGTAAGTCGAAGCTTCACAAGGCTCCCGAAATCTCTCCATGTCTCCCGACGGTGCCTCGCTGGGCTTCTGAGCCTGAATTTCACAAACACTGAAAGCCGACTGCTTGTATTTACACCATCCGACCGCATACTGCTGAGGCTCAGGCTTTGGCCGCCGCTTGATGAACTCGCAGCAAAACCCCGGCAGGCACATTGGGGAAAATTGCACGCAAGCCAGGAAAGTCCAAGGTGACGAGGTCTGGCAAACCGATTTGCTCAGCTGTGAACAAGGCCAGGAAGCTGCCGGCGCCGCACCGACTCAGGAGGGCTTTCATGGAAGGATCCGGCTTGGACACGCTGGAGCGAGGCAGAATGCCAGCTGGCGCCGAAACACCGACGCCACAGGGCAAGGCTTCCGGACCTGGCAAGATCATGTCAACTTCTGCCAGGTGCTCGGTAGGCTCGCGGGCTTCTCTTCGAGACGGTAGCTTTGCTTGCGTCAAGGAGACATGCTTCAATTCTGTGAGGGCGAGGTGCGCATGCTCGCAAGAGCCGTGCAGGCAAAAGATGTTGCAGAACGCACAGGCCACATTTAGGTATGGATTCTCACCTTCCGCATCATGACTGTGGCCTCTTTGCCACCAGCGAGCAGCGGCAGGTCCGACGACGACCACGACATACTTTGCAACAGACTTAACGAGAGCTTGCAAATCAAGGGTGTTTTCGCACATGTGCTTCAAAGCATCATCTAAGGAGGCCGGCGACTTTGCTTCAAGAATGGCCAGAAGCGCTTTGGCCGTACCGGCAGGGACGGGTTCCACGTCCTCATCCGGGGTCCGGGACCAAGCACCTGCATCTGGGCTGTAGGAAGCGAGGGTGCGCTTCATGGCGAAGCAGGTCGTGTTGCCGCTTGAGTAGACGTCAAAAGCGCGACATCGGTGATACTGGGAAGCCGACGAGCGCCCTTCCGCAGTAAGCGCAGTAGAATCCCACAGAACGAAACGATCGGGGAAAGGTTCCTGCGGCACATCCGGAAGCGGCGCAGCCTTGGCCTGCAGCTGTTCCAGACGCACTTGTGTGAAGTTGTTCAGCTTCTGCACTACAGTGTCCAAGGAGTTGCGCAGCTTTCCCATGGCCTTCTTCAGCTTGTGTCTGTGCCAAGACTCTTGCGCTTGTGTGCCCGAGGCCGAGCCTGGCTGGCTTCGCTGGAGGCCGGTCCACCAATCCGCGCACCACATGAAGGCGCCTGAAAAATCCAGATCTGCCGGAGCCTGAGCACGGCCCAATTTGGTGAAGTAGTGCTTCTGCATCGCAGCAACAGCCTTCTTTTCAGACGGCTCCTGCACTTCCAAAGCAGCGAACAGCAAACTGCTGATCTTGTGAAAAAGCAACAACGTGGGCACAGATCGCAGCACATACACAGTATGTCGAATGAGAGGCAGGAGTTTTTTGCCAGATGCAGTCAGTGTTTTGTTCAAGGTGCTGAAAATGCCTTTCCTCCAGGCCGCCGCTGTCTGGTCTGCGCTGCTCCCTGCAGTCCTGGTCCTGCGGGCGCACGCGCCGACAAGGTGAGCGAAGTCGCCTACGCGCTGAGAGTTTGGAAAGTTCCGTTTGCGAGCTTTCTCCTCACCTGTATGCCAGTCGGCATGATACTGGCGCGTGGCTTCAACAAGGTCGACACCACTGACCTGCTTGGCGCAATCCACTGTTGCCTTGAAAAGGAGGTCGTAGTTTTCATCCGACTCCTTGTTCGAAATCGCGAACAACAGCGGCGAGAAGGTGGTGCGGAAGGCATACGTGGTGCCGTCACGCACGTAATGTTTGGTGAGCGCACCGATGCTGAGCAAAGCCCAGCTTTCATGGGTCAGGCGGTAGGTGCCGTCACCACAGAGCTTTACAAATGACTTATTGCACAATGCATCCATGGTTGCTTTTAACAAAGCGGGATTTACAAAAGCCACTGCGGTGCACTCTGGATCGTACGTAGCTGCGGCGATCTTAAGGCAGTTGGGCCACTCTGCCGGGGGTGCCTCGAACAACGTCGACATCGAGCCAAGATCACGTTCAACCTGATGCCAGTCGGCCTGAATCCAACCAAACTTGGTTCTTTTGGGTGCATTCTGCTCGGGCTTTGGCCGATGGTTCTTCGCCCAAGTCATGAGCCACGCTTCAGGCACAACCTCTGCTTGCAGTCCACGGAGGAGGCCGAGTAACTCTTCTGTGTCGGCACGGGGGTTTTGCTGCAGGTGCTTCTTCAGCGCAGCTTCGGCAGTGGAAGTTAACGGCGTCCATTGTTTTGTTGCCGAGAAGTCGCCGTGGGCAGTCAGTGGGGTGAAACGGCGCTCGAGCTGCCGTGACTCGATGCTGTACTGAACATAACCTCGCCAGCCCTTTCTGTCCTGGCACGTCGGGCAGGAATTGCACCAAAGAAAGATCTTGTACCCTTGACTGAACTCGTACTTCTGGCAACGGATATTGAGGACCTTGCCTTGTACTCTGGTCGACGCCCAGGATCTTTGGGCATCGATAAAGGCCTGCTCGGTGGAGAAAGCTTCCTCGGGCTCTAAGCGCACAGGAGCAGAGATTTCCGTGTATACTTTCTCTGTGTCTTCCTTTGAAGGTCTTCCACGTGTGGATGCCTTAGGAACTGCCTTGGCTTTGGCAGCTGCAGCTGCGTTGGGCTTGGCTTTGGCCTTGCCTTTCGGCTCGGGCGGCCCTGCATTGGCACGTTTACCACCGCCACTCATACACGGAACTGAAACTGCCGGTGCAATTGCATGAAGCAGCCGGACGGCTATCACATCCTGGCTACCTAGTGGAAAAACTGCATCGTCGTTGGGAACAGTCCGGCCGGACGCTTCGTGAATCAGGCACAAGCACGGAGAAGTCACAGTAGACTCAGTAGACGAAACCAATGCTGACGCGAGCGCATGAAGCGCGGAGCCAGAGACAGGGACTCGAACCAGAAAGCACACACACATATCACCATATTGCAGGTTGACGGGCTCCTCGTATTGTCGGTCAGGACGACTCACCTCACAATGGGTGATGCGAGAGCTGGAGATGTGGACATGCTCCGGTCCATCGGAGATGACGTGGCCGGACTCTGTGTCAGTGAGGCGAAGGGCTGGCGTTGCGCCAGCAGCATCAGGAAAGAAAGCAGCTGTGAGCATGGAGTGCAGGTCTGCGCCTGTTGTGGGGATGGGAACTTCAAACAACATACACTGACCCCGATAGGTAATGTTAATGTAGCTGTTGCGGCAGTACACAGGCGGTGGAGTTGGCGAGAAGGTCGAGCTGGAAGCATCGACAGCCCGGGCTTCATTCTGGCTGTGATCATCAAGCGATGGATCCTGACGGAACTCTAGACTCGCTCGGTCATTGGGCGAAGCGCAGTAGCATAACCCTGAAGAGTCGGAAGCTTGCACGCTCTGCTCCTCGTATTGTCGGCGGCTAGGACGACTCATCTCACAATGGATGATGTGGGAGCTGGAGGTGTGGACATGCTCCGGTCCATTAGAGATGACGTGGCCGGACTCTGCGTCAGTGAGGCGAAGGGCTGGCGTTGCGCCAGCAGCATCAGGAAAGAAAGCAGCTGTGAGCATGGAGTGCAGGTCTGCGCCTGTTGTGGGGATGGGAACTTCAAACAACATACACTGACCCCGATAGGTAATGTTAATGTAGCTGTTGCGGCAGTATACAGGCGGTGGAGTTGGCGAGAAGGTCGAGCTGGAAGCATCGACAGCCCGGGCTTCATTCTGGCTGTGATCATCAAGCGATGGATCCTGATGGAACTCTAGACTCGCTCGGTCATTGGGCGAATCGCAGTAGCATAACCCTGAAAAGTCGGAAGCTTGCACGCTCTGGTCTGCTTCATCAGACATGCTGGCATCATCTGGAAATGCTACAGGAGACAAGCCCTCCTCCTCGTCCTCCTCCTGCTCCAGACAAGCCCAATCTGGAAGGACTTGCGCCGGGCCTTGGTGCCCCTAGAACCGTCCTGGCTACGCTAGGCGAAGACGGTGCAGGGGAGCGCTGCGCCGGCGGTATGCTGGGAGGTGAATCTTGCCAGCGCAGGCGCCTTGGTGGTGTTGGCAGTGCTCCTCCAAACATATCAGCGCCCACCGCTCCGGCAGTCACCTTGGGAAAAGGCGGTTTTGGATTTGAATAGTCAGGGCCAGAAATACAAATGAGCCGTTCAAAGTGGCCGGGGTTGCTGGGACCTGCAGGCTCCGTGTAGAGCACACACGGCGCGGAGCAAAAAAGCAAGGGCGATGCGAGGACACTCAGCAAGGAACGACAGGTCGGCGGGTGGTGCGCATGGAAGCGGAGAAGACATGCGGCGGGTATGTGGAGAACAAGCAAGCCGTGTGGAAACCTCGTGGGCCAGGTGTCAACGGCTGCTTGCACGTGCCACTCCTGCGTCAGGCTTCCTTGAAGCAGGTTACCCTGACTGTTCGCAGGATGAGCCGACCGTGCTGAAAGCCATTGGGAGACACGGCAACGCGCAGTGGCAGGAGCACACCGAGTTTGGGCTTCGATGGCGTGCCAGAAGCAGTCACCCTGGCCTGGGTTCGGCTCCGCCACCACACGCAGCAGCTCAAGAATTTCCTGTGTTTTGGCTGTTGATGCAGGCATGAAAGTAGGATTGAGGCTGAGACTGCCAGGTGTAGGACCAGACGATGCACCGGCAGAAGGCGGAGGAGCAAGCGAGCCGCACGGTGGACGGCATGAGCGCCTGCCGCGGCACACGGCAGTCAGCGCGAGCTCGTCGATCCTGCCACAAGGAAACGGCCACAACTGCGCAAGTTGCATCGGCCAGCTTGAAGTCTTGAAGCAGTGTACCTCGCGCGAAGAAGTTCCCGGCGCCACTTCCTTGTGGCGCGACCCCAGCAGTAGCGGTCGCCTGCAAGCAGCAGCACTCTGTGGCACGTGCATGGACGCAGGTGCATTTTCCTGAGAGCACGACACCAAGAACTGTGCAGGTACAGCCCAGCGCCATTTGCCTGCAGAGCGATGTGCGGAAGCGTGGCAGGAGTCCGCTTTGGGCGTCGCCTCTCTGGCTCCGTTCACGCAGAGGCTATTGGTCACGTCCTGTCAGCGTGCGAACTCACAGCAGAAACGTACGGCTAAGCGAAAGAAAGGAGGATATAAGAGGACCTTTGCCTTCAAAGCTTCATCCAGCAACTGCTCGTCCCAGTCCTGCAACATATGCCGCGCAATCTGGGTAAAATGTACCGGGGCCCCGGCAAAAGTGCGGAACATTGTTGTCCTTGGCCTGGGAGCCGGTCTGCCTGAGCGGATGGCTGCTTATCTGCGCGACGGGTTACGTCAATAGCAAGACAAGCTTTGCCGGCGTAGTTTGCGCCTGGCTCTCGCCTGCCATCCACGCCGCTTTCGCATGCTTCGGCCCCAGGAGTATGAGTCACCTATGAAGTCAGGCGACACGGGAGTATACACAAATATATATATATATATATATATGTATATACACAGATATGAGCACATGTAGGCTGGTTTAAGAGCGGGACACCAAGGAACGGGCATGTAAAGGCCAAACTCTGCATCCTTTTCTTGGGCAGCTCGAGAGCACATGTTCGTCAAGCGACAAGCAGGAGCTGCCTCGACGGGTTTATCGCAGCAAGCATTGTCCACGTCCTGCACGAAATGTAGTGGCTGAAAAGGCTCGAGGGAGAGGCAAGTGGAGGGACAAAGCTGGACTCCTGACACGACCCAACTACATGCAGGAGCATTTGCAGCTGGGAAAAAGGACAAGCACAAGTCCATGACAAGCCTTCTTATCGCGTGCCTGCAGAGACAACGGTTGTCATGGATGATGCGACACGTTGCGACACAGACACTTCAGGGTCACAGCAACCTGGTGCGACAGAGAAATTCTCAGCCTGGGAGGATTTGCGACCAACGGAAGAGGAACACCACGCCTGGGCAGACGGCTTGTGTCAAAGAACCGCAACATCGTGCATTCACCACCGGCCTCGTCAATAACAAGGGGCCCGATCTGACACACACACATGCTCAGACAGCATGTGTCACCGGCAACCGTCACTCAAAGGGTATACTTCAGGAAGCAGACCGAGGCTCAGGCTGGCGTGCACACGGTGAGGCGACAAAACGTCGCCATGTGTGTTCGGCGAAACACGTTCCAGTCCCAGGGACTGGAGGCCTTGGTCTGGGTGTGAGAAATGACGTGCCTGAACGTTTGTGAACGGCTGACAGCAACTGGCAGGCCGGCATCGTCATCGACCATGTCTGCCCAACGTGGGGTGCTGAAACCCATTGCAGAACCACCTCGAGGGGGCAGCCGGTCATTCAGGAGGCAACTTGTCAGAGGTTGTCCTAGCCGGTCCTAGCCTGAAAAGGAAGCTGACGATGAAGGGCCCGGGTCGAATGTTGCAGCGATGGCTACGGCAGGGAGACTGCGAAGACGAGGACAAGGCCAGAGAATGCAGGAATCTAAGTTTGCAACTGGCAACAACCATGGCGGCGGGAAACATCTCACTAAACCCCTGCATTCAGCAGACCGCAGACCCTGCAGCCCCATGTCCTTGCGGAACAGGAGCCACCGGGCATTCAAACGAATCGAAACTGCAAGCGCGCGCCGAGTTTCAAAGAGCACAGGCCAAAACGTCGAATCTGCATGTGGCAAGCAGCACATCCGAACCAGCCATTCACCATGTGGACGCTCGATTCCACAAGCACCCGCTGGAGACACACGTCAGGGGCGTCACAGCACATAGCACATCAACACCAGCCATCCCCGATTTCGCAGGCAACCGCTCCAGACGCAGTGCCAGCAGCAAATAGCATCGACATCGCACAAAAGCAGCTGTACACTGGCGGAAACATCTAGTACTACTACTACTACTACTACTACTACTACTACTACTACTACTACTACTACTACTACTACTACTACTACTACTACTACTAGCGACTGCTACTGCTACTGCCACTATCTGCTACTGCTACTGCTACCGCTACTGCTACCGCTACTGCTACTGCTGCTGGTCCTACTACTACTGCTACTACTACTACTACTACTACTACTACTACTACTACTACTGCTACTGCTACTACTGCTACTGCTACTGCTACTACTACTACTACTACTACTACTACTACTACTACTACTACTACTATTACTATTACTACTACTACTACTACTACTACTACTACGACGACGACGACTACTACTACTACCACTACCACTACCACCACTGGTACTTCTACAACGGCGGCAACAACAGCAACTACAGGACCTGCAGGGTCAAAGCTCGCTAGTGCGTCGTTACCGGTCTGGGAGAGAGGCGCCGGAAGCAGCAGTCGCGAGTTGTTTCAGGCGCAGTTCTGCACGTCGTCTTTGCGACAGTCCGCACAGCGAAGCCTGACAGACGAAAGCATGGGCAAAACACACGAGACACACACACACACACACACATGGACTTCACAGGTCTGAGAGCACAGCTCCGGTTGCGCCAAACGTGAGCTGCCAGGTGCACCCTATAGCAAGGCGTGGCATTCTGCTCAGTGGACGCAGACTACCTGACGCAAGAGATAATTTGGCGCAGCCTCTGCTCGACAGGAGCGTGTCGGCACGCGCCTAAGACTCTCTAGTCTCAACAGGCACAGCCAGGAATGTTTCGGGCGAGCTGATCTTGACACAGCGACAAGGCGGCACCTGCCACAGGTGTCGCAAGCGGCGTCCCGCCCGGGCGCTGTCCACCTGCAAGACAGGAAACTCGGCGCAGCACCCTGTGCAGACTTTTGGTGACGCAGGGACTCAGCAGTGCGCCACAGAAGCTCTCTCAGTTTCTTGAAGCTGAGAACGGTCACCTGCGTGCAAAAAGGCTTCAGCGTCCACAAGACTGTATGTGGGAGTTGCGAGGGCCTTCTGGACATGCCCGAAGGAGACGCCGACCCTCCGCTGCAGCGGCCTCTGCATTGAATTCAGGGCGATGAGAGAAGGCCTTGAAGTTGCAACTTGCACACATGTCAAAGCAAACCTTGTCTCCTCGTGGACGCTCCGGCGTCGAAGGATTGGGGCCTGCAGGCGGGCTGCTATGTGACTGAGGCATGACCGTCGCATGCTTTGAGGATCGCACGGGTCCGTGTGGAGGAGGGAGTGGAACCGGCTTAGACTTCTTGCGGACGGCGCGCCGGCGCCGCGTCTGGCACGAGGCACGTCTTGACCGAGTGCCGCATATCTCAAGTGTGGCAAACGAGCGGAGGAGCCCACGACTCCGGCGGGGGTGTGGTGATGTAGAGCTTTCGGCCGTCCGGGTTCCTGCCGCCAGGCAGACACCAACGATTGTTGGTGCGCCCATCCTGACAGTCAAGCTTGACTTCGTCACACAAGTATGTATGTCACGCTAGTCCGGGGTCGCCTCCCCGAAATGCAGGCGGTGACACTCCAGGCAGTAGAGCCATCGGGCCAACTTGCCTTTCTGGCACCATCTCCATTTCGTTCCCTCCGTATCTTGCCACATTGTCACCAGCCTGAGAACGAAGGGCACACGTCGCGAGAACAATGTTGCAGAGCAGCAACCGCGGCCTCTCTGTTCTGAGCTGGGTAAGGTGACGCTTCCTGCGACCAATCAAACGAAGGAAGGTGCGGCGCGAATGCAACCGACACGCCTGCAGCTGGGACACACAGGCTCGCCAGTACGGTACTTCTTTTTAGAAGCCATGGCAGAGCTACACAACTGAAGCCAAAAGACGACTCGAGACACGTTCCTGCGCGCACAAATCAAGGATCGAGGAGCGCACTCCACAGAGAATCGCCGCCAGCAGCTTCAAGCATGCTCTGTCTACAGACTAGGAAAGTGTCTGTTCCAGGCATCTCCCTTGACCACCTCCCGGCTACTCCCAAGCGCTAAAGTTTCCGTATACAAATCCCCAACTAACAGTGCGCAAGGAGGGGGACGCGGCAGGGTCCTTGCAATCACCCACTGTTTCCGCAAACTAGCCGCGGTCCCGAGGGAGCTGCTTACACAGTCTCATTCCTTCGTCCTCAGCCTAAATCTTCACAAAAAACCGATGCTCCGAACTTCCAAACAGCTCGATAAACCACTGCAAGTTACGAAATCGACACCCTGCCACCTACGGTAAATCAGCAGAGTTAAAACATTACATGTAAAACACCAAGTAGACACCCAAACGCAACGACCCCCCCAAAGTGTTTCCCCAAAGTACTGCTCACCACAACAGGAAAGCGCAACGACTTCTACAGTTGGGAGTATCGGCTGTCACAAATCGTACTGCCCGGTTTTGATGGCTGGTCTGCGTCTGAAACTATTTCTGGTTCGGCGGGCGGAGGGGAGGGGAGGGGGAGGGAGAGGAAGAGGTGTGGGCGGGAAAAGCAGGAGGGTGGTGTTTGGCCCGCAGGCTAAAAATTGTATGTGTGGAAGGGCGCGGCAAAGGCGTGGAGGGGAGGGCCCCCACCCACGCGCAGTGCCTAGGAATTGTAGGCACTGCGCGGACGAGGTGTGGGGGAGGGGGAATGGGGGAGGGCAGGGGTGGGGGAGGGAGGGGCAGTGTGGGGGGGGGAGGAGGGGGGAGGACCGACCAGGGAGCGGCAGTGTGGGCGGGGGGGGAGGGCCCGCTCCTCCCTAGGGCTTGGAGATGAGGGGAGGAGTGATAATGCGGAAGAGGTGGGCGTACGGAAGGGTGCAGCACAGGCGTGGAGGGGAGGGCCCCCACCCACGCGCAGTGCCTAGAAATCGCAGGAACTGCGTGGGGTGTGGGGGAGGGGGGAAGGGGGGAGGGCAGGGGTGGGGGAGGAGGGGAGGAGCAGGGAGGTGGCAAAGGTGGTTCCAGGCGGGGAACGCGATGTGGGGAGGGAGTGTGGAGGGTGGGGAGGGGAGGAGGGCGAAGCCAAAATAATGGGAGGAACGACAAGAAGGGAAGGGGGGGGCTGGAAGGGGGGGGGACGCGCCACGTGGGGAGGGAGTGTGGAGAGGCAGGGGATGGAAGGGGGGAGGGGAGGGGGACGAGGGCGAGCCCCAAAAGACGCGATGGGGGAAGAGGGGGTTTCCGAGTTAAGGGGGCAGGGAGGGGAAAGGGGAGCGGAGGGGAGGGGAGGGAGGGGGAGAGGGGAGGCCAAACAGGCAAAAACAAAAATAACGGTGTTGTGGAGGGAAAGAGGGAGGGAAAAGGGGGCGGGGGGGGGCAAACAGCGTTGGAGGGGAGGAACCGCTAGTTTGTGTTAGGTGGGGGGGAATTGGGAGGGCGGCCCGACGGAGAGGGATCGGGTAAGGAAGGGAAGGAACCCCCCCCCGGCAGGAGCATTATTATTATTATTATTATTATTATTGTTGTTGTTGTTGTTGTTGTTGTTGTTGTTGTTGTTGTTGTTGTTATTCTTCTTCTTCTTCTTCTTCTTCTTCTTCTTATTATTATTATTATTATTATTATTATTACTATTATTATTATTATTATTATTATTATTATTAAAATAATAATTATTATTATTATAATTATAATAATAATAATTGCTATTATTATTATTGTTGTTGCTGTTGTTGTTATTATTATTATTATTATTATTATTGTTGTTGTTGTTGTTATTATTCTTCTTCTTGTTATCATTATTCTTATTATTATCATTATTTATTATTATTATTATTATTATTATTATTATTATTATTATTATTATTATTATTATTATTATTTTCGTGTCTTCTTCAAGGCCCGAGGGGGGGAAACGCGTTGTGTGGAGGGGGGGGACGCGCTACGTGGGGAGGGAGTGTGGAGAGGGGGAGGACCGATCAGGCCCGGGCAGGGGGGGGGAGGGGGGAGCGGCAGTGTGGGGGGGGGGGGGATGGAAGGGGGGGAGAGGGGAGGGGGACGAGGGCGAGCCCCAAACATAACAATCATGGTGGTTTTGGTACGGAAGGGTGCGGCAAAGGCGTGGAGGGGAGGGCCCCCACCCACGCTACTACTACTACTACTACTACTACTACTACTACTACTACTACTACTACTACTACTACTACTACTACTACTAGTACTACTACTACTACTACTACCACCACTACTACTACTACTACTACTACTACTACTACTACTACTACTACTACTACTACTACTACTACTACTACTACTACTACTACTACTACGCAGGATTAATTTTTTTTGATCCTGCTTAAATTTTTTTTTGATCCCAAATAAATTTTTTTTGATCCTGATTAAATTTTTTTTTGATCCGCATGCCGGCACTGTTGGGCCAAAGTATACATACTAGGATTCTGCAGACCCTCAGGGTAGAGTAACCACATACTTTAAGCCCTGGGGTTCGGAGTCTTGCCGCCTCTCATAAAATTACATAACTATACTGAATTTAGAACCCTAGCAACAATTATAATTTTAGCTGTTTCTTAGGGATTATAATAGACAAAAATCAAGAATCATTTCTAAGTACCCCTAAGAAAACGCCAACATACCAGCTTCTTTCCAGCAAGTGTCAGGCTTTGGTGCATGGGACTCTCGATGAGGATCACGAAACCATCCTCCCATCGGGGCACCCCACCGGCGGGTTTAGTAGGGCTAAAAAAGCACATAAGCAAATATTAGGATAGGGATATCCCATATAAACCCCCTGATAATGAAGCTCATGAAGGTGAAATATCCCCACAAAATGCTTATGCTTATGTGCTTTTTGGGTTCCTAATTTAGGGCTTTGGATGAAGTTTAGGGTGTAGGTCTAGGTTGAGGACTTATCGGTGAGGCTCTTGAATTTAATTAAGGGTTCCGGGTTCGGGGTGTGGGGTGCACACGTAACCCTCGCAGCATGCCTGTCTTCAATCCCCAGACCCTCAACAAACCCTGAACCACAAAAACCCTAGACCTCTCAAAAACCCTAAACCCTTCAAAAATCCTAAACCCCTAAAAAACCCTAAACCCCTCAACAACCCTAAATCCTAAAACCCTAAACCCCTCAACAACCCTATACCCTAAAACCCTAAAACCCTCAACAACCCTAAACCCTCAACAACCCTAGACCCTCAAACCCTGAACTCCCAAAGAAACGCACAAAAACAAAACGACGGCCTCCCGAGCGGCGAGCTCTCGCGCGAGGCGCTCGGTGCGGCACCAGCCCCTCTCGGCCCAGGATTCCTCCGAAGGGCATAGGCTTGTAGGGTTCCCTTAATGGGACCCCTACCCTGTAATGGGCTATATGATGGGTATATAATAGCTATATTAAGGGTATATACCCTTATTACGGGTCTTACTTGGAGGGTCGCTGGACTTAGTAAATATATTAAGTATAGACGTATAAGTACCCTAAAAAGGATCTTAATTGGGTTATGGTACTTGTAAGTAAATTTGTTATCCACTTACTAAGTCCCCTGACCCTCCACGTAGGGGCTTAGGGGTTTACGGTTTATAAGGTTTTAGGGTTGAGGCTTCGGGGATTCCTTCAAACCGATCGCATAGGCTCTCCCACAGGGTCCAAGCAATAGCGTCGATTTACAGATGATTCAAGAGTCACCAATATCATGCATAATTCGTGCTCTATGTTAGACACAATAAGGGAAATTAAAAAAAATACCAAATCGAAACCTAGTATAGTAGATACTTCTGGGCCCCAAGTACGTACTATAAGTACTTATATACTACAATGGTACTTGGGCCCTGTTGGGTTTAGGTCTGGGGTTTAACACGTTAGAATTACTTCAAGCGTAAAGTTTAGGGAGAAAAGCGTAAAGTTTAGGGAGAAAACATAGTACAGGCCCGGCGTTGTGGTTTAAGACATCAACATTGCTTCAAGCATTTGGGAGTAGGCTTTAGGGTTCTTGGGTTCAGAACTACTTGAAGTGTTTAGGGTTTAGGGATCGGCTTTAGGGGCATAGGACTTCAGGAATACTTGAAGGGTCGGGGTTCCCGGTAAGCAGGGACTAACTAGAGCACCGAGCCGCCAAGAAAGGATCAGAATTGGGATCCCTATCGCTCCATGTACCCACATAGTACATGCTTAGGCCTTAAATGAGTGGTACACGGAGCCTTTGAAAATTGGGATTGGGGTTGTTTCGCTCTTGTAACACCATAAAACCAAGTCTTGCTAGGTCTGCCGACCCTCCAAGAATAAGGGCTGTAGGGTATATCCCTAAACCCTGAACCCTAAATTTTAAGGGCTTTAGGGTATGAGGGCTCCCAAAGGTCTTTGCCTGGTTAGTACAAGTATGCATGCTTACGGCTCTGCATTTCTTGGGTTTGCGGCTTAGGGCTTTGAAGCTTGGGATACTTGTGTTGGCAAGGCGTTCCCGTTCGAAATTTCTCTGCCTTTTCGTGGAAGAGCATGCATGGTTTCAGATGGCTTTGCAAGCTTTTCATTCCAGGTTGGATTCGAGGCTGCAGGGCTCGCATTACTTATGTCCCCTACACAAGTACCCAAACGACTAGACCGACAAATCTATACGTCGTGTTACACCAAACCGCCCAGCCCCGTGGCAAGCCTTAGATGCCAAACCCTTCGAGGTCACCCGCAACCCTCACAAGCTTAGAGTTTCCAAAGTTTAGTACATTTAGGGGTTTAGGGTTTAGGGTTTGGCCCTGGCTTCAAATCTAGCGAGCCGAGACGCTTCCAAAGTCTTGCCACTGGGGGGGGGCAACCACTTGGCCCGACGGGAGATTTCGAAGTGTCTGACAAGAAAAGTGGCCACCTCTGGTGGCAGGACTCGGTACTTCGGAAAGGCTTTGCGAACCTCACCCAAATGCAGCAAAGCGATGCCAATGGCCGCAGGGACATTCTCAACCCAGTCCTGGCCACATGAAATCAACAAAGGCCCCCTGCTGCGGGACCAAAGCTCGTCGCCAATCTCCAGTGCGTCCATTCAAGACGTCATTGCTCAGCAGGACAAGGGTCGCATCATACTGGTCTGGGTTCCCAGTCTGGTGTGGGTTCCCAGTCTGCTCTGGGTTCCCAGTCTGGACGGGGTTGGCACCTGGTGTGACTTAGCAGGGCCGGTAGCTCCTATTTTACCTCCTATGGTAGAACCCTATGAACCCCTACAGAACCCTGCTTAAGAACCGTTTAAAGTAATCGTACTGTACCTGTACATGCCCCTATACAGTTGAAGAAATCGCATTGGACGTATCAATGCCCCCACACCCTGAACTAAACCCTAGCTTACTTTGAGGATCATGGGACTTAGTAAGTAAGTTATAATAGGGATTACAAGTCCCCTAAGTGGGGTTATCCTAATTATAACGTACTTATAACCTGACTTACTAAGTCCCATGATCCTCTATGTATGTTCACCTTGAAGTCCCAAGCCCATCCTGGCCGAGCAAGACCCCGACGTCGAAGTGCATCAACTCGGGGCAGAGGATGACGAAGTACTCGCACCTTTTTAGGATTGGAGTTTTCATTTAGGGCTTAGAATATGAGGACTTAATATGGGGGTTTGTGCTTAGGGTTTAGGGTCTCGAAGTACTCGCACCTGTTAGGGGGTTCGAGCTTCGACTTAGGACTTAGTATGGGGTTTAGGGCTTAGGCTTTAGGGTTTCGAAGTACTCGCCACAAACAGTGCAATGCACAAACTGCCAGCATGGATGCTGCAGGATTTTGTCTGCGACAGAGTAGCTGAAGCCACGGACCATTGCGAAGCGACCATAAGGATCCACCGATCCACCATTCAGATAATCGGTACTGAGGATAAATCGAATAAAGGTATGGAATTCAAGCACTAAGCTCCAAGACCCGACCCCCATACAGAGCCCTGTAAACTGAGTTCATAAGTTCATAAGCCCAAAAAGTGCACACTTTCAGTTTTGTAGTGGCTTTCAAAAAGTGTAAAGTGTGTCCACTCAGCTACCAGCACAAAGAGTTTCGATTCAATCACTTGGACCCTCAGCAAAGAAGCCCGTGGCACCTGGCGACGTAGGACACAATCGTGTCAATGGCGCGTTGTCGCTGCTTCTCCTGATCACCCATACACCCTGCATGTGGGATCATGGGATCTAGAGTAAGAGTGGGAGAAAAGACAGAGAGAGAGAGAGAGAGAGAGAGAGAGAGAGAGCGAGGGAGAGAGAGAGAGAGAGAGAGAAAGAGAAAGAGAAAGAGAAAGAGAAAGAGAAAGAGAAAGAGAAAGAGAGAGAGAGAGAGAGACAGAACAAAAACACGAAAAACAGATGCCAAACAACAAGCCACGCTGTATACAGCATGTGCAATGTGGGCATCCTATCGAGGACTTGTTGAAGGAACGTCTTGCAATGGTCGTCAAACGACTGGTGCCTACTTGTCGGGTATCATGGGGAACTAAAGGTTAATAACCTTTGGTTATATAGGGATTATATAAGGAGTATACTACCTCAAAAAGGTTAAATGTTACCTACTCTACTATGCTTTTGAAGCCTTCACGGTTTAGGGCTCAGGGTCCAAACCCGACCTGTGAACCTGAGGCCTACAGCCCTTAGTTGCTGACTTCATAAAGCCCCACATAGTGTACACTTTTAGTTTTATGGTGGGTAATATTGTCCCAAAAATTGTACACTTTTAGTTGTATGTATAGTAGGTGATATTAACCCAAAAAGTGCAAAGTGTATCCACTCAGCTACTAAGAAGCCCTGCTCCAGACCACAGGTTCAGGGTTTAGGGGTTTCGGGCCTAGGAAGCTTAGGGCTTAGGGTTCAGAACCTGATGAAGAAACCTTGGGCCTTTCTTAGGGGGTTTTTAGGGTTTAGGATTTGGGGCTTTTAGGGTTTACAGGGTTTAATGTAGGAGCCTGATAAAGAAACCTTGGGCCTTTATTAAGGTTCTTTTTATGAATCCTACGGTTTTGGGGTTATAGGCCCGGGGTTTCTTAATCAGGTTCCTGCAATATCTCAAATCCTAAAACCCCAAAAGGCAGACCTGAAAGCCGAGCCCCCCCAGGAAAAGGCGAGTCAGACTACTTAAAACAGGGCCCTGCGGGATGATGCTCTTCTCAAAGGGGGATTCCCCAGGGCTCCATGTACCTGCAAGGGATATATACGTAACCCTCTAAAGGGAACTCCAGAAAGTTGGAATATGGTTTCAGGGTAGGATACCTTATAATTTACCATAAAGGGTTTAGGATAATCATATTCCAACTTTCTGGCTTTTACCTTACAGGAACACCTTTTGAGGCCTACAGTGACTTGGGTACATGGAGCCTTCGGTCTTAACATACCAAGGGTTCAATCCTCTATAGACTCAAACCCTAAACCCTAAACCCTAAGCCCCTCAACCCTAAACCCCTGAACCCTAAACCCCTAAACCCTAAACCCATAAACCCTAAACCCCTGAACCCTAAACCCCTAAACCCTAAACCCATAAACCCTAAACCCCTAAACCCTAAACCCCTAAACCCTAAACCCCTAAACCCCTAAAGCCCTAAACCCTAAAACCCTAAACCCTAAACCCCTGAACCCTAAAGCCCTAAACCCCTAAAGCCCTAAACCCGGAAACTCTAAGCCCCTCAACCCTAAACCCCTAAGCCCTAAACCCCTAAACCCTAAGGCCTAAACCCCTAAACCCTAAACCCCTAGACCCTAAAACCCTAAACCCTAAAGCCCTAAACCCTAAAGCCTAAACCCCTAAACTCTAAACCCCTAAACCCTAAACCCCTAAACCCTAAACCCCTAAACCCTAAAGCCCTAAACCCTAAAGCCTAAACCCCTAAACCCTAAACCCCTAAACTCTAAACCCCTAAACCCTAAACCCCTAAACGGGTAAACCCTAAACCCCTAAGCCCCTCAACCCTAAACCACTGAAAGCCCTAACTCTCTGTAGCCAAGGCTCGGCTTTCGAGCCTGCACCCTGCGGACAAGAGAAGTAGTCGTACCTCGGGCTCTGAAGCTTTGCCTTCATTGAAGCTCCATGGGCCTATAGTAGGAACCTGATGAAGAAACCTTGGGCATTTATTCGGGTTTTTGGTGATTAGGATTAATTGCTTTTAGGGTTTATTGGGTTTAATATAGGAGCCTGATTAGGGCCTTTATTAGGGCTCCTTATATATGAATCCTACTATTTTGGGGTTATAGGCCCAGGGTTTCAGGGTTTCTTAATCAGGTTCCTATATTACCCCAGGGGTCCAAAGGACCCATGTAGGTTAGGATTTGGGAAAGTATATGACTATTTGGTACTTTGGACTACTCGTAGTTGCACTACTTCGACCACGACGACTACTGCTGCTGCCACTACCACGACGACGACTACGACTACGGCTACTACTGCTACTGCTACAGGTAGTGGATACTTCGAACCACAACCTCTACCGCCACCACTACCCCGACCCGTATCCCTATGCCACCATAACTACCATTACCACTACCACTACTGCTACCACGACCGCTGCCACTACCGTTGTACTCATACAAAAAGATGTTGAACATGATCCTATTTAAAGGGTCATGAGACTTAGTAACTGGGTTATAATTAGGGTAACTATACTTGTAACTACTTATAACCCCAATGAATTAGGGTACTTGTAACCGTACTTACTAAGTCCCATCATCCTCCAAGTAAACCACTGCACCGTGTCACGGATGTCGCTTGCATTGCACAGGTGCCGGATGTACGAGGTTGATCCCACCCCGAAGCCCTATAGCACTGAAGCACGAAACCCCAAGACCGATCCCCTCCTAATCCTTTAATGTGTAGGGTTTAGGGTAAATTTAAGCAGACGAGACACCAAATGTAACACCTGGGTTGTAAGTGCCCCGAAAGGGATCCGTATGTGGTTGTGATACTTACAACTCTATACAATGAGAACGTCCTGAATCCCCAAACCCTGCAATAGCCTATAGTAGCACTTGAAATACACTTTACAAGGACTCTGTCGGTAAACCCCGGATGGAAAATTCTGAAAGATGTAGAGCTGCAAGTGAAGGGATTCGTATACTATGTTTACGGTATCTTTATGGAACACACTAGCTACACCTTTACAAGACAAGACTCAAAAAAAACCTAATGGCTCCTTGAAACACAACGAGGCACCAGAACCCCGTACCATTTCTAAGCCCTCCTAAACTGGAGCGTCGGGGGACTCTGTAAGTACGGAAGAAGTAGACGTATAAGTACCTTTAAAGGGATTCCCATTGGGGCTATGATACTTATGTCCAAAAGAAAACTACATACTAAGTCCCCCCACCCTCCTCAAACCGTGTCGGACGAGACGCCAGATGTAGAGAAACTCCGGCGAAAAAAACTAAACCCTCCACCCCTAAACCCCCAAACCTTATAAACCCTAAACCTTCAACCTTCAGCGATGAGAACCCCAAACCCTCCTCACGCCCTTTTAATTGCCCTATATACACCCTATAAACCCTAAACCCTAAGCACCCCCTTTTCAAGGACGTGACGCCAGATGTAGAGAGACTCCGGCGAAAGACCCTAAACCTCTAAACCCTATAAGCCCTAAACCTTCAGCGATAAGACGCCTAAGCCCTCCTCAAACCCTTTCAAGTGCCCTAAATCCTTTAAACCCTAAACCCCCCGATCAAAGACTTCGGCGAAAAACCCTCAACCCTTAAAACCCTAAACCCTCTAAACCCTAAACACACCCACCTTTCAAAGACGAGACGCCAAATTGCCCCAAACCTAAAAAAACTCTAAAACCTCTAAACCCCAAGCCCCAAACCTCTAAATCCTAAACTCTAAACCCCTAAACCCTAAAGCCCTAAACCCTAAAGCCCTAAACCCTAAAGCCTAAACCCTAAAGCCTAAACCCCTAAACCCTAAAGCCTAAACCCTAAAGCCTAAACCCCTAAACCCTAAAGCCTAAACCCTAAAGCCTAAACCCCTAAACCCTAAAGCCTAGTCGCCAAATGTAGAGCGATTCCGGCTTCAAGTCGGAAGATTTCGGTGTGCCCACGCGGCCATAGAGTCTCGGATCGGATCAGGGTTTAGGGCGTAGGGTTAGTGGTTCAAGATGTAGGGATTAAGGTTTAGGGTTTATATGGCTTAAGGTTGAGGGTTTAGGGTTTAGGGTGCAGGGCTTGCAAGTGTAGGGTTTAGGGTTTCAGTTTTAGGGTTCAGCGTGCAGGGTTTGCAGGGTGTAGGGTTGAAGGACTTCGGGCTTACAGACTTATAGGGTATATAGGCTTAGGGTTCAGGGTTTAGGGTTCAGGGTGCAAGGTTAAAGGTGTAGAGTTTCGGGTTCAGGGTTTAAGGTTTGGGGTTGAGGGCTTAGGGTGTAGGGTTTAAGGGGTTTCGGGCTTACAGACTGTTGGGGTTTATGGGTTTAGGGGTTTAGGGCTTAGGGCGTCCAGCGCGATCGAACCTGGAAAGCCGGTAAACCAAGATCACATCCAGTCACCCAGTTGAGGACGACGGGGCAGGATCTTTGGAAAGCCGAACGGGCTTGGCCTGCTTGGCATTCGCGGTTCCCGTGGTGTCGGTGGTGACGGCGAGTCCATCTCCCCAGAATATTCTGATGATGATGCAAGAGCTGTATGTGTCGGGTGTCGAGCGATGCGGCAGCGTCTTCCCGGTCCGTCAAGGACACGAAGAGACCGAAAAAGTAACGCCGAGAGTGACAGCTCCATAGCTTCTTCTTGTCTTACAGGAAGTGTCACGAGGCTGGCAACCCGCCCCAGATCTGCCTTCAACGTTTCAGTTTCAAGTGCGTCAAAGAGCTAACTGGTTGATGTGACAGGCACCTCAATGTCCTCTGCGCTTGCTGTTGCTGCGTCCAGCTTGCAGCGCCTCATGTAGGGCGCTCGGAGCCCACTACTAAGCCAGCTTGCCGGGAACCCTGAACCCTAAAGCCGAAACCCCGCACCGGAACCTTCTAGAAACCTTGTAGGGAACCTCTAACAACCCTAAACCCGAAACCCAATTTCCTTTTGAACCCCTCTTAAAAATTAAACTTTTAGCCTCCATATTATGGTTCATATAGAAACCCAAGAAGTTAGGGTCCTAAGAGCCAACCAGAAGCACGCCAAGTCCAGATGTGTCAAGCCACAGCTCCAAAGTCAGCGGGATCCGCACCTGCAGAGGGTAGGTAGACCGGATCCTTACACACCCCTATAACCAAAGCGAAAATAGGTAAAAACCTTAAGGTTTAAATATCATTTAGGGTTTAGGGTTTAGGGACTCCAACATGTTGAAGTTCTTCTGTACGCTTCGTACAACTACTTGGAGGGCCGGGAGACTCAGTAAGTAAGTAATAATGAGACTTACAAGCACCCTGAAAGGGACCGTAAAAAGGGTTATAGGGTTATGATATTAACCTCTGAGCCCCTCCTAAAAGTTAAATGTTTAGCCTACCTACTATGGTTCCATCTAGAAACCGATCAAGTTAAAGTCCTAAGAGCCAACCAGAAGAACGCCAAGAAACTACTTACTAACCCTAAGGCTCCATGTACCCTTATAGTATATACTTAGGCTAGGCCTTAACGTACCTACATACGGACCCCTTTAGGGCTTAAGTATCTACTATAAGGTTACATGGAGCCTTTGGGTAAGTCCCCCGACCCTCCAAGTGGGTAATTCGGGTGAGGATAACAGGACTGGAAGTCTGGCTTGCTCTCTTTTGGGCCCAAAAAGACGGTTTAGGGTTTACCTGGGCCCTACTGAAAGGAACCTACCTTTTTAGGGCCCCCTAATATGATTTCTGTTAAGGTAGGGTTTACGGGGTTTCCTAATACATCTGGAAGGCCGTTCAAGGAAATTTAGGATCCCGAAGCGCCACCTGTTAGCCTGCTGGGAGGTTTTTAGGGGCAGAGGGTGGTGTTTTTTTAACTTGGTTTCCCTCTGTGGATCAACCATAAGAGCCCTAAACCCTACACCCCAAATCTGAAACCCCCCTTCCGCCGATGTGATGATTGGGGACACTGCAGGCCTTTTCTGAACACTCCCCACTTGGCGGATCAGTGGACTTAGTACGTAGCCACTGTATAGACTTGTAAGTCTCGGAACCCAATTAGGATCCCATTTTCGAGTGCTGGATTAGGGTTCGTAGTTCGGGGTGGTGAGCCTTTGGGTTTTTTTGGGAATGCTAAAGACTCATGCGGATGAGGAAGTCCAAGGAATAGTAATATATGGGACTTTCCCAAAATAGGGGACCCTCATCCGGTACCCTAAATAGTAGGATCCTTATGATAAGGACCCCAAAATACGGTACCCCTAATTCTCGGAAACTCCCATGTACTGATCTGTGATTACAACGGCTTAGGCAACATTGGCAAGGTGTGGGCTTCCCGTCCGAAACCCTAAACCCCTAAACCCCAAACTCCCTAAACCCTGCACTTAGTTGCTGAGTTCATAAGCCCCCCAAAGTGTACGCGTTTAGTTTTATAGTGGGTAATATTACCCCAGAAAGTGTAAAGTGTATCCACTCAGCTACTAAGTACACCCTAAAGCCCTAAACCCTTAAGTTTACGTTTTTGGACTGCCTTCTGCCAGGGCATTGCGTCACGCAGCCCCGGATTCTGTATATCTGCAGCCCATGACCGAAACCCTTTTGGGTGGGTTTGGGGTTTAGGGCTTCGGGGTTTATGGGGTTTAGGCCAGTTTAGGCTTTGGGGTTTGGCTTAACTTCACCTAGTTACCTACGGTTGATGATAGAAGTCCTGCATGACCCCTAATTTAAGGGTCATGCAGGATTTCTATCATGAGCCTATTTAATACGGAATAGACCGTACTTCCCATAGTTTAGGGTCCTTAAGGCAAGGGTTCTTGGCCGACTTCTGAACCCCTCCTAAAAGTTAAACTTTTAGCCTCCTTAGTATAGTTCATATAGAAACCCTAAAAGTTAGAGTCTAAAGAGCCAACCAGAAGAACGCCAAGGGTTTATATCATCAAACCGTAGTTCCCAAAATGTCGAAGACCCAGGATCCCTCTTGGGGGGTCGGGGGACTTAGTAAGTCGGTAGTAAGAAGAGTTATAAGTACCCTAAAAGGGATCCTAATTGGGGTTATGGTACTTATAAGTCTCTAAAATAACTAGTTTCTAAGTCCTCCGACACTCAAAGTGACCCGAGGTCCCACCCCAAAGACCTGACCTCCACGTGGTTCAGGGTTTATGGATGTTTAGGGTATGCCCACCCAAAAAATCTAATTACCCTTAATTAAGGTATATACCGTAAATTCAAGTAGGATCTCTAGTATGATTTAAGAATGTTCTTTCTAAGGTATACCTAAACCCGCGGTTTAGCCAACAATCGGGCCTGGCTGGTACCAGACATGATGTTGCTGAGGGCCTCCTGCAAAACCTCGCAGACTGTTGGAGAAACCTAAACCCTAAATGCTAAAAAGTGCAAGAAAGAAAGAGCAGCTCAGCAACTAAGCTGATCAGGTAATCGCTGTTTTCAGGGACGCTAAATGCTAAAGCGTATGTTTGGGGGGGTGAAGGGTTTGGGGATTCTAGAGCTGAAACTTGGGAAAAAGGAAAGCCAAGGGTTCGGGGATGAGACGTTTAGGGTTTAGGGCTTTAGGATACCATGTGGTTTCGGGATTTCGGTGCTGGGGGTTGGTAAGCTGGATCTCAGCCATAACCAGACTCCCGAGAGGATCTAGAAAGTGGATTCCCTAATTTGGGGCCCTATACTACCAAGGGTACTGTATAGAAACCCCCATTAAGGGATCTATTTTGGATGCTCCAAAAGGGGGTCTGATAAGTGGGGTTATAAGTAAGATAACAATAGTTATAAGCCATATTAGGGGACTTATGACCCCACTTATAACTACCCATGAACCTCCAAGTAGGCTTCAAAGCCCCCGCAGGTTTCTATCAGACTCTACGCATAGAGCCCGCTAAGGCAGTCGAGACAAATTGCCAAGATTCCCGAAAGGCTGCCTAGTCAATCCTTAGCACGAAACCCTGGAACCCTTGTATAATAACTTTACTCCCTGACCCCTGACCCATAACTTTGAACCCGAAGCCGTATGAACCCAGAACCACTAAGCCCTAAACACGAAGCCCTTGTACATGCACCCCTTACACCCCTCATTGGTTCTAGAAATCTCAGGCATACCTCTCGGTCCTCCTTCTCCTCCTCCTGCTCCTTTTCCCGACTTCCCTACAAACTCGGGGACTCTGACCCCTTGTAGGGAGAACCCCCATAGAACCCCCTATCCCCCCGTTTAGAACCCCGCAAGAAAGCCGTTCTCCTAAACTAGACCCAAGAGTAACCTAGGAATAAAAAGGGTGCCCTTTTTGGTTTAAAGGGGCTTATAAGGGAACCTGAACCCCAAAAAAGGGAATAAGGGCCTACTCTAGGTCCTAGATAAACAACAAAAACTTGCCTTGAGCTGTTCCCCGCGCGGATCGGGATGGCTATTGGCCAGCCACTGGTGCGAGACGAAGAAGGCTTTGCCCATTTGCTCCTGTTTAGGGTTTGTGGCTTCGTGTTGGCCACTCGATGACACCCACCTCAGCGAAACCAATTTTCTTGCCAAATGGTGGCAGCGCTTTCTGTCAATTTAAGGAAATAGGGGCTTTCGTGTCCAAGGTTTTCGGGTTCAGGTTTAGGGACCTACGAGGAGACCAAAACCCATCATACAAGGAAAACACCTAAATCCTGATGAGTCAACTTCGTAGAAAGACCATACTACTACGGTTTATGATAGAAATCCTGCAGTACCCAGAATAAGGAATATGCCTTTTTCTCATAGTTTAGGGTCCTTAAAGGTAATGCAGGATTTATACTATCAACAGTAAGATTATATTCCAGCCCTTATCAGGGGAGGGACTCTGTTGGGCAGCGGTCTACATGTATAACCCTGCGACGGATGCCGATAGGATTCTGGCATTCCTAAGTCAAGCGGTATTGGAGGCTCGTAGCTAGATATGTCGACAGATAGATCGACAGTTAGATACAACATAGATAGACAGATCGATGGAAAGATACATTGACAGATCGACAGATCGACAGACAGGCGGACAGACAGATACAGACAACAAACAGACGGACAGACAGACAAACAGACCGACCGATTCATCGATCGATGGATCGATCGATCGCTAGATTGACAGATCGAAAGATCGATAGGTAGAAGCGGAGATAGACAGACTCCAAACATTCCGATCTGTAATGTAGTGACAACTCCTAGGTGATGCTGACCGAAAACAACCCAGGACGCTAAACCTGTAACGCGCTATGTCAAGTACCCAGACCCCCGGGAGGATCCAGAAAGTAGATCCGCTAATTTCTCTACTAAAGGGCACTTTATGGGAACCCCCATCAAGGGATCTACTTTTTGGATTGTCCCCGGGGTCTGGGTAACGGCCCCTCGAACATCCCGGACGAAACCCATCACACGGAAGAGGGATCGATAGGCGCCCCTAAGCCGTAATGACGCACAAACGCCAACAGTGCCGTTGAGATCGCTTGGCTGACTTCTGAACCCATCCTGAAAGACAAACTTTTCGCCTCCTTAAACCCTAAACCCTAAACCCTAAACCCTAAACCCTAAACCCTAAACCCTAAACATTATATGGCTCATGTAGAAACCCAGAAGTTAGAGTCCTAAGAGCCAACCAGAAGAACGCCAAGATCAAGTACGGTTTAGGGTTTAGGGTTTAGGGTTTAGGGTTTAGGGTTTAGGGATGCCCAGTAACCTAGGAATAAACTGGGCTCCCTCTTTGGTATTGGGTACTTTTAGAAGGGACCTAGGACTACAAGAAGGGAATAAGGGTACTACTGGGCATCCTAAAAATCCAGGGTTTGGGCATTTGCGAGATGGGGACTTGGATTTTGGATTTGGGGCTGAGGAGTTTAATTTCTTGTGTGTTGGGCTTCAGGAGATGCAGTATCCTTAACAGAAGGATGTTTTGGGGTTTAGGGTTAAGGGGTCTAGGGTTTAAGGACTTTACCTTACAAGACTTTGAACCTTGCTGTGTGCTGTATAAAATAAATAATCGCTCAAATCAGGTTCGCACTAGCCCCTTAACAATAAGGCTGCCCTTGTTCCTCGCCAAGCCCTCAACCCTGCACCCTACACTGAATCCTAACACATCCTAAACCATAAACCCGTAAACTCTAAACCCTCACTACACCCTGAACCCCAATATCCCGTCCTTGAACACCGTGAGGGATCCGTCATCCATCAGTTCTTCAAAGGGTCGTACTTCTGTCATCTGCCGTAGAACCTTCGAACCCCAAGCCCTGGCTCTGGGGCTCGAGCATGGAGCTTACGGTCTTTTGGGTTTAGGGCTCAGGCGTTTCGGCTTTTGATGTAGACTTATAAGTAACCTAATAAGGATCAACATTGGGGTTCTAGTACTTACAAGTCAACTACCAAGGCCCCCGACCCCCAAGCATGGATCGGGACGCCGAGTTCCATTGAGCGGCTTCTTCAACACAACACCCTAAGGCGCTCACGTAGTAGGGTCGTGGTTCTGCGGAAACTGTACACTAAAATGCTGAGCAGGGGGAGTAGGTGGTTCGGGTATGAAGGCGGGTCATATGGGCCACGGTTAAGGGTTCTGGTTAGGGTTGTGGCCAGAAAGGGAAATCAGCAACTATACTTGGCTGACTTCTGAACCCATCCTAAAAGTTAACCTTTTAGGCTCCTTAGTATGCTCCGTATAGAAGCCCAAAAAGTTAGGTCCTAAGGGCCAACCCGAAGAACGCCAAGTAGACATATATGGGTGGTTGTCAAAATTATGCATCCTTTTTGGGTACCCTAAATAATAGGTGCCGTATTATAATAGGGACCTAAAGAGGGACCACAATTTTGACAACCACCAATATATAGCTCCACCTAAACCACTTCAGCCCGACAGACACGTGCCAGAACCCGAAGCCCACATGAGGCGAAGACCAAAGCTCCACAGCTAGAGCCCTAAGACTACCCCCAAGGGTCCAAAGGACCCAATAATCAGGTACTCGGTTTTAGGATCGTAGTTAGGAAGGTTAGGATTTGAGAAAGTATATTAATTATTAGGTACTTGGACCCTTGGGGTACCCTAAACCTCTGCTTCGCAAACCCCAGAAGCTGTAGAACCCTGAACCCTAAACCATGACCCCCTAACCCCCTTGCAGAAAACGCCCAAAACCCTAGCCGCCCCAAATAGTATAGGTAGTTAGTTCGGCCCCTATAGTAAACCCTTATAGTCCCCTGATAGGATCCCTTAAAGGAGCCCTTGTTAGAGGAACCCTATTAATGAGGACCCTAACACCACCCTCCCGCCTTCCAGGATACGGTATACATTGGGAATGGAAGTTCCTCAGCCACGATTGGGGGTTTACGGATGTGAGGTTTAGGATTTATGGGGTGTGGGGTTGCTGAAGTTGGCTTTCGTTTCCCATGGTGTAGTGCTATCAACAACCCTGCGTGCCTGTGATGCAGAAACCATTAAAACAGGCCAATATGCTAACAAAAGTCGCTGTCTTCGTCTTCAAGTCACCCCGTCGCGTTAGATGCCTAAAAGGGGAGCCAAGGGCAGAAGCCCAGAGGTCTAAACCGTAGCCTAAGTCGGAGATGTTGGGGAGCACTGCACTCGAAGGCATGTATTCAAAACCGTAGCGCTCGCTGATGATCTGCAGGTCTGGATTCAACACGAACGCCTCCGGCGGAGTGCCGGTTCCGTCCAAACTAATTTTCACCATCTCTGAAGCCTTGGGCGGCTTGCTGCACCAACGCGATGCGAAGGATAAGTCCCGCCTCAACAAAGGGCGGTGTAGCAGGAGCCAGAAAGCTCTGCGACGAAGAGGAGGAGACTGCAATCCCAGACTGTCGAACTTCCGAAGGCTCCAAGGACGTCGGCTGAACATCTGCAGCCGCCTCACCATCGGAGTCAAGATCAATGGGGTCCATTCGACATTGTCGCGGTTCGCCTCGATCTCCTGGTCCTCCTGGGCTGACACCAATGGTCGGAGGTCTGCATGGCGCGCAGCTTTCCGTGTCATGCTTCCAGTGGCGCCCCCTTCTCCAGCAGCCATGAGCAGGGCCTGCGGTCTCTTCTTGGGCTTTGGCGCTTGGAAGTAGACCTCCGGCCAAGAATCACACTCCATGAATGAAGATGACAAGGGTCCTCGATATAAATGCTAAACCACAAGGGTCCAAGTGCCCAAAATAGTTCTAGGTATCAAAAACCGTTCCCTAAACCCTGAACCCCCAAACCCTGCTACTTGGTATATTGGATAACTCCCCGGAAGGCGAGTGTTCCTCACGGCACCGGCGGCTTATGATCGAAAGGTCTGCTCCCAAGATCCCTCAAGGGGGAAAAATGTACATACATATAGAGAGAGAGAGAGAGAGAGAGAAAGAAAAAAAGAGATAGAGAGAACAACAAAAAAAACGAGAGAGAGAGAGAGAGAGAGATAGAGAGAAAACAACAGAGAGAGCGAGGGAGAGAGACACATGCACACACACACACACACAAGAGGACCAAAATCCGCTAAGCCCCCGGAAGCCTCATGGCGCCAAACAAACCCCAGTAAACCTGTGGTGAACTTTACCGATGCGTAGCCCCTAAGCCCCTTGTCTAAGTTTATAAGTATGGACCCCTAATATCCGCAGGCCTTCAGGGGGATTGTAGGGACCAAAGTTGCTAGGATCATCTAGCTGCACCCTACTTAGGCCCTACTTGGAGGGTCGGGGGACTTGGTAAGTAGGTAGTAAGTAGACTTATAAGTAGCCTAAAAGGGATCCTCATTGGAGTTTATGACACTTTTGAGTCCATAGAATAACCAGTTACTTAGTCCCCCGACCCTCCAAGTAAGCCCCTAAAACCCTAACCCTAAAGCCTTGCGCGCTTTGAGCCCTGGAAGACGTATCGTAGCGCCTTCAATTACTCATTGTTGCTATTCTGTAAGGTTACTTGCAACAACATGCTCCAAAGCACTGTTCTAATTCTTGAGTCCAATATCTTCTACCCTTAGAGTGGTCTTAGCTCTTACAGAAACCAGTACAAGAATGCTCCCAGTAACCCTTATAGAAACCCGTATAGCATAGGGACCTTAAGAGTTAGAACAAGGTTTTGGGGCCCATTACACTATAAGTATATAATACGGAGCCCCCAAAGTAGTATGTGTAACTACCCAAAGGGTCCCAGGTACTGTTACGGGGGGATACTTCTCCAAATCATGATGGTAATTCTGAATATAGAAACCCTACATTCTACTATAAACGTACTTTGGACTCTTTGGGTTCGTAAGGCCCTTAAAAAAAGAACCCTTGAAGGGGCCGTGTGGTCCTCTGAGGGCCGAACAGGTTCCTCATCACGGTCCGAAATAGAACCTCAGTCATTGCTGAGATCGCACTAAGAATGTATTTCAAATTCCTTATTAGGTCTGAAGTATCCATAACAAACTGTTGGTTCGGGCTTGAGTATCCATAAGAAAAACGTTAAACCTTATCGGGTTTAAGTATCCAGAAAACTGTAAAGAGCTACTCACCTATAACAAAGGAACGTTCTTTGCACCAGCGCTTCGTCTCGTGGGCAAAGCGGCTGAGAGCCGTCTCGGACTCAGTCATGGCGCCCTACTATAGAGGGGCCTTAATAATTGGAACAGGGCTCCTGTACAGAGTCCTTGAAGGGTTCTGTAAGGGCTCTATAAGGATTTAGGGCCGTAATAATTAGATCCATAACAGGGAACTCCCAAAATGCTATCCTAATGATTAAGGCCCAGCAGTGTGCATGTGTGTGTAAACTGCCAAACGGCAACCTTAAATGCACCTCAGAGACCCCTCTGTAGTTTAGTTTGCCTTTTTGAGAACTTGTATAAGGAAATCATATTAAGGAACCCTAAGCCCCACCCAAAAGGAAGGTTTCTTGGCGTTTTTGCAAGCCCTGAACTTGACACCTTAAGGGGTGTAGGGCTCATTGGGTGCCAAGACAGGCGAGAGCAGCTACGTCTACGACGCAGCAGCAATGCTTCGTGGCCGAAATGGCTGCAAGCGAAGAAAGGGGGGGCATGGGATTTTTGCCGTACAAGGCTTTTTAAGGGTTGTGGTGTTGAAGTTTGGATGTTAGGTGCAATGTAGGGTTTGGGTTTCTTGTCGGCTGCGTTCAGATTGACACAAGGCCGCTCGACTTCGAACCACTCTACATCCTGATCACTTTAATGTCTACCTAGAGGGTCGTAATCCACCCCTTTTTTTGCATACCTAGTTTCATGGTTCGGATCTGCCATATATAGAAGTCGAGGTGTGGTCTGAGGCAGTGGTTCTTCCTTCCTCTAATCTAGTGGTTTTTCCTTCCTCTAATCTAACTCGGGTATCGAAGTCATGATTCAAGTAGACTCAGCTATCCACTGACCTGAACAGTCAATAGAGAAAAATCGACGACGAACGGTGACGATGATGCTGCATAAAATCTGATGCATGATGTTGACTTTCGAGTACTTACAGTGCTAATGCCGATGTCGCTGTTGCCGCAAGTGCGATGATGCTTCAAATAAGATCAACTTCCCCTGGTTTGATGACGAGCTTTATATACGACTGCCTGAACTTCATTTGTCGAAAGCATCTCTAATACCTTAGGAACCTCTGCGCTAAACCCTAGCCCTAAACAGTACGTATACTAATTATCCTAAGCCCTGCGCCCTGGGGCCCCAAATCGTGAACCCTAAACCCGGCCCTAAAGCCTCACACACCCCCAGTAATGTAGGAAACCCTGGGCCTATACCCAAAAATACTAGGATTCATATCATAAGGAACACTGATGAAGGCCCAAAGTTTCTTAATCCCCACACACCCCCAGTTAGGCTAAACATAACAAGGTCGGGATTCACGGTTCTCCCCTCGGGCTCGTAGGACTCGTATTCTAGGGCTTCTACGACAGAAGACCATACCCAGAGCCTCCAAAACCCCTTAATTAAGGAATATACCTTAAATTATAATAGGATCCCTAATATGATTTTACGGCATATTCCTTAATTAAGGGGTTTTGGAGGCTCTGGGTACAGCATCAGGTTTTTGGGGTGAGTCCAGTCTTGGGACCCTAAACCGCTAAGGTAAAAGCCAGAAAGTTGTAATATGATTATCCTAACCCGTCTATGGTGAATTATAGAGTATCCTACCATGAAACCATATTCCAACTTTCTGGAGTTCCCTGTAAACCCTGAGGGGTGACATTTGCCTACTTGTCACCCTTCTGGTTATATAGGGATTATATAGGGACTGGACTACCCATAAAAGGTGAAAGGTTACCTATTCTCCTACTAGGTTTGAGTTTTAAGGAGCAAAAGGCTGGCAATAACCCGGGACATGGTACAGGATGCAGGATATGAGAGCCCAAAGCCCTAAACCCTACGTCCTTGGGGTCTAGGTTTAGGGTTTCAAGGTGTAGGGTTTAGGGTTTCAAGCCTACTGGCAAAATCGAAAGCCCGCGCATCGACAACTCCCAACTGCCCTCCCAGCAGAATGTCCGCGAGGAACTGGTTTTCATAGCTCATCGCCTCGGCATGCAACCTACATCCCAGACTCTACCTTAACACCAACGCCTACCTTGTAGGGAATCTTGCAAACAAATTCTGATGAGCCCTAATCCCCGAACCCTAAAGGTCCAAGTATAATAGTACATGGACCCTGAGGGTAATCGCCCTAACAACAATATGCATTTCGGCTGAAGATCCACAATCTCTCGGGCAAATCATTCCTTCTTCTAAGGCTCCATGTGCCTATATAAAGTTTACTTAGGCCGCCAGGTGACTGTATAGGTACCTTAACGTCCAAGTACATACTATATGGGTAGCTGTCAAACTTAGGGCCCCTTTTTGGGTACCCTAAATATTAGGCTATTAGGTGCCGTATTATAATAGGGACCCAAAAAGGGACCCTAATTTGGACAACCACCCATATAGGTACACGGAGCCTCAGGGTTAGAGAAGTTCGGTGTCCGATGCGGCGGAAGCCAAACATGAAACTCCCCATTGCAGAATCGAAGACAGCATTATAACTATGCTTTAGGGTTTCCAACAACCACTCCACCCATGAAGTCTGAACAACACCCGCCTAACAAAAACACAGAAACTCCTGGGCTCTGACACCGAAGCCCTTAACCCCGAAACTAGCAAATCTAATCCCTCTTTCT